>CM060834.1:79335000-79677500 GCA_030762175.1 Metallyticus violacea
GCATCAACAGACACAAATCCAAGCCATAGTTTATGCCTAAAAGTTGGGTATTCATTATATAAATCTCTCATTAGTAACAGGCGAGGGTCATAACTACAACCATTCATTGCCTTATGCAGTATGTAAAGTAATAAAACCAATCTTCAGAAGTCTAACAGATGTGAACCTCATAGCAAAGTGTTAACATGGATACTCAATAAAAGTTTCAATTGTATTACATGGATGAAGATACCAAAAACTGTTTTTGTTTTATCACAAGTGTTAAAAATGGAAATTATTACTCAGTTATTTCATTTAATGAGGATAATATAAGCAAAAATAAGATACTATACATTTGGGCATACAACCATGGCAAAATATGTAGAAAAATTGTGTCACAATGGACAAGATTCACCTAAAAATGCAGATTTAGAATTGGGGAGAAATATCAAAAGGACAGGGCAAACGAAAAGGGCTACTAAGAGAGGTAGAGAAAAGCTACAGGCTGATGAGGACCCAGAATATGGCCCAGGAATGTACTAGGGTTAGTGGTTTCTCAAATTTCATTTTCTTCCAAATATGTAGCTTATTCTTAATTGAATTATTGTACATAAATGAAATTTATTCACTGCTTTTAACAAGCATTTTTATATCTGCTATTTGTATAACAATTTTGAGTCAAAAACATAAAGGTAAAAATTAATTTCATAAACCAAAGTTTTAAAACAATTCAGTAGAATTAAAACTTTTCCTATGAACATAATTTATATCTAATCATTAACAGAAACTATTGGTAATAAGTATGTTTCTTTATTTCTATTAAATTTAACTTCTATACCTTTAATAGTTACAGAGAAAAGGTACCTAAGTTTGCTCAATTTAACATGGTCAATATAGGAACCACAGTTTCCATTTAACCTGATAGCACTGTATGATTAATTTATAACTAATAGTTTTTATTTAAATGCATTAAAATGTACAAAAGTACTGCTCTAATTTAAAGGTAGCTTTATATTTTGCTATTCTATTATCATATTCTAACATTTCAAATCACTATACTAATTATATCTGCTGATATTTGTATATCAATTTGGAAACAAAAACATAAAGGTTAAAATTATTTTCATAAGCCAAAGTTAAAATAATTGGTCAGAATTAAAACTTTTCTTGTGAATATAATTTATATCTAATCATTACCAAAAACTAGTAATGTTAGTAATAAGTATGCTTCTGAATTCCTATTAAATTTAATTTCTAAAGCTGTAATAGTTTCAGAGAAAAAGGTACCTAAGTTTAATCAATTTAACATGGATGGTATATGAACTACAGTCTCCCTTTAATCTAATGACCTTGTATGATTAATTTATAACTAATAATTTTTATTTAAATACATTAAAATATATAACAGTACTACCTTAATTTGAAGGTAACTTTGTGTTTTGCAAGTCTCTTATGATAATCATACATTTCAAATCACTATACTAATTAAATTGCCATAATTAAAAAAACTGATTATTCATTTTTCACGGAAAAATTCCTAAATATACATATTGAGTTTTTACAAGCTCACATTTGTTAATCAATAATTAACCTTAATAATATATAGTTTACAATACATCGAAAAGGAATGAGGTAAGGAATTATGGTTTTAGTTAATTGATATATTCTTATGATTCCTACAGTAAGCATGCCTCAAAATGCATAATGTACAAATAATTAAAATATTTTCAAATAAATACCAAATATTCTGCCAATATTTATACTTTTCGGATTTAAAATAGAAAACTACAGGAACAATTTAAGTAAAAAAAAATTAAAAAGAAAACATGAGTTTATTTTCTTAATTATAAATGAACCAAAAAGTAAAAATTAATTCATCCTAGCCAAATGTAGATTTATAACCCCATGCAAGTTCATAATTTCATAAACATTTTTAGAAAAATTCTTTCAAATGAAAAACTTGGGGCGCATGCAGTAGTTTGTCTGAACCTTTTGTGTGATTAATTTAAACTATAAATACCCTTGACAGTTATTAATTTTATCAATTGCATGCGCCACACGTTTTTCGTTTGAAAGAATTTTTCTAAAAAAAGTTTGAGATTATGAATTTGCATGGGGTTATAAGTCTGCATTTCGCTAGGATGAATTATTTTATACTTTTTAGTTCGTTATATAATTTAGTTCGTGTATAATTAAGAGAATAAAAACGTGGTTTAAATTATTTAAATTATTTTCTACTTTTTAGTCTTGTGTGCACGTAATATTGCAGTCGGTATTAGACATCTCGATTAAATAATAACAAAAATTGAGCAACTTTTAGATTTAGTTCATTTCGTTTTCTCTTGATCACATCTAAAATAGAAAATTGTTTTATCTACTCCGCAGTGATTAATTATTGTTTTTAATTAAAAACAAAATACAGAAACACATAGTTAATTTTAAATGTTTTTATTTCAGTATTAGATACATTCGTACCAGGTCCTCAATATAGAAGTCAAAATCTTTGATAATATATGTAACTCATCATATTATGTTAAATATAATACCCATACACTACTTATTTATACAGTTGAAATTATTAATATACATGTTACACATTAACACTAGCGCAATTGAATTTATGTAATAGAAATTAGGTTTATTAAATTTTATTTGTAAGGATTTAATTGTGAGGATTTAAATTTGATGTTTTTATTTGAAAAGTTGCCATGGTTACTGTATTGTTATCAAAATATTTAGCATGCGCTGCATGTCATTACGGAGTGGAGAAGAATGTTTTTCCATCGTCTCAGTTGATCGCGCTTGAGCCATGCGTTTCTTGGAATTTGCGCGTTCGACATCGCGCTGTTTATTTGAATAGTTGCCATGACGACTGTATTGTTATCAAAATATAACAAAAAGAGTTCTAATCCTTTTAGATTCAAATAAAACATTGAAATTACATATAAATCAAGTTACACGATAATTTATTGTATTGTATTGTATTGTATTGATAAATATAATAAGTATACCAACTGTTCTTATTTTTAAATAAAGATTATTATAAAGTTTATATTTTTATAGGTTATTAACGAAACTACAGAAATGGGTTCTTACTATTCAATCTTACATTTTTTAAAACCTTCGTGGTTGAAATTATGCTGATTTACTTTCCAAAGTGCGGAACCATATTTTTTAACCGTAGTACCTTGAACCATGATAATTACCGTATTATATTGCATTGTCATCCGTTTTTTACCTATGTGCAAATTTTCAAGTCCCTATCTCATTTAGAAATGCATGAAAAATAAATTTCAAAATTCCACCCGAACTGACAATAAACCGACTTAATAGAAACGTTTGAAAAGGTTTTAAAAAGGTGGAATCTAATACATGAATATACGACTTTTGTTAACTTTCTTTGTTCTCCAATACACGCAGTGCGTCTTATATTTTAGCACCCCCGGGAATCACGCGTTGTACTGTTAGGTACCAATAGTCACGAAAGATAGGTGAGAGGAGAAACATTGTGTGCACACTAGAAGCTGAATAGTGGAGAAGAGAGAGAACTCGACTGTAAATGATGAACGGAGGAACAGAGAAGAATAAAACAAAATTCGAAAATTGGAACAGCTGCACGTGATATTTCGTCATAATTTATACAGCACACGCACAGCAGTAAACGAACGACGCCCGCGGCCGCAGAGAGACGCAGCACGATCATTTGACAACATTTACTCTTTTTTTTTTTTTTTCTTTTCTGGGACGGACACGTGTGATGATTATTTTTGGAATTCCAGCTACCACGAGGGAAAAAATGTGAAAATATATTGCGCAGGTTCAACATAAATTTATTAATTCTCTGATCCAGTAAATGTACGATATAGTACCGCCATTCATCACCCTTTAAAACAGTTTTGGGTGACCTAACTTCAAACGAAACTTTCGAATCTTATTTTTGGTCCAGAAGAAGAGCTAAATAAAGAATGTCCTCTGTTAAATACATTGGGAATTAAGCATGTAAGATGACGTTAATAACTTCTTATAACAATGACATAATCCTGCCAAAATTCGTTATTGGTTAACTTTTAGTAAAAATTACTCATTTTCCCATTAAAAATTCAAAAATATAATATACATTTGATCTGTTTATATTTACATTTTGTCGGTCCACGTGTGTAGTGGTTACCATACTTGCCTCCTAAACCCAAGATCGCGGATTCGAACCCGGCCAGGACCGATGGATTTTTTCGGGGCGTAAAAATCCTAAGTATGGCTTCCTTCGGAAGGAAAGTAAAGCCGTGGGTCCCGTGTTGTACATTTACGGCACGATAAAGAACCCTCAAGCCTGAAAGAGAGGCCTCTGAGCAAAATTAGTCAGCCGTTTCACGCCCTGAATTGAATGGGACGCTGATGATCTGAGATGTTAAATAGCGTCCATAAATAAATCAATAATATATATATATATATATATATATATATATATATATATGTATATGATCTGAGATGTAAATAGCGTCCATAAATAAATCAATAATATATATATATATATATATGATCTGAGATGTTAAATAGCGTCCATAAATAAATCAATAATATATATATATATATATAGCTGATAATAAAACTGAGACTGGTTTTGTTCAGCAAGCGGGGTGACTGAACCAATAGCTCTTGGGTTATGCATTGAAAAATTCTCAGGTTTCAATCCCTTGAACCGCCACGGATGGCCGAGGTAGTTAAAGCGCGGACTCGTGAGCGGGAGGCCTGGGGTTAGATTCCCATCAGGACCGTCCTCCCTAACTAGGGTTTTTTTCCAGGTTTTCCTCAGTCCTCAAATGGCAAATGCCGGGGAGGTACCCTGGAACACCTCCTTCCTTATAAATCAAATCCTTTCTAATGTATCATTTCATTTCATGTATCATCAGTGTCCATCGCCTGTGGTGCCTCTGTAGCAAATACCGGGCGTTAAACACTATTCATGCATTCGCCTGTAGTAAAATTTATTCGTGTGCACTCTGGTCGCTTAGGTAAATGTTCCAATGGTTCTTTCCTATCCACGAATTTTCAGCTCTCCCAAACAAACTTGTATGCATAAAACAGGAGTACACCCTTTGATAAAATATACGAGTAATTTCTTGACCGCAAAATTCTTCTAAGTTCTACTCGTTGCAGCGCACGGTACACAAGGTAACCAGCAATGTTGTGTAGCCACTGCAGGTGTTATACGGCATGCACTAAAGACATTATCTAGTATGTGTGTTCTCTTAGCTCTGTGGCAGAGTGTGCAGCGATGTCGTGGTTAATAGCGCAGGTTTATCTCCCAGCATGAAGTACCTTATTTTTTTAATAAACATTTGTAACATATTGTGACAAATTAGTTTCGGAATATTGTTGTATTGTTTCCCATACTAAGAAAATTTTAACGTTAAAATATTATATATATATATATATATATATATATATATATATATATATATCCTATCTAAATTTAATATGCTGCACATGCAAGAAGGACAAAATTTGGTTTATGAGCAAATATTCAAGAAACTTGGGATGTTGTAACCTCTCGTCAACACTACTGTAAAAATCTGACATCATTTAAACCCTGAAGATTCAGGGCAGTTATACGTCATATTAATTTGTGTTTATTTCATTGTGTTTTCATTTCAGAAGATACTTTTTCTATTCATGTATTTATTTAGTTATTTGTTATTTGTAAAGAATACGTTAAATTTGTGATTAGGTTTTTATGTGTGCATAGATAGCGTCATATATGACATTAACCCAACTTAATATTCCGCATATACATTTATAAAACCAATAATAAAAAAGCAACAAGGTTGTTGTAGCAACAGAGCAATGGCGATACTTCCAAACTGCTCGGTCTACGTTACTCTACCCTCCTCTTCTCTTTCCAGAGGCTTATGATTGTGACCGTGTTTACATGCAAAGCGCCCACTGCAGTGTGCACTGGCTGCATGCCCTAGTGAATTACAGCGTTTACGAGCTCTCTCTTAGTTCTCTGATCTACACGTAGAATCTAGCGATGATTTTTATTTATTTATTTATTTATTTTCCTTTTTGTCACAGTTATCTGTGTTTAAAAAAAAAACAAAGCAAGAAAGCTCCGGGTTAAACAGGGAAAAAGTGACTCCAGTCTAAAATTTACCCGGGAGCATTGTTCCAGGACGCATGTGCAATAACATCACTTGCATTATTTACGGTTGTCAGTTATGTTTATTTTGGTGTATTCAAATACAGTAGTCTTTACCTTTAGATTAGTGACGAACTGAAAGCATAGTGCTTCCCAAGGTCGCAAGCAACAATTTAAGTTATAATTAAAATTTAAGCTTATAATTATTAAAGTAAGAACTTGTGACGTGTAAGATCAAGTACGATTTTATGTCTCTCTTTTTATTGATCGTATTGTATTTTGCAATTGTTAATTTGTTCATAAAAATGGCAAACGGTAATTATTCGTTTCGACCGTGTATATGAAATAACTTGCTAGGGCAAACGCAACTATGGAAGAGATTTCGAAACGGTGGCATTGATTGCCTAATTTAATAGTTGCTCATTAAGATAATGTTAATTTCACTTGAAAATAATTCTTACACTCCTTTGGTTTTTCTCTGTAAATATAAAGTGTTTAAATTGAAAAATTATATATTTTATCATAGCTGTCCGTTGTATACAATCAAATTATAAAGTAAGAACTCAAGAAGTTCAAGAGATAGCGATAAAAATAAGTTAAATTCTAAATGTTTTATCCTTTTCATCTGTTGTTTTAGTTATTGTTATTTTAGTTACATTGATCATAGTGATATTTTATTTTTCATTTATACTATACAGAGAGTGCCAAAAATGTATTCACACTTCAAGCAAAGAAAAAACTGTGTTAACATAACAGAACTGAATTCACAGAAACAGAAAATGAGCAATAATCATCGTAGACTTTTAATTATATTATATTTAATTATAAAAGTTGCTCAAAATGCCCGCCATTGGCGTCGATATACTTCTGAGTACGTTGAACTACTGATTAAGAAAAGTTTGCGAAAGTGTCCTCAGCGATTGCAGCACATGCCGTTTCAACTTCTTCCCGAAGTGCTGCCAGTGTAGCTGGTTTTCTACAGTATACAACATCCTTAAGAGTTCCTCATTGGTAAAGTCCAACGTAGTTAGATCCGGAGAACGCGGTGGAAACTCAATCGGACCTCTTCGTCCTATCCAGTGCCTTGGATAGTGCCTCGGATCCAGTGCGTGGAACTTGTTGCTGGGTGAGGTCTCGCAGATCTGCCCTTGCGAACATCCCATACGGTACAACGAGTCTCAAATTTGTCTCGAATGCTTGCAATTGTTACTCACATTGGCGGTTCTGTTCAGTACACACGTCTCCTTAGCCTTTGAACTTCAACAACATTCTCGGTTTTCCAATATCACTTCAAAATTGCTTTCCGCTGTCAAATGATAATCTTGGGTCCATTTTGGTGTAGCAACGCTAGCATAACGTAGTGTGAATCACATATGTTTACAGAACATCATACGATAATTACTGGTGTTTTTCGGTGCAACTTTGAAATATATTAAGTAGATATCTATTGTGAAAGTGTATATATATTTTTGACACTCTCGTATGTATTTAAAAACTGCCCCTTTGCTTTCAGACAGGTTTTGAAAGCACAAAGTAATTCGTCGATACTTAAATTGGCGCATTGAAGGGCATTGTATCACTTATTTAGAATTAAAAAAAATCTTCCCAAGTCAATTTTTAATTGTAAAAGTATTGTTTATTCTATATGCAATGGCTCTACGTACTATAATTTTATGAAAATAATATTTAAATGCGCTGCACATACCTGAAGAACCGATTGATAATTTACGTTAACAGCAAAGGAAAATGAATCTTAATAATGCTATTATAATAGGCCGAGAGAAGAAAAAGATATTGTACTTTGGGAGGTGGTAAATTCCCAGCTTCTAACGCCCCCTATGAGCAGCTTTATTGATTCAGATCAAAGTGGCATGTTGTTTTAATTTAATTACGATTTTAATTCATGTTATGCATTAAATTTTATATTTGTGTAAATATTTATTTTATATATGTAATAATTCCATGTTTATAAATAGGACATTCAATTTATTTCTGTTTTCCTGAATAACATTTGAGACGAAAATCCTTGGTGAGTAACTTTCTCTCTGGTAGGTACGTTAGAATAACTCTAAAGAGGGAAAAACTGTATTGGAATATGTGATAGCTTAAGGGCCGCAGGTGCGAATCCTTTTTCGCCAATTGATAAATGGTACTCTGGTTTCTGAGCATCATAAAATACGTAAATTTATCACGTTTCTCTACAAAGTTGATTATATAGAGCAAAGAATGTGACATTACATAACTACGTGAGCAGAAAGATTCATTAGACATTACCAGTCGTGGAATTTCCACGTGAATTTATAGATGTAAATTGGGATCAGATATATTAGAGAAGGTTCCTTAGAACAAAATATTTATAAAAGAGAGTATATAAATATGGAGCTGAAAATTCTTTTTTCAGAGATATTATGGGTGTTGCCGTACATTTACTCGCTAATTGTTTTTTGGTTTATTTATAGACGCCCTCTAACATCTCAGATTACCAGTGTCCCATTCAATTCATGGCGTGGGATGGGCGATATTCTTTCATACTTGAGGTTTCTTTTACGTGAGTATCACGGCTTTATTTGCCTTCCGAAGGAAGCTGTATTTAGGATTTTTACACCAGAAAAAAATTCATCGGGACTGAACCCGCAATCTTCAGTCTACGAGGCAAGTATGGTTATCACTACACCACCAGGACCGATATACCCGCTAAGAATAGTAAACTTGAATTGCTTTAATTTTTAATCACCTTTAAAACAGACATTTGGATTTTCTTTCCTTTGATTATATTTTGTTGTAACAAATCTCACATAAATAACTAAATACCCAGAGCAAATATTATTTGAATGTACACGCTATTTAGAATAGGTGAGAGAAGAAAGAGAAACTTTAAGTGGCTGTCAGGGGGCACGTATATTTAGAAATAAATAATATAGGATGGGAACGGGGGATACTATAAGAGCAGATAATAAAAAGTATTAAAGAAGCAGAGGAAGAAATAACAAGATCAGAATACATACGTATACAAAGACAATCCCAAAACACCAATAACTTAACAAGAATAGAAAATATACAATGCAACTTTAATTAAATCAACAGGAAAAGAATGTTAAAGGAGAAGATGAAGGGAGAGATGAAGGATAGGAAGATACCTAAATTTATAATAAACGGGAATAATTTTGATTCAAAACCTGAAGCATAGAATGGGGAAGAAGGTGAAGGCTTTACCCATTGGAGTTACGGCACCGGGAAGAAGATGGAAGAAGGAAGATTACAGAAGAAGATCCACGGGAATGAGCGGCGGGAGGAGATGGAGAATGCAGAAGTGGTGTCCGGAGAGGAGGAGCAGAGCGCTAGAAATGGTGTTCAGGAGGATCAAGAGAGATGGAGGAAGGGACGCTTGGAAAGAAAAGGTAGAAAGTCATATGGTGAAGCGAGGTGATAGTGTTTAATGAGTTAAAGTGCTAGAATAAATAATTGAAATGAGTAGGAGAGATTAATAGTGAAAAATGAACTTTAAGTGAAGTAAGTTGTTAAAGAGAAGGTGATTAGCATGATTGAGACAAGTAAAAGGGATTTGAAAGATTAATAAGTGTAATGTTTAAATGATGAATGTAAATTTAAGAGAAATTCCATCAAAAGTACCGGATACCAGTACATACCGCTGGTAACCATTGGTTAGTGGTATAGTAATGGAATAAATTAGGTTTGAATAGCGGGCTATTAGCTATAATTCTTACTGGCTCCCAGTAATTTTGTTAATTTGGTACATTTTGGAATATTAAATTGGAAATAGTTTAGCAAATTTACATTTTGGTTTTAATTTATTTAATTTAGGGTTATTTTTATCATTTTATTATATTATTTTAGTCTAGTTATTAGGGAAATATTTAAAATAATGTAGTAACAGATTATTGTGTAGTATAGTTTATAATAATAATAATAATAATAATAATAATAATAATAATAATAATAAAGAAATCACACACATACTTAAAATGAACGTGTTTGATGGATAAAATATAAGATATCCACTATATTTATGGTCTTGTAGATAGAAATGCATCGCAACAAATGCAATGTTTTTGTGCAATTGTAGGTGTACAGATTGCACACGCAGCTTACTCTGTAAAGAGTAATTCTGAAATAAGCGTATTGTTTTCGGATTTATTATTATTAATAATAATACTTCTTATACCTAAAAACATACAGTTTGCTGGTATCATTTACTATTAGTTTAAACAACAATCACACTTTTTAAAGAACGTTTTAATAGAGTTTAAGTTAGAATGCCCTTAATACTTAGATGGGAGCTTTACGTCATCTTTATAGGATAGGTGATTTGTATTTATTAGATTGTTAGGGGTGGAGAAGAATACTTCAGCCTTGCTTATCAGCTGGCCTCTCCGTCTCCAACGGGGCACTTCCGGGAGGAAGGAAGGCATGAAGAGACACTCCGGGTAGTCAGCATCTAGGAACGTAAATCGGATATATAACATATTTCCAGATAGAACACCCTGACGCCGATGGAGCCTCACCGAAGAAGTTCTAGCCTCTTAGGTGAGCTTCCATACCAGACAACTAGGCAGTGATCCATCCCCACACTGCACCAGTCTATCAGGCCACTTCTGAGCCTATAACAGAACCAACAATGAAAAGATATGAAACAGTATAGTGGAATGAATTCATCAGGGCATTCACCTAAGGGACATGGGAAAACCAGAAACAAATCCGAAGACAGAATGACCGTTGCAAAGGAATTAAAACCAGGCACTTACCGAATGTGAGTCCCAAAATTTACCATCGCTTGGTTAGAATGTATAAAACGTCAATAGATTATTTCTAGCCACAGAAATTGTGTCTCAGAACAAGCACAAATGTTGTTTTTATTTACACTATAGATGAAATAAAATTAAATCAGTCAAAACAAACAATGATCTCTGAGTAGTTTTCAACAAAGACTAAACATATTAATAACATTGTTACTGCAGCAAATAAGATAAGATTTTAATGATTTAAGAATTCTGTTTAATACATATGTCAAATCTAACTTGAATGTGCTTCTATTTTTTGGAGTTCTTACATTGACAAATCTGTTAAACTTATTGAAATAATTCAACGCAAATTTATAAGTATGCATTTTTCAAAAAAAATATATTTGTTCCTAATTTAATTTTTTATGACCCTTTACTTCAATTGCTTCAATCTCACAGAAGGAATAGTCACTTGTTACTTTTACTTCACGCACTATTACACAATAAGGTTGATGATTCAAACATAAGACAATCAATATGCTTTTATGTTCCAAATATCACAACAACCCGATTTTTTTATTCCAAGGATTAATACTGATTCATATAAAGATTCCCCTGTGCTTAGAATGCAAACATTATATAATAAATAACATTATTTAACTATTGATATATTCAATATGAATCTTACACTTTCGTTTTTTCCTGTGCTCATTTATTACAAAATATACATTTGATTTGTAGTATTCTGTTTTTATTTTGTTTTATTTTTTCATTGTCTTATAATTGTATGGATTATATCTTATTAAGTGAACATTGTTATTGGAAAATCTGTAAATTTCACAAAAAGAAATAAATACAAGTAAAGCACTAAGTATTTCTGAACACCAAATTGGCTAAAAGTCCAAACTATCATTTTCATGAATTCCAGCATAAGCTTTTATGGTGTTTTCCCTTGCTTAACAAAATCGAGTAACTTGCATAAACGTTCTACTAATATGTGCGCAGTTCTGAAGGTTCCTCTGTGCGGTTGCAAGAGTAACATGCAATTCAGTAATTAGCGTAGTAGTGTGTGATTTGCGTTCTTAAAGTTGTAGTAGCATTTACCACTAGAGGAAATATGAGCACATATTGAAAATTAATAATATATCACATTTGAATACGCTGCTCATTACGACTTTATATAAATAAATGAAATTTTAACATAGACCATAACTAAAATTATTCCAAGCATATTTTGAAAAATAAGCATTTGGAAATAGAATAGCTTATATACCGAATGTCAGCGGCAGCAAATTGTTTAATATTCAATGCACTGAAGTTTTAAACTACATATTCCTTACTGAGCCAAAAAATTGCAACACAAAATAATAAAATTAATATACCGCTAAAATGAAAACATAACTTTACATGTCGATATTATTTCATATATTTTTGCCAGTAGAGAAAATATAAATTTTGGATGTATGAAAATTATATTATAAAAATTCGGAAAGGATGTATGAGGGTAGATCCATAAGTTTCCCGCCTAACCGTTTTCTAGGTATGGTAATGACAAAAATTATATTTCACTTTTTCAATATATTTTATTGCAATACTTTGAATTAACATGTCAATCCCCCCTCCCAAAATAATCAGAAGTCTTGTCTTCAAAATGGGCATAAACAGCATCTATCTATCTATCTATCTATCTATCTATCTATCTATCTATCTATCTATCTATCTATCTATCTATCTATCTATCTATCTATCTATCTATCTATCTATCTATCTATCTATCTATCTATCTACTATCTATCCACTATCCATCCATCCACCCATTCCATCCATCCACCCATCCATCTATCCACCCATCCACCCATCCATTTATCTACATACATCATATAACAGCTTACGTACATATCTATTTAACAATTTGGTATTATCTTAAACGATGCAGTTTTCAACGCAAATAAATATTTCTAGTTACGGTCTCGTGAAAATAAATTCGTAAATCAGATATTTTAAGTTATTATCAATACACTTTGTGTCATGGTAACTTTTCAATGCAGCTGTTTTTCAATGCTTAAATGTTCTTTTTTATGAAAGTGGTAAGTTGGCAAGATTTTTTATATTAGTATACATTTTGTCTATTGTGTCTGCTACAGTATTATTTTACAAATTTTCGCCCATGTGAGCTATTGACTTTTTGTTATATTTTTTTCTTTATAATATGTACTATCTCATTTTCAAATATGTCTATATTTTATTGGGGGTACAGGAGTCAAAATTATATAAGTTACTTTTCTTGCTGTGTGTGTTGCCGCTGTCCACGATTTTTATAACCATATTTTTATTTCGTTTCTTTTCTTTCACTTCTCGATTGATATCATTCGTTTCCGAAATTGTGTTTACTGGGATACAGATTATAAAGTTAATTATAATCCTCTAACTTTATCATTATTTAAATAAAGGTGAATGAACAAACTATTAAAAACCACAGGAGCTCATGACAAAGTAACAGTTTTTTAAGAGCTTGAAAAACATTTTTTCTTTCGTGATTTCAAAAGAAATGGGGATGGACTTTAATATTCTTTTCTTGTTAACTTTTGGCATTGATGTTTTCATAGTTTTTTTTTCTATGAAAATTTTAAGGACAGAAGCTGTCTCCTTGATATTAAAGGCAACGAAATTCTTGGTTGCATAATCGATATCATAGACCGAACTTTTTTTCTTGGAAATTAGTAATAGTAATTACTCCGAAGATCTCTTGTACAGTATTTCTATTTACCCAGGAAAAGAGTTTAGTCTATGCATAACAACATTACGATACAAGGAATGCATTTACTATATAAAACTGTTATTAATTATTGCATTTCCCTTCAAAATTTTATTAAAATTTCTCCTATGTAAATCAAAATTCATAATAAATCTGTCCTAAATGAAATATATTTAGCTTCATTTCCTTTACTTTTTCCCTTACTCCACGCTTTAGTTTTACGTATTTGCTTTAAAAGGAAACAAGTTCTACTGAGGGTGTGATATATGCTTTCAAAATTTCCTTTTTACCCATTCGTAGTTGATATTTGTTTATGTAAAGCCCACTTTTAATTAACCCTCGTACAGCGGATTAATCCAGTTACCTGGGGAGTGCTTGAAATTCAATTTCATTTCTTTCTGTAAAGTTAGATTTTATTTCCCTACTTTATGCATGAACTAACATAATACGAGAACAACACAGCCTTTCACTGGCGTCGTTGGCGATTGATTTAAACACGTCTGGTAAACCAGCGTATTCTTTGCTGCACTGACATACACGCACCTGTTATTTGGTTTCAAAAACTTGATCCTTCCCTGATAATGAAATATACCTATGTCCCAAACCAGAGCTGTAGTTTGCATTATGAAGCTTTTAATAAACAGCACCATTATTATGTTACACAAAAGTATAAAATAATGTTATCTCTCATCTCTCGTCGTACGTTCAATAGAAAGAAGGGCATGTGGTTGGCGTATAAGAAAGTTGTGAACGACTATGACTAATTTAGCACTAAAGACTCTTCTTTTACATTAGTTTTAGCGTTACCTGAATTACATTATTCCGCTTTGGTTATTTCTTTTTACTTTAGTATTTCAGTTCATTTTTTCATAAGTCCCTCCAACATTTATCACATCCTTTATTTTATGTGATTTGTTTACTTATTCTTGGTTTATTGTCCTTTAGAGTAAAAGCTATATGCTTATCAAATGTATTTCTTGCATTTTTCATTATTATTTCTGTAATTTTTCCTCGCCTTACTCCTATGATTTATCTCCTATCTTTTGTGTCCTAATTTGCTTTATTTCTCTATTAATATTGTTTCTATTTTTCGTTTTTATTTGTTTTCTATCCTCCTTTAATCTGACTCATTGTTTGCTGTTTAGTTATGTTTTCTTTCTAATTATTTTATTTCTTTAATGACACTTTAATATAGAACCACACACCTTCACTGTCAGCTCTAATGTAGTTACATGCACTGTGACATAATAATTTTTTGCGAATGTACAAGGCTATTCAAAAAGAACGAACAGCTTTCAAACATTTATTTCTTCCGAACTACAAAAGATAGAAACACAATTCCAACGTTTCTGGAAAGAGAGAGATTAAATTTTCACTTTTTATGCATTCAATATGGGTACAATGTGTTACACTACAAATATAAAAACGGTGGCTCATTTCTTGCCACACACGAATCAGCTTGTCTCTAGTTATCGAATTCACAGCTTCAACAATTCGATCTCCCAGACTTTCAACAGTGTCAGGCACAGAGGGGATACAAACACGGTATTTTACGTAACCCCACAGATAAAAGTCACAAGGGGTGAGGTCTGGAAACCTGGGAGGCTACCGGCGATGAAGTTAATCTCTGTTCCTCCTGTTCTAATCCAACATCCTGGAATGAGGAGGGGCATCCTCTTGCATGAAGATGAAGTCAATCTTAATGATCTTCAAATTGAGGAAATAACCAATTTTGAGGCATGTGTAGATATCACAGTATTCTCCATGAAGAAGAAAGGTCCATAAACTTTGTTTACAGATATAGCACAGAAGACGTTAATCTTCGGTGAATCTCTCTCATGTTCAATAACTGACATAGGATTTTCACTTGCCCAAATTCTAACCTTATGCCAATTAACTTTACCGAAAAGATGAAAAGTGAATTCATCCGAAAAAATTAATCGTTCAGAAAGATAGTCTTCTTCCATATCATCTAGCATGCTAATGCAAAATTCAATGTTGTGGCCGTCAGGATGCAATGCTTGCAATAATTGAATTTTGTACGACTTCAGGTTCAGGCGGTGTTTCAGAACTCGCCATACCGTTCGTTGAGAAATGTAAAGTTCCTTGCTTGCTAGTGCTGTGGATTTTTGGGCTCCTTTCGTAAACTTTACGAATACGCCCGACATTTTCTTTCGATGTGCGTGGACGTCCCGTGTTTTTCCGTTTGCAGATGCAACCATCTTCTATGAATTTTCGATGCCACTGGTAAATCTGCTTATGCGCATGCGGTTGTTTATTAAACTGACGACGAAAAGCACGTTGAACTCCAATAATGGACTCTAGTTTTGCTAATTGCAGCACACAGAATGTTATTTCCTGTTTTGTCGCCATTTTACTACGGACAATCAACATGGCAAACAACAGCGCCAATGCGGCCGTGATTGAAACTTCTACCTGGACGGTTCTAATTTTAAGCTTTTATCTGTCCAGGAACGTTGGAATTATGGTTCTACGTTTTGTAATTTGGAAGAAAGAAATGTTTGAAATTTATTCCTTATTTTTGAATAGCGCTATATATATAAAGCTTATTTTTATTTAGATTTTAAGTATAAATAAAACATGGTACATGCAACAAAATAGCCCTTTATTTATGTGCCATAAATCCACACTAATGTTACGAAATTATTTTTGTAACTTCAACGAGCCTTATTAAAAATACAATATACACTAACATGACTAATTCGAAAACAATCTGAATTTATTTTAAGTAGAATAATTGAACATTAAATTAGTTGTGTAGAAAACAGAAATATTGTAGCAGTACAAATCAAGGGGGAATTGTCCGGATTTTCATTATAGTTATAAGAAGTAAAAATTAGAATGACTGAAGGGGGTAAGTTATTTATACAAGCTTGATCTCTTGACTTACTATATTACATTTTTTTTATTTAAAATGCACATTTTTGCAATATTAAAAAGTTATTACTAATTCATTAGTCTGTAGCATTGGAATTTAATGTATCAGGCAAATATTTGAACTGGTCTTTAATTTGTTTTTAAAAATGTTTTTTCTCACATTTCTCAGCATTATGGAGTTAAAGTTATGCGGTGTATCATCATAATCACTCAAAAGTTTAATAAATATTTGAAATGTTAGTTTATATATATATAAGCTTTTCTTATATAAATTGTTCATTTATTCATTTTAAAGAACGAATATTACTGCATTGAAGAACCCCGAAATATTTTTTGTCATTTCCAATGGCATAACGAATTATAAAATATTAAATATCTAAAGCATTAGAAACAAACAGGTTTACAATGATAAACAATAATATAAAGACGGGTAAGAATTAAAAAGTGTGGGGCATTACAACCCTAATCTGTTAGCTTTGTACAACAGCATATTTTTATAGATGGTCTCTGTCTACCTCGTCTTTATAATTGCACAACATGCAGGGTGGGTTCTTACGCCAGCTTCTAAGCAGTAGTAACTGACAGATAGGCGAAACTCAATAACTGCTCTCCTACATGACCAGCTGAGATGTTGGTCAATCTCTGATTTCAGGCCATAATGGCTATCTTTTTCCGTGGTCCCTTAATGAATGTTATTAAGTTTTCAGAAATCAGAATTCCTACTTCATCAGAGCGTTCAAATTCCATTGTGTTAAGAACTAAGTGAGTCTGAACGCGCATAGGGGCCGCCACTGTGACCGATGTCATTAGGGTCGGACTAGTGAAAGGGGGGGGGGGTTAGCAGGATGTTATTAAACGAAGTACAAGCTGTGATGTCCGTCGACTGACTTACAACTTGGTGATGTTCTTCTGTTTAATGCGGTCTTGCAATTTCCCTATTCAATCTTAATAAGGAATGTTATATTGGGATAATAGGCGTCACTTCCGGGAAGGTCAACTTCTCAAGGGGAGAAGCCTTAATGCTTGGAGGATCCACGTCCCGCTGTATAAGAAAACCGTTTAATAAATACTTACACTTTTAACATAGTTGGTTGTTACTCAGCATTCCTCTGGAAACACCTCGTCTTTCCTGGAGGAGTCCCCGAAGTGACGCCTACTATCCCAATATAACATCCCTTCTCGTATTAGCCATCGAAATTGAATAGGGAAATTGTAGCACCGCATTAAACAGAAGAACATCACCATGTTGTAAATCAGTCAGCGGACATCACAGCTTGGACTTCGTTTAATAACATCCTGGTGGCATCTCGGCAGGCATTATTACAGAGGTCTGAGGTTCGATTTCCAATAGGAACGTCCTCCCTTACGGACGTTTTTCCAGATTTTCCTCTTTCCTCATGAATGGCAAATTCCAGGAGTAATAAATAGGTCTGGAACGCTTCCTTCCTTAAAAAAAGAAAATTACCAGTTTATCATAAAATCTCATGTATCACCAGTGTCTGCCGCCTGTGGTGCCCCAGCAGTTAAAATGGATGTTAAACAGTATTTAAAAAGCAGGTAAGGGAAAATTCAGAAATAAACATCATTCAGACAACTTAACCTGACCGGAAATTGAATCCAGGGCCTTCGGATTAGTGCTTGCAAACGCTACCAGTAAAAAAAACACGGAGGCTGTGTGTGTGTGTGTGTGTGTGTGTGTGTGTGTGTGTATATATATATAAGTGAAAAATGATGTAACACTATTAACAATATAACTAAAATAACAATAGCTAGAAAAGCAGAAAAGGATAAAACACTAAGAAAAAGTCGCAGGTTAGTAATCGCTATATTCGAACTTCTTGAATTCTTCTATGGTAAGAAGACAAGTGAAGGTGGTACAAATAAATATTGAATCTCGAAGGTAACGTTATGCATGGAAACAGATGAAACAAGCAACAAGAGTGTGCAAGATTTAAACCAGGTGGTATACGCGCTTTATGTAAAAATATAGCTGCCATTTCTCTATATCTGAGTAAACTTTCAGAGCATTGTGTAGGTAACGCATCAATAAATGTTAAATTAAAATATCATCAAATCCTTACAATGAGATAAGCCATGTTGGACAACCGGCAAGGGAGACTTGGTTTTAACACAACGTCTATGATTGTTCATACGTAGCGAAACAACAATAGAAGTTAAACCAATATAAAAAGCTTTGCAAAGCTTACAAGATAACATATATACGACTTTTGGAGCAGGAATTGGGTGCTCGGGGGAAGGCGTAGTTGATCGCTGAGCTGATCGTGGTTTCGTTGTCTCGGCCGGGCTGCTCACTGATGACGTCGTTTGCTCCAATTCTGTTGAATTTTATCTCAGGGTCCACCGGAGTGTTTCGGGATCAGTACAGATCCACGGGAACGAGAAATATGTTGCCCAAAAATACACAAGGTTGACTTGTTTAAAATATTTTATTCACATGTAAAGTACTGCCTGACTGTTCGCCGCTGACTTCGCTACTCTCTTAGACTGGCTTACTGAGTGAATATCTGGATGTCTGAATGTCCCTCTGAATCTATGAATGTGTGAGTGTAAATCTGTGAATGTATCTCTACTGAACATCTGAATGTGAATCTAGGAATGTGGGAGTGTCTATCTTCTGCGAGTGTGAATGTGCCTCTGAATGTGTCTCTACCGAATGCGTGAATCCCTCTCTGACTTCTGTACTCTAGTTTTTCTACTACATCGCCACGCCTTTCGCTAAATTAAATTCCCTCGTATTTTATCTATTTTCGTGTTGTACTTTCATTATTGGTTATCCTAAAATTATTTATTTATATCTAAGTTCTCCTGATTCGTTAACTTTTATCCGAAGACCATTGGCTAGAATTATTCTTTCCCCCCTGATCTAACGTCTTCCCACGAACTTGAATTTTCCCAGAACAAGCTGTCATAAATTTCGGCCCTTTCCTTACATTCTGGTTTCTATTGAAAATCTTTTGCCTTGCTTAGTTTGTAGATTCCTAAATGTTCTCGGAGATAACGCACGTGTTTTCGGCTTTCCTGTAATAAAACATTTTCGTCTCCGTTCTGACATTTTCATTTTCTCTTAAAATATTTTTAAGTCTGACTTTGTTAAATACTATCCCGTTACGGCCACATGTTTCTCTTATTGTCAACTCCTAAGTATTTCCCGGGTATAAGGTTCGTGACCTAACAAAAGATAGTTTACCCTTTCTTCAGCCTTGTCTAAGGAGCGGTCAGGAGTGGAGAGGTGTCAGGTATACATTCTCTTTCTAACATGTTTTACACAAAATGTATACAAAACCCTTTTGTGAAATACCATTACCTGTTAAATGACATACAAGTTACAAATTACTTCGATTCCTGTTATACCTATCTCAAAATGATTTTCTTATACATATACATAACAATTATCCTTATCAAATATAATGCATTTATAAATATCACTCTGCAGCCTTTTAATTAAATTAATAAAGGCAGCCTTATTTCCGGCTTCACTTTCTTGGGAGAACCAGTAGCAAATGAAGAAATGTTAAATTCTCTGGATAAATTATGGCTGCGGAATGAATAACACGGCATAATTAGCGCACAGGTTTTACATTTAGGGCGTTGGCAAGGATATGAGCCTGCAACGGGACAAGGTAAATTGGAAGGAGATAGATTGTGGCGAAATATACTTTTAAGGTTAGGGGGTGTTCTAAAAGTAAGGCGGGATACAAATTTATAAAAATCACTTTTAATTTAACGCTTATTGATGCGTTACTCATGCCTCTGAAAGTTTACTCAGAGATAGATAGATGGCAGCTATAGTTTTACATAAAGCGCGTATACCACCTGGTTTAAATCTTATGTATTAGTTTTTTTCTCCCTCTCACACACTCGTGTTGCTTGTTTCATGTTTCTATGCATAACGTTATATATTTATTTTTATCACTGTCACTTGTCTTCTTGCGATAAAAGAACTCGAGCAGTTCGAAATATAGCGATTACTAATCTGTTGACCTTTTCTTAGTGTTATATCTTTTTCTGCTTTTCTAATTATTGTTATTTTAGTTATATGTGTAATTAAAATGATACTTTGGGTTATAAAAACAATGTTTTTATAGTGGAAAGCGTTCTTTAGCTTTCTCTATGCCTTATTTCTTCCTAGCGGCCTTACTACCACATCGTGTGTTGCTTTCAACTTGTTTTCTAATCCCAGGAGAGGAAAATTGCTGTTACTAGATACAGATTATGAGTATCAGATGCACGAAAAAACTTTTTTTGTCGTACGGTGAATTTTAAAAGCAAGTTATCGTAAAGCGCACGGCAGACGGATCGCGTGTGTATCGGTCCATTAGCGTGACCTGCATGTATCGCACTTGGAAAGCCATGCCGCGATCAAGGGTGTGATACAATCGACAGACCGGAACCCTTGTTTATCCCAGTAGCCTCTGTTTCATGATCAATTAAGATCAATTTGTTCAGAGGAGAAAGTAATTCTCTTCCCCACTTTTAACTTAGCGATTTCTACGTCTCGTATCATGTATAATTACGTGCTGGATGCGTTTCAACATATATTTAATTCTTTTCAGTTCAACATCATTGGTCCCTGCCAAGAATTGTATTATTCTGTTCATTCTTGGCCCTCGGCCAGCTGCTGCTTCTTCCTGTTCGTTTCCGGGAAGAGCTCAATAATTTACTTACCCCAGTATTATCGTTGTGTTGCGGAACTGAGCTTGTCAGTGTAGGTTGGCGCACGCAATGCATATAGTATCAGCCAACCAAGAGTAGGGTGTACGAAGCATTTGACGAAATTGGGGCATCATTTCTTCACAACATTCCTTCCAGAAGAAAGGCAAAAGCCAAAGGAAAGTCATGTGCAATATATGACTCGCAATCTCTGGGGAACTTATGATCTTTAACCACAAGTCATTTGAAATTATCCCTTCACAAGGAGGCAGAAAACTTGCTGGTATTTGGTCATGAATTAATTGATCATTTAGTCAACTTTAAATGTATAGTCTGTGAACTAGTCGTACTCGTATCCAGCTGCTATGGTTCTCTCCCCTTCTTACTTTTTCTATAGCCTTTTACAGTCCTATTTGAGCCTTAGCTTACCGCGACGACCGCTGCGTCTTCTAGCTCCATCACGTGATATTTTTGGTAGAGTGCAGTATTGCAGGGAGGTATGTGATCAGCACACCGCATCCCGAGGCTTACTTGATCGAAGATCGCCACCTCTCCAACGGCAGCTTCCCAATTATCTTCACGAGGCTGCGTGGACCCCGTTCCAGACCTTCCTTATCTTAGAAAAATGTCTAAGTAGGTACTGGGAATCGACCCGTCGCAGTCATCAACGCTAACCACTAGACCAAGGAGGTGAACGCTATGGTTCTCTCACTCATCAATAGTTGATGGTTTGAAGCCAGCTTTCCTACCATGAAAATTGACTTAAGATCATAAGATAATAGGCCGGTGAATACACGTGCCATTCTACTATTGTGTTCCTGCAAGCAGATTCACCATATTGAAATAATAAAATTCCAAAATTAAACTCTTAAAGGATTAGATAAAACAAAAATGTCGTTTAAGTAGGTCTAGATATATTACTGCTTCACGATGGTTTGCCATCACACAGATCCCACAAATCAAGCTTCTACAAAATTATGCTTAAATGGAGTTAATTTATCCAAATCTTTTTTGCTACCTTAATAAATACCTACATGATAACATGACCTAATGTTTGAATGAAATGATACATTTTTTTGTTAGTGTTTAACACCCGTTTTTACTACTGAGGCACCACAGCTATGAACACGTTGATGTATGAGATGAAATGATATACTGGGAAACGATTTATTTTTAAGGAAGGAAACCTCCCAGGCATAAGTTTAGTGTACCTCCCCAGCATTTGCCATTTATGGGTACTGAGGAAAACCTGGAATAAACCTCAGTCAGGGAGGACAGTCCTGGTGGGAATCGAACCCCAGCGAGTGCATGCCATAAAGACTTCGGTCACCCGTGGCGTGGAAGTGATAAACTTTTCGTTTTTAAAAAAAAAAATTATTTACTGATGCCCTTTAACATCTCAGGTCATCAGCGTCCCATTCAATTCAGGGCGTGAAACGGCCGACAAATTTTGCTCAGAGGCCTCTTCTTTCAGGCTTGAGGTTCTTTATCGTGCCGTAAATGTATGACACGGGACCTACGACTTTACTTTCCTTCCTAGGGAAGCCATATTTAGGATATTTATGTCCGAAAAAATCCATCAGTCCTGGCCGGAATTCAATCCACGATCTTGGGTTTAGGAGGCAAATATGGTCACCACTACTCCACTAGGACCGACCTGTTTTCGATGGAGAGCTATAATGAGTTTTCTATTCCTAATGAATTGCATTATTAAGAACTAAAAAAAAGCGATTGAAAGGAATATTATGTTGAGAACAAGTGAAGTAAATTTAACCCTAAATTGCTATTTTTATACTAAATTGAGGTTAATTATTTATTGTGCAAAAAACACACACCATCTAATTTGATAACAACAGAAATGCTTGTCAGCAATAGTAGATTTAAGAAATGGACAAAGCAGTAGATATATGTATTTAAGGTATCAGCTTTAAATGAAACCTTAAGTTCAATAGTTTCAGAATATTTTTCTACGGATGATTTTCTTTCAAAATTAAATATTTGTCATTATGCACTAACTCACTTTATTTCTTTGAGATGTTCCAAATGTAATTACTTTTCAACCTTCTTGTTGAATCCACCATTAAACCCCCCTTTTTTCCTCGGATTCAATAAGCTATGATCTCTTTAACCCCCATTTTTAGAGGAAACTAGTTATTTTTCATATACAGTTTCCTTGCTGCAATGCAATAAAAAGATGAGAGAATTAATTGTTAAAAGACTGTGAAGCTAGAAGGATTCCCCATAATCACCAATCTTGCTTTAAGCAATATTTTTTCAGTTTTTAATCTTTATAAACGTATATAATGTATGTTTTTAGATATATTTACAGTATTTTGATTCCTATGTTTATATTGCAAACGATATTTATTTTACGGTGTAATCCAATGTACCAAAAGCATATTAGAATTATATTTCTAATTTAAAATATGGTATTGAAAAGTGCAATATTCACCAACTGATACTAGTTGCATGCGTATGCCTCAGGCATGAAATTCGTTCTGACATATAGGTGTTAAGTACGTCTTTATTTCATAAAAGTATTTGTGTAGTTTAATAGAAGGTTTGGTAAAATACAAATTGTTAAATAAGTTAATATCTTCCAAAAATAACTTTCAATTTAATTTTTTTTTTCTTTTCCTAATTTTCCTGGATCAAGTAGAGTTAGCCTGTCTTTGATATGAATATATGTATCGGCTACATAGGTTGTATGTACCAGGTTGTCATAAACCAAAATAAGGTTGTTTTCATTCGATTGAGGAATGCTAATGCAACTATTAGCCCAATTAATAAGCTGGTGTAAACAATCAGATCAGAAGGAAGGTTTTTTGTAACTAATAATCAATGTTTTTTTTTATCGGGGCTGCTTTATTTACACTCAGATAAAAATGAATAAGTTTTCGTACATTTAGTGTAGGTAGGGCAGTTTTTACTCTGCCTTTTTGCCTATTTTGACCTCTGTTGTCTTTTTAAAAATTTAAAATAATTTTTTTCTTAATTTGGATCGCTATGAATTTTTTCTGCAAAAATTTACGCGTTTTAAGAAGCACATGAAGATGTTCAATATAACGAGATGAAAAAACTAAATAGTATCAGAATCTTATTATGTATTTATTTCCATTCAAGCAGTTACTTTCTCTTCATCCCATTCACTTAAGCTGCTTAAATGGCAGACCTTCATTAGTGAAAGGAACGCACCTTTATCTCGGGCGTACGAATACCAGGAAATGGGATTAGAGTAATGTAGTTTTGAATAGTTCTGGCGAACGATCTTGTATCTATCTGCGCGAGATAATTCTAGGAACTTTGTGGTGGGGGTAACTTCTCAGCTGAGAAAGATGAGAGCGGTAAAACTGTGCAATAAACAATGTGTTCAGTACAAATGTAAGATACTGACCTGATTCCCCTAAAAACTTATAAACAGAAAATTAACTTAACCAGAAACCACTGCGCATCTTTTGCTCATTCAGCAAGACTGTTCAAAACTACTTTACTTTGTCTTGATCAACACTTCCTTGAAGCAGAATGGGTGAGATCAACAATAAGTTAGGTCCCATTACCTATTGTCTCTCACACACCTCTTCTTATGACAACAATGCACAATCGGTTTTTCCCATTCTCGAAGAGATAAGGAACAGAAAAAGGAAGAAAATGAATTCTTTCTAACAGGTGAAATATAGAAATAATTTGAACTTGCAAAAGGCGACTCGAATGTTCGTGCTGAATTATATATCAGCCCAAATTGAGTTCATCGTTAAGTAGTAAATTACACGGCTATGTTCGCAAGAGACAATTTTTACTGATGAGCTATACTCTTTTGCAAAGTCTGTGAAAGACTGTTAATCATGAAAAAGGTATGTTATCATTCAACACTTTGCAACAGTGAAACACACATCTAGGTTTTTTAAAATGATCACTTTAATATTAACAGCAGTTGCTAATCCAGTAAACAATCCCAGTGCAAAGCTTTCTTGGACTCGGGAATTCTGTTTGGGAAACTGGAAAACCAATCCCTCAGAATGTTTCTGCAAAAGCAGACTAAAGATGGGGTTCCATCAGAATTTACACTAAGAAAAACTTATTTAATGTACGATTTGAGGAGACCCTGCAGAGAGTTCGAAACGGAGTTGCGGAAAAGAAAATGTGGATTTCCATTGATGAAACTCCAGATACAATGATCAACGTTATCATATCGGAACTATGGAAGGAACACAAAGTGCCTACTATCATCGGTATTATTTTCTTTTAACAATGAAAAGGTGGACAGAGCAAATAGTTCCACAGTGGCTCAACTATTTATAGATTACTTAATGCTACTCTGGTTATGTGGTATACGGCGTGATGATATGCTTCTTTTTGTCACATGCGTAACTTAAATGAAAAAAGCATTTAAAGTCTTGAAAGTTCTCTTCCCGAAAATGTCCCTATCACATGTCTAGCCCATCTGCACATAAACGCCGAAGAAGTAACAAGTTAGTATCCTCTTGGGATAAGTTGATTTCGAACTCCAAGAAAGTTTTTCTGAAATTACTCCCGAATCAGGGCTTTTAAAGGACCTGACACCAGAGTTCAGCTATCTCCATAGTCAGTTGTCACCAGATGGGGAGCCTGGATCTCTGCAGCCGTGTATTACAGTCACAATTTGGACAAGATACTTGATGCTGTATCAGAAGACGAAGTTGCATCTGTTTGCGAGATAAAACAGTTGTATCATAAAGAACTCTGCAATTCTAAATAGGAAGACAAATCTTATGGCTCAAAGTGATGGTGCTCTGTAAATTAATATTGATTTTTTTATTAGTGTTTAACGCCCTTTGAACTCTGCAATGATTGGCGTTTGTAGTAACACATTATAGTGTGCTACCGGAAGTAATCTTGAAGTTTAAGACAAAAGGTGATACATTGGTGTCATCCATGGGGATCTTTGAAGATGCAGTAAGTTAATTGCAGCAAGTACCAGGAGAGAAAGGAAAAAGTGTTAGTGAGAAATGCAAACGTGAACCTAGAACAACTTAAGACCATTTGTGATGTCCTGAAAGTTAATGTTCTGTTATAACTGGCATCAGTCCTTTTAAAATAGATTGTTTTAATGTGCTTACAATCACTTCAGTGGAAGTAGAACAAACATTTTTCATGATAAAAATATTCTCTCTGACAAGGGCCTTATTATGACAGTTGATAAAGTAAAGAAAGGAAATCTCATCTTTTTATTACTTGTAACCAAGAAAAATAATCTTAAGCATTTTAATTATGTTTTAAAGAAAGTATTAAGAATCTTAGATATGTATTTTTTATTAATAATGAGTGGTATTACTCTTCGTTTTCACTTTTAATAAATGCCATTTTTCAATTATATTACCGCCTAATTTTAGCATTTAAATGTCACTTTTCCTGCCGATTTTAACCAAAATATCTGAACTTCCGGGCTTTGCTAATCATTATTACAATTGCCACGTACTTCGTTCATATAATTCCTTGTGTATTATTTCAAGTGTTTTATTAGATAATGGTGATCTTGATGTATTTATGTTTTATTACTTTTCCCCTTACGGAAAATAACGTGCACGGCAGTTTCATTTACTATTTCAAGAATAAATTTACCGTTTCGTTACTCCAAAGTCTGTTCTTGGTTTGGAAAGCTTAATACAAAACATGTCCGAATAGCTCGTTTCTATCTCAATATTCTGGCTTCATAACAAAATCGTTTTTGCCAAACCAAAATGTATTAAGTCATATCGGTATCCGAATCTCATATTTTAGTTTAAAGTAACCGGTAGAAGGAAATCCCATACCTTTAGAGCTCCAAGAAGGGAAGATGCATGCCTAATGGGAGGGATAAGAGAAGTTTATAGCAAATTATTTAAGAATCTTACACCCAGTGCTGCTTGGAGTGCCATTGCTTTAAACTGTTTATTAAACAGTAAGGAACAGATAGAAAAATATGAAACCAATATTTTGAATTCTATGAAATACCACTAAGAAAACTAATTTATTATTATATCGAAATTACCTTGGATTCGAATGGATTGGATTGGTAGGGACACGAGAAATTTTCGAACTTCAGCCCTACTCAAGGCGCTTAAGCTCCCAAGGGGGAGATAGAAATGATATGAAAGTGACAACGGGCGGCCAGGATTCAGTAACAGTGAGACATGGCGTAGACAGGGTCCCTAATATTGTTTCTGAATCCGATGGAAATCCCTCACTCCAAGGAATTGGGGTCCCTCAGAAGGGCTGCTTCCACGCCAGAGGTCGGTGCAGAAACGTTTTCACAATGCAAGCCACTGCCACACCGCATACAGTATCAGCTGTCCTTGTTTGGCACTTTCGACCCTACAACATAAACAACAGATTCAAATGAAGTGAAGTGGGGGAACATATTAGCTCGTGAAAAGGGAAGATACATGCGTACCTAAGGCGAAAATTATAAAAAAAGGGGGGAAGGAAGGAAGGAAATTGAACCCAGGATCTAAAATATGTGAACATCTGAGCCACCCCGCTCGGTTCCGAATTGCCATAAATTGTAAACAGTGGTTGTATGCAAAAATGGCGTGCTCACACTTAATAATACTCCGCCTCGTTATACAACTTATCAGACTGGCTTTTGCAAGGATACTTATGCAGAACTTTTATATAACTAAGGAAAAAATTAAAATGCCAGCAGCTAGATAGAATATATTTCAATAAAAGGGACTAATATAATGTATGCTTTTCATAGTTTTTTAACTGAAACTTGAAAGGAAGGCAAATGCTCTCATTAAAGAAAAAAAGAACATGAATGTCACAATGTAAAAAAATTACTTACAGACACCTAGACAAGTTACTACTACTCTTACTACTACTACTACTACTACTACTACTACTACTACTACTACTACTACTACTACTACTACTACTACTACTACTCTTACTACTACTACTACTCTTACTACTACTACTACTACTCTTACTACTACTACTACTACTACTACTACTACTACTACTACTACTACTACTACTACTATCAATGCTACGAATTATGGCAATTGGAACGGGGAATGATATTAGGCGGGGGTATTGAATTTTAGATTAGGATTTCGATTAATTAAATTGAATATTTATAGTAGTGGATTGCTCAGCACTTCTTTGATTTCGATTTATGGACGGTGGATATTTTCTGATTGGATATTTGGAAGGATTTATTATTGCTTATTAGTGAAGCGGGCCGATATTTACTGGGTCGGATGTCTTCGAGTTCCTTCCTGTCGTTGTCCCGCTCGTAGATCTTGTCTGTAGGTAACTGCCTCGACTGATGTAATCTGCAATCACCACTTCTGGTTTCAATCATTCGTGGTGCTTCTCTTAGGAATGTTTTTGAGCTTTCCTCGATTCGAAATCGAGAGACGGGAAAGGATCGTGTGACTGGACTAATTGAGGCAAATTAATATGCAAAATCTAATTATTAAAGATGTTCTACGATTGATGCTGTCACGCCGTACGCCTTTCAAACGAAGGATGGCTTAATAAGTTCGGGATTTTTTAATAGGGTGATCCCTGACTCGAGAAATGTTCACCGAAAAATTCACTGCCCCAATATACACAATAGTGAGTTCATCTAACACAGTTTACTAACTTAAATCGCTAACTTGAATTTTGAATGACAACAACCCAAGTTAAATCTGAACTCCAACTAACCTGAAGTCTCTCCCGCGGAATCTGAAAACCAACTAACTGAAACTCCCCGACTCTTTATACGAATTTTGAAAGTTAATAGTTTGGACAGCACAGTACTGTTTGAATTTGACTTTCAGGAACCTCTAGCATCTTTCTCTTAATCTAGAGATCTCACTGTCTAAAAATATCTTCAATAGAAACTTTTGGAATAATTTTGTTGGTCTTATTTTCTAACGGCTCTAAAATTTAAACTCATAAGGATCTAGGAAATTCGTTTAAAGCTGGGACTCTGAATGGCCATAGTTTTCCCTAACATATCTCCCTATTCGTTTTGAAAACAGCTTTGACGCAACCCGAGTGGGAGTGAGTAGATTTTTAACGACCTGCCTAAAAACAGACACTGCTGCTTTATGCTAGTTCCAACAAACGCTGTTCCTTTAAAACTCACATAATTAACGGTTCCGATACAATATACAAAAGGATATATTTGCAAAGACTCCAGCCTGATGACAGGTATGTGACGTTTTAGAATGGCACAAACAATTTCCTTTTCAGCTTTAACATGATATATTTCATACATTGTGAAGTCTTCTTTATTAATTACACTTATTACCACATTTTCTTAATTTCTTATTATATAAATTTATATAGAAAGAAACATACATTACTGTCCAAATTAATTGTAATAACCATTTCTAATGATCCTTTAATATTACAGAGGACCGAAGCTGGATATTTCGCTTAACAATAATACGGTATTTGAAGCCGCTTCAAGCGTTAAGCTACACTTTACTTCCGAAATATTGACAGTATATGTAAACAATGACACTACACATTTAACTACAGCTTTAGAACCCTCTCGTCTTATTGGCTGTCAACAAGTAACCGCAGATACGTGTGACACACAGCTATGACTTTTTCTAACATATTGGAGTTAAACTACAGCTTTCTAAGCTTTAGTATTTTCATAGCCTGTACTAATTTAGCGCGCGTTATTGATTGGCTTTGTGATTTTATAGAGAGTGACTTATGTTAATTTTGGTAGCTTGCAATAAGTCTTTTGTTCGTTAGAATCAATGCTAATATTTGCTGGCAGCATATCTGAAATATACAATATTGTGGAAACAGCACACTTCGATTTGCTGATGCGAATAAACCTCATGAATGTTGTCAAACTGTTAAGAGCAAACGCTACGACGTGCTTATGATGCCCAATATGAAAGCGCAATTGGAAAGGAGGGTATGAAGCTCTCGAAGGTATTACGTAACGTTATGTTTCCGAAATATGATGGAGATGTATGTCGACACGATCGATAGGGCTTCCGATTTTGCAGGCAACGAGGAGCATATATGAGGTTAGCAATTCCTGCAATGTTGATATTTCATTTCCAGTGAAACAGACAAGTTCAAATATGAAACATCTCCAAAAATTAAAGTCTCAACGTAATATGTGTAATGATGCTGCCGTATTGAAAAGTGTGTACTTATGAAGAGTGGTATAACTGGGATTTTATGAAAAGTTTATTACACGTTTCGAGGAGCATCGAAAATAACTCTTAACTTCGAGAATAAATAGATACACGAGGGTAGGTCCATAAGTTTCCGGCTTCGCCGATAAGGATTATCGCCTAAGATGTTGCCATATCTTATCTATTAAGTAAATAATTCCAACTGTAACTTCCACTCAGCTGTGTTCAGTTGTTCAGATATAGTTGCATAAAGAAGGCTATGTGTAAAAGATTGTGAAATGTTCAAAATGGAGTTTCGAGCTGTTATCAAGTTCTTAACTAAAGAAGGACATACACCAAATGAAATTAAACAACGAGGGGACCTCGTGTGTGTATATGTCACTTATCTTCTTGCCATAGAAGGACTCCACGAGTCCGAAATATAGCGATCTCAAGTGTGAGATCTTTTTCTTTTGTTTTATCCTTTTCTACTATTATTATTACTGTTAATTTATATATATATATATATATATATATATATATATATGAGTGTTTAAGGCCCATTTTTACTACTGAGGCACCACAGGCAGTAAACCGCATATATGAGGAAGCATCCCCCTCATGTTCTACCGTAAAAGTCGGTCCTGGTGTGTAGTGGTTACCATACTTGCCTCCTAAACCCAAGATCGCGGGTTCGAACCCGGCTAGGACCGATGGATTTTTTCGGGGCGTAAAAATTCCAAATATGGCTTCCTTCAGAAGGGAAGTAAAGCCGTGGGTCCCGTGTCGTACATTTACGGCACGAAAAAGAACCTCAAGCCTGAAAGTAAGGCTTCCGAGCAAGATTAGTCGGCCGTTTCACGCCCTGAGTTGAATGGGACGCTGATGACCTGCGATGCTAAAGAGCGTCCATAGATAATCAATCAATCAATCTCTACCGTAAAAGAATGGGCCAAGCATTTTCGAATGTGTCGAGAAATTTTGAAGACGAAGAGCGTGCAGGTCGGTCCTTGGCGGTGCTCACTTCTGAAAACATCGCTCTTGTGGAAGGAGAAATTATGGAGGACCGGCGGCTCAAAGTTATAGAAATAGCACAATGGTTGGACCTGTCTAAAACAAATATTCATGAACTTTTAAACAGAATGGGGTTAATGCAAGATGGGTGCCTGTACTTCTTTCCTCAATCCAAAAGCAGCAACCAGTCAGCTGGTGTCAGGCATTTTTGGAGCTGATGAGAGAGAAGTTCTGCAAACCATTGTTACAGGAGTTGAAACTATGGTTCTCTACTATGATTTCTTGTCCAAAAGAAAATCAATGGAGTGGCGTAAACCTGGCGAAGCACCGCCTCTAAAGACCAAGGTCCCTCAGTCAACCAAGATAATCATGGCCATACTCTTTGGGACTGTGAAGGAATGCTCTTCATTGACTTCATGGAGAATAACATCACAGTAAATGGGGAGTACTATACTGGCCTACTGCACAGACTACGTGCTCCTATCAAAGAGAAAAGTCGAGGAAAGGTAATGCCTTCTTCACGACAACGCGCCTATGTACACAGCTCTTGTTGCAAAGGAAACTGTGAAGAAATGTGGCTTCAAGAAGATCGATCATCCGCCCTACATCCCATATCTATCTCCCAGTAACTATTTCCTCTTATCAGAACTCAAGAATAACCTGAAGGAAATTGAAGTGTGACAAAGCAGTGATGGATGCTGTTTATACCCATTTTGCAGTCAAGATTTTTATTTTGGGGGTTGGGGATTGAAATGTAAATTCAAAGATAAGCGAAGTGTATTGCAATAAAGTGTAATTATATTGAAAAGCTAACTATAGTTATTTTCTTTATCATACCTAGAAAATGGTTAGGCCGGAATCTTATGGATCTACCCTCCTACATATCTCATAATATTATTTTTTTACTATCTTTTATATTTATGTAGTTGATGATTGATGTGTGTATCAGAGCAGTAGTAACTGATTATCTGTCAATTTCTTAGTCATTTTTATCATTTTCTTGCTCAGGGCAAGAACTCTACAAAATAGTAAAAAAGAGTCATTGCATTTCAGTAAATTATTTAACAATGTTCAGTACTTATCAGAGTAAATTGTATTTATACTGGATTAACGGATAAAAGGAAAAAAATATTGCAACTCAGCCGCACCAGGTACTATCTGTGTCTGCATCACTCAAGGGCGGGCATATCTGGAAAGAAAGGATTTGATGAGGGGAACAGGACCATTAGCAGGGACGGTGAGACAGGGGCAAAGAACGGGGTCCCTACTCTCTTCTATACTGAGCACCTTTTGGCGACTGAACATATTCAAGCAATTCGAGCTTGTCAGAAGTGCAGTTTCACCTCAGACGCCAGGACAGAACGTTTCTAAAAGCGGAAATATACCGCCACGTCTCATAGTGGGCCTTACTTTCGACTCTGTAATTAAAACCAACGTGAGAAACGAGAGAGGGGAAAATTCTGGAAGAGAAAGATCCATTACATCGTTTGCCTAAGCAACCAGGGAAAACCGTGAAAATATAACATCATTATGGAAGACCCCAAGGGATTTAAACCTAAGTCACCCCACTCGGTTAAGTAGTTCCAATGATGTAAAAATTGGATGATATTGTTTTTTAAAAAAAAAATATGTAAAGTTTCAACACGTTAACCTTTCATACATATTTGCATGAACCTTTTTAGCAATGCAAAGAATACCAACTGTCAAAATAGTGTGTGATTCAGTAGCAATTAAACCATCTTCAAACTTAATATAAAGATTATCATTTTAGTTATTTTCCTGGAAACATCAACTTATTAAATAAAGAAACGAAACAACGAGAAATGTTAACATCGCTCTTAAGCTAATGTGAAAACACATCCACAGCATTGAAATGTGAAAAAATATGTATACATTAGGGCTATTTATTATATCAACCTATTTTTTTTTTCAATTACTCCATTACCTGCTAGAAAATATGTCATTTATATAATATTTTAACAGTGTAAACAACTATAAATAACAACTAACTAAAAAGATGGTTTCTAAATTCATTTCGCTATTAGTGGACCTGGAGGATAATTTGCATAACATAAGTCAATCATTAATTTATTTAGACGATACTTTGTTTTGCGTACCTTGTTTTGCAATACCTTCTCTATCTCGGGAAAAATGTTTCTTCACTCAGAGCATGAACTTCAGGAGAAATTGTGCAGTGATATTTAAAAAATATTGGACCTTAATTACATGTAAGGATAGATGGGAGATTATGAAAGTATTTTGGAGTTGATGTTGATTTTCTTCTTCTCCTGTATATTGATGTTTCCGCTGACTTACAGTTTGTTCCGACGAGGCTCTTCTGACTGGAATTCTAGTTATCTGTATAGGGAAAGGGAAATGATAAGGACGGTAATACTATAATCAACCGATTTGGGGTTTATCCCTACCAACATTTCTTTATTGTTCACAGTTCATAATATTGGGCGGAGAATCGACTACTCTGTGAAGGATTTAAGGCGCGTTCTGTCATTTTCGCATGATCGCGTCTCTTTTGCTAGGGATTTGTTCCTTTGCCACTATCACATAAAGTTATCACTTAAATTGTTTGTCCAATGCGTAGCTAACTTAAAATTAACACAGATGCGCCACTTAATAAAACTGAAGTTACACTATCTCGCTCGTAGACACACAAACACTTACTGGTAGTCTCTTGTACTCTGTTCAGAAGCTATTGCTCGCCTCTCCCGCGTTTGCATCACCCTGGTTTATGATAATTTTCCCTCACCTAATATAACAAATACAGAAGAACTCGTTTGTCCTTGACAGAACTTTATCATTCCTTTATGGAGCATATGTTTATAAAACGCATAACAATTTCTCTCAGGTCAACTTTTAACTACTGCTCGGGTCCGGGCGCATTCCTGAAGGAAAACAATCGGACATATCTTTCAAAAGCCAATATCAGATTCAACGGAAGAACTCGTTTGTCCTTGACAGAACTATATCATTCCTTTATAAAACACACAACAATTTCTCTCAGGTCAACTTTAACTACTGCTCAGGTCCGGCCGCATTCCTGAAGGAAAACAATCGGACATATCTTCCAAAAGCCAATATCAGATTCATATTACATTGAACAAACGTAAACTTGCAATTACAATACATGAAGTAATAACAATAATAATAAACTTGCAATTATGGTGGTGCATTTAGCCTTACAGCTATGATCTATTTATACATATTACTTGGCAGGTAGTTCATTTATTCCTTATGGATAATTATGAGGGTGTCTATTTAAGTATTCCGGTTTCAATTGGAAAGCAGAAGAATAAGAATTAATCAATATAATAAGAAACACGGGACAAATAACATTGTTTATACCTTAATTCGTAATGCCAGTTGTTTGAATTATTGAAGTTTGGGTGAATGTTCTCATTCTTAGAAAATTATCAAAAATTTCGTAATTTTTACGGAACACTTAATAGTAAGATCAACGTCAGAAACTGTAATATAGAAACCAATACTATAATATTGTGATTAGAATGTCGATTGGCCTTTGTTTTCCTCTGAGTATTCATGGATGTATACTTGTACCTACCTTTATTAACATAAATTACTATATTATTTTCTGCATTTTAATTAACTTAAATATTGTTAGCCTCTCTTATCTCACTTGAAAACGGTGACATACTAATTCTCTGTTAAACACTGATGGCCTCAAAATGTACAGTGAGTTTCATCCAATCATCTGCCAGAGGAACGATGGCGCCGAGATTTGTTCCATTGGTGAGGGTAACGCATGGTATAACCTATTCAGAATGGAAGAATTATTTCTCTTGCCAACTAATCTTCGAGTTCTCAAGGGCTAGTAGCCCGGCTGAGATTTGCTCAGAATCATTTCAACTGGCAGCTTAGCCAATGTAAGGCTGTTCTCTTTACAGGCGAGTCAAGATTTCGTTTGAAGAGTTGTGATGGTTGTACACGTGTACGGGGACGTTCTAGTGAAACCCAGCCACCATTATTGAGCATGACAGATTTGGAAGCGGTTTGATTATGGTTTGTGCTGGCATTACTATTGCGTCTCGTACAGAGCGTATTGTCCCACAGCGCATGAATGCTGATGTTTACATTAATAACATTATTTTTCAACATGTTGTATCCTTAGCTTATAGTATGGACCCTAATTTTCTCCGAATGCATAATAATGCTAAATCCCATACAGCCCGAAATATCAAACATGTCCTGGAAGAACGCCAAATTTGAACCTGCGTGTAATTCTGACCTCAATCCGAATGAGCATCTGTGGGATAAACTGGTAAAACCTGTTCGTGAGTGTCCTGCTGTGTCACATAACCTGAGAGAATTCTCAAAAGCATTCAATGAAGGATGGGAGAGATTTGCACAAATCTTTATTAGGAAGCTGGTATGAACCACGTCACATAATTGTTATGAAGTTATCGCAGCTCACAGAGGTACTGAGTGTTGAAATGGCCATGGAAACATTGATTACTAAGCAATGTAATCTTGTATTTCCGCTTTTTTTTTCTGTATCAATCAATAATTTGTTCGTATTTCTAATTCTGTGAAACAAAAGTTTCTTAGAATGCCTATTCAAAGTTTGCACATTCTATAATTATAAACTGTCAAATATTAAATTATATCAATATTTATTTTGCGCCTTGGAATAAATATGTGTTCCTCTAATTTTTTGAGTAGTGTATTTATTTAATCATATGACGCATGTAACTACGTTGATTTGTATCTAACCACATTAACATGTTTTAGTTAGCTGAAATGTATTTAATTAAGTTATGTGGCATGTATGTATATGTGTATGTATATGTATACATATATATGTATACATATATATATATATATATATATATATATATATTGTCGCAGTCCATGACGAGGCTGGACCTGGGGAATACCTTCTAAAACTAATCCATTTCTCTAACTGAGAGAAGGGGTAATTTATAACAGGCATAACGAACTGATAATTCCGCAACTGCCAATACAGCCTTATATTAAAGTCACATTATATAGAGATGCAAATAATAAAAGATGAATTTACCAATTGGTCGTGTCATACTGAACACCATTCCAATGGCGGAATAGCCGTGTACTTTCCCTCTTTCACTTCTCCGGAGCGAATGCACTATCCTGTCAAGGTGTTCGCAATTCTGTAACTGCGCACGCGCAGTGTCTTCTTACCCTTCAGTGGACATTGGCGCTAAACATTTCAAAGCCCGCTCGTCATTGTTAAGTACATCCATGATCCGTGACTTCACAACTGTGTGTATTGGTTTACAGTGCATTATTACTTATTAAACCTCCCTTATGCCTCATTCCCCTGGCCATCGTAATCGTAATCGATGTCCTCGTCGGTAATGCAAGGCACATGTGGTATATAATAAGATATCCTGAGAATACGGAAATTATAAAGAACGCAGCAAATAAAATAAAATAAAATAAGCAATAAAATAAGTAAATAAAAGAAATAGTTTGCACCATATACACACAAAATAATTCAAACATTCTTTCCAATTATATATATATATATATACACATACATACATATACACACACATATACGAGGTGATATTCACAATATTCGGGACTGGTGCTGCCATCTCGACAGTAGTTGCAGTAGAGTTTTGTACCGCTAGGTAACAAACTAGCACATCTGATGAGTGAGTGTTTAAAGTTTCATGTGCTGGGTAGATGTGTTGAGATTCTACAGCACTTTTCTTGATACGCTGTGTGTAGTGCGTGGCGATTTTACGATGGATTCAAAATTAGAACAGAGAATGTGTATCAAATTCTGTGCAAATCTCGGGAAAAATACTACGGAGACCCTCGCAATGATTCAACAAGTATTTGGGGCACAAAGCATGAGCCGTACACGTGTGTTTGAGTGGCATGCTCGGTTCAGGGCCGGCCGTAGAGATATTGAAGACGATACTCACACCGGTAAGCCCGTCAACTTCACAACGCCTGACATTGTTGCCAGAGTTCAATACCTCGTTCGTGAGGATCGACGTCGAATCATTGAAGACCTTGCTCACGAAGTGGGAAATGGTTATGGGACATGCCAACGAATTTTAACCAAAGAATTGGGCATGCATCGTGTCGCCGCAAAATAGCGCTAAGGATTCTAACTGCTGATCATAGGGCGCAGCATGTTGAAGTTTGCACGGAGCTTTGTTGGGCCGTATCCTGTCCAGAGTCATCACCGGCGACGAGAGCTGGATGTACGCTTATGACCCTGAGACAAAACAACAATCCTCCCAGTGGAAGAGCCCGAACTCACCTAGACAAAAAAAAAAAAAAAAACGTGAGATAGGTGAAGAGCAAAGTCAAGATCATGCTCCTCGTTTTCTTTGATACCAAGGGGACTATGCATAAAGTATGGCCATCAAATCAAACAGTGAATTGCACATTCTATTGTGAGGTTTTGCGACGGCTCCGTGAAAATGTGCGGAGACGACGGCCCAAACTTTGGCGACTAGGGAACTGGCTGTTACATCACGACAATGCGCCCTGTCACCGTGCCTTGTTTACCAGGAGCTTTTGGACAAAAAAACATGACGGTTGTCCCCCTTTCACCGTACTCGCCAGATTTGACACCCTACGATTTTGCTCTATTTTCCAAACAGTAAATCAGTTTGAAAGGACGTCGGTTCGACACAATTGAGAGGATTCAAGAAGAAACGCCGTCTGTGTTTAACACCCTCAAAGAACATGACTTCCAAGATGCACTTGGAATATGACAGAATCGCTGGGACTGGTGTATACGTGTGAAAGGGAACTACTTCGAGGGTGACGGCGGTCATTAGTCTGAAAGTAAGTTTTTGTCCAGATGGTAGCTCCAGTCCCGAATATTCTGGATACATATATATATATATATATATATATATATATATATATATATATATAAGAAGAGCAACGGAATTCCCTTGCACTAAAGCACATCATGGGCATCAGGGAGAACACTTTCAAATAGAGTTTAAAGAGCAGCAGAATTATTATTTAACTGGAATTACATATTCCGAAATAGAAAGTTAAACAAGAAGGGAAATGAAAACATTCCTCTTATGCATAATGACAGGAGGTACAAACATCACTTCATGCTCTATTTCTAAAGACGGTTGTACTGACATATAACATGTAGAAAAACGCAGAATCTTGACATCATCATCAATGACAGAAATTATATCTGAAGCTGCGGAATCGTCATATTGAAAAGAATTGATAGCTATGTAAACAAAAGGCGTTTAACTACCTCTACAATAGGAATACTCAGACACCTTTCAGTATCAATTTGGATACGAATGCTATTCTGAGCATACTCAATGGTAATCTTATTGGTATTAAAAACCATTATCCATAATAAAGCCACGAGCTAAATAATTAACTACTCAACATCTTACTGAAAGAGAACATTGTTAATTGTAAATAGCACAATGGAGTATCTAGTAATTTATTTCCAGCATTTTTGACAAGATTTCAACAGGGTGTATTAATGTAGAAAATTAATTAATATGAACAGCATTGATAATACTAACAGCACTTTCTATATTTCGCAAAATATTAACATTTTTACTATTGATACTGCCTACGATTAGTGACGCTTTTTATGCAAGAGAAGAAACAGTGTTTAAAACAGAAATAGTTTATTGATTTGTTGCCTTTATGTCAAATCGGTTGAGACACGCCGTTGGTCGAATTTTTTGTTGGGAAGTTCTTGATCAACAGGTACGAGCTATCTGTCATCGTTTATTGCATTTGTAGCAGATGATCAAGGAATATTGTCGATTTCTTAGGATTGACTGAAGACTATTAGTTTACTTCGGCAGCGAGGCTGACTCGAAGAAATCAGATTCAGTAATTGAAACTGAAAGTTATGTAGCTGTCTGCTCAGTTCTACCAGCAAGTTATGAAATATGTATTTTAAACCTCTACAATAAGTTCCTGGGTGACGAATAATTATTTTTTCGTATAAATGAGTTGTTTGCATCGTTTGATCTGATGAAAAGACATAGTTTTAAAGTTATTTTAAATTTGGAATTTAATAAACAACCCCAACCTTTCAGATATTTACTTTTAGCCTTTATCACATTAAGCAGTGCAGTGCTAAGACTGGCAACCCCCCCCCCCCTTTTCAGAATAAAAACCATATCAGCACTACACTACATTACACTATGTGCGCAAGCCTGCCAATTTACTCTATCCGGAAGACTCCTCGGTGTGAAAGAATTGTGAAATGGAACGATGATGTTGAAATTTCTCTTTAGAAATAAAAAGAGAGTTTCAACCTGTAGACGCTTCACCAAGACGCTCTATGAAAACAAAATTAATCTTTTATCATTTTAACAATAGATACAAAACACTGGTTACCTGTATTATCCAAAATTGTGACATACTAATATCTTTTTGCTCTACATAAAGTGGGGACCAGTATCTGGTATTTAAATTTATTTTCACGGTTAGCTTTTGGAACAATAATTGTCTTAACTTCTGGGAAGTTACAAATTTGCTTAGGGGCGATATTATTTAGGATAGGATTACTCGATGATAAGCACAGAAACTTCAGTCCTTTGTCATTGATGGAATCATAGCCGTGCATTTCGTTGAGAACAAGAGAAAAGTTGAAACAACAGAGGCACGAAAATTATTGTTGTTTCAGGAAAAGCTCGCTCGGGAGAATACCTTAGTAAATAATGTGGGGTGTATGCGTGCATGCGTTAACATTTAAAGCAGAATATTACGAGTATGTATTTGTTTTTGTAAACTCGGATAATGCTGTTAAAGGTCAGCCCGAATTTTAGACGATGCTGTGTTCACAGAAGCCGGTTTACAAGGTATCCCAGGGTCGCTATATAATTTTCCGGAATAGGCACACACATTACGCCGTAAGGGCTGGATAAAAGCAGCAATTGATTTAATAACCGTCAATACTTGTATACTAAGTATGTGTTATAGATAATTAGAGAATATATAATTTTAAAAGTATTCTTTTTGTTTCTCTATCATTGTACAAATACTTTATTCACATGAACGACTATCAATTCATCAATTTAGAATTACTAACAGAAATAATAATAATAATAATAATAATAATAATAATAATAATAATAATAATAATAATATGAACGGGTGGCCGAGCTCGTAAAGGCGCGGACTCGTGAGCGGAAGTCTGGATTTCGAGTCCTACTAGGATCGTCCTCCCTGACTGTTTTTTTTTTTCAGGTTTTCCTCAGTCCTCATAAATGACAAAGGTCAGGGAGGTACCCTAAACTTATATCTGGAACGTTTCCTTCCATAAAAAACCATTCCCAAAATATTTCATCTCGTGTATCACCAGTGTCCACCTACTGTGGTGCCTCAGTAGTAAAAACGGGCGTTAAACACTACTTAAAAAAAAAGCTAATATAAATTATATTCAATGTGAATGCACAATTAGAGGAGGAAGTTAAAATTTTACTATAGCTAAGAATAGAATAATGTTTTGTAGCTTATTCTATAATAAAATATTACATAGAAATTTAAAGAAAAGAAACGCAAGAAGGCAAATTTTGACCAGCTCTGAAACCCCTGCAAGATGTATCCAATATAGCATGCATGCCATAAAAGTACATGAAGGTATAAAGTGAAAAATAAATAAATAAATAAATAAATAAAACGATGCTTTTTGAACACCGTTTATATATTTCATTTCAAAAGTATCATAAATAATATCACGAGAGAGTCTGAGATTATCGATAAATTTAAGAACATGATGATTAACTGGAAAACTCAGACCTTCGAGTGACATTTATCCAGGACTGTTTCAGGAATAAAATAAAAATTTAAATATAATTCCTCTAAACTTGACTTACAAAATTGTAAAAAAAATTGTAAGCAAATGAGAACTGCCGACAGAGAAGAGCAAAAGACGGGCTTAGGACTATATCATGAATAGAATAAGAATAAAAGTTATATATATTTGAAATCGGTGCACAGAATATTAACCGTTGTATAAAACGTTATACTTATGAATAAACCGTGAGATTGAGATGGACAAAAGTCGACTATTACAATAGTTAATCGTTCGATTTTCTAATACCAATTAAGGAAAAAAAAATAGCATGCAGTGTCTCTTTTTTCTTTGTATTCTGTGGTTTGAAATTGCTAATGATAGATCAATTTGCACATTAGATGCATCACCAAAACGCTTTGAAGAACCCGCCAATTTGCATCATGATTGTGGATTGTTCATGCTTTTATTGCTATAAATAGCTCCCCACCGCCTCTAGCAAAAGTGGTGAGTAATGCGTGTTCAGGAATTATATAGTGGAGGTATAGAGTTGGCTACACTGACCACAAGACAAATGCACTTCGCGTGATAAAACTGGTTTGATAATTTTTTTCCCATAATTCCATTCTGTAGTCTGGCTGTGATTGGTCAAAATTCAAAAAAAAAAAAAAATCATTGGTAGATTTTAAGATAACGTCACATGAGTGAAAAATTCCATGTGTAGTTCAAGGATTATTAGGTTTGGTTGTATTTCCTATACATTCCAATTTACTGAAAGAATAGGCAGGGGAGTGGTGACATTTAGTGTTGAAGCTGTGGGATTAACGTTATCCGTATTTTAGATTCATTTTGAAATACAGTCCATTTAGACACGCTTCCGCTGTTATAACTTTCCTCTTCTCTCTCTTATCCATTTAAACAGAACAACTTTATTCACATTTAATATAATATTGACACTTTTGAAAATGTTTGTTAGCACATACTGTTGAACATTTTAGGAAAATAGTTTCCATGAACGGAAGAAACAATTTTGCATCGCAAATTTTGTGATATCTTTTTCGTGTATCTTTTGAGTACTGAACAAGAAAATTTCAGCGTTTTGCATAATGCGAATTCCAAAACGTTCGTTTTTCTGCAATCCGAGAATGTGTATCGACTTTTTTTTCCTGCAGAAATAGAATATTTCGCCGATATAGAGAAGAGTAGCAGTGGTCTAGTTTACTAAAAGCTGTGGCAAAAATATTATATCAATTTCAGTTCGGTTTTTAGCAATATCCGAAGAACACGTGAAGTATTTATTTTTATTTATTTATTTTAAGTCAATTCGATGGAATGTAAACGGTTGTACCCATGTCAGGATTTGTGAATATTTTTTTTAAATATCTATCTATCTATCTATCTATCTATCTATCTATCTATCTATCTATCTATCTATCTATCTATCTATCTATCTATCTATCTATCTATCTATCTATCTATCTATCTATCTATCTATCTATCTATCTATCTATCTATCTATCTATCTATCTATCTATCTATCTATCTATCTATCTATCTATCTATCTATCTATCTATCTATCTATCTATCTATCTATCTATCTATCTATCTATCTATCTATCTATCTATCTATCTATCTATCTATCTATCTATCTATCTATCTATCTATCTATCTATCTATCTATCTATCTATCTATCTATCTATCTATCTATCTATCTATCTATCTATCTATCTATCTATCTATCTATCTATCTATCTATCTATCTATCTATCTATCTATCTATCTATCTATCTATCTATCTATCTATCTATCTATCTATCTATCTATCTATCTATCTATCTATCTATCTATCTATCTATCTATCTATCTATCTATCTATCTATCTATCTATCTATCTATCTATCTATCTATCTATCTATCTATCTATCTATCTATCTATCTATCTATCTATCTATCTATCTATCTATCTATCTATCTATCTATCTATCGTATCTACTAGACACTGACAATGAAAGAAAGAAAGTAATATATAAATTTATCTATTTATATGTATATATGTGTGTGTGTCTATCGGTCGTTGTTTTTTCTCAACGAAACTCGGCATAAACCATCAATTAACAAACGATTCGTCGATTTCGTTAAGTAATAAAATTCAACCATTGGGGAGGGAGGTGGCATAAAACAATTTTTATTAAAAAAGAGTTCAAAATCATCTATCGGCCGCATTTTTAGTTTATTGATAATGATACTCAGTAAATTTCTTTAACATAAAAGGGTAAATGCAGATTTCGAAAATCAGAGCAAGCATTACAAGTGGAGGTTAAAGCGAAATTTAAAAATCGCTCTATTACCGCAATTTTTAATGTGTTTGAAGGAAACTCAGTAGATATACTTTTGAAATAAAATAAAAAATATTTTCTGAAAATCAGTGAAATCGAGACATTTGGAGGAGGGTTTTACCTGAATCCCAAAATTTAAAATCGCTCTTGCAGCACCTATATTTGCTTTTGCATAACAAAACTTCATGTAAACAATTTAAACAAATTAATAAAAACAGTTCCTAAAAATCAGGAAAATCGGGTCATTGGGAATGGGGGTTTACCTAAAACCCAACATTTAAAATCGCTTAAGAGGCACGAATATTTGTTTCTGCACAACAAAATTCGGAATATACCATTTTAAAAAATTAGAAAAATATTTTGTGACAATTAGGAAAATTGTAGTATTAGGAGTAAAGGTGTACTAGAAAACAGAAATTTAAAAAGCGTTCGAGTTCAATTTTCTCTATGTTATTTTAAAATAAAGGATAAATTAATTCAGTGTATAAACTGTTTTGTAACGCTGCATATATTTTATATTTAAAAAAACATCGTAGAAAAGATAGAAAATGTGAAATATTAATCTAATATGTGTTTGCGTATTATATTTGTATGTAAGAGCGCTCTGTAATAACTTTCAAAGCCAATGAAAATTCATGAAGCTTTCAATTATTTATTGTTGATTGAGTATACTTGCTTAGATCATCGTAAATGTTTTTAAATAGTAACATGTTTTTGTTTTAATGCAATTGGAAACTTTCTGTTACTTTGCTATGTTTTAGTGAATGTAAAGATAATGTCAAGGGCTCAATTCATAAACTTGGCTACGTTTAAGAAAATTTTAATCATGCATACAGTATGCTTTTGTTTGTCAGTAGTCATATATTTCTTTTAATTATTTCTATACAATTATTTTGTGGTTTAATCTGAATAATAATAATAATAATACTCATCATGATAATGATGATAATAATTCCAAAAATGTGGTTTCTCTTTTGTGATACTTATAGGATGCAAGAAGTCTAATTTGATTACCTAATATCACACAGTAATGCTGTATTTCATTAATTAATAGGGCCATAATTTGAATTTTATATTCTTTTTATAATTTACTCTACAAAGTGAGGAATTCGCTTAGTTTACTCAGCTCCTGCGTGGCGGACTTTTTTTTGGTGGTTTCTCTCTGTTGCTTAGACAAATGCTGGGGTTGATATTTTATTTCCAAGAATTTTCTCCACAGTTCGTTCCATTGCTTATGTTGCAGAGTCGATGCTTCGCCATATACACCGTTCAATCGCTGTTTAAACTAATTTGGAGTAAGTGCTCCTTCTGTGAAGAACTTAATAACAGCTCGATACACCATTGTCACAATCTTCTACACATAGCCTTCTTTATGCAACTATACCTGAATAACTGAACACAACGGAGCTTACTTAATAGATAAGGTATGACACCAGGTAAGGGCTTGTGAAGGCCATAGTCCTTATGGGCGAAAGCGGAAACTTATGGATCTACCCTCGTAAGTCCTTGAACTTTTTCTAAGGGAATTCTAAAGGGGCAAGCGTATGGAGTACCAGTAGCTGACCTCGATTATTTGAAGTTCAGAATCCGCCTTAAAATATCACTATTGTTACGCTGATGAATATCGGAATAAATATCGACAACTGTTTTGACATCCGTCATGCTACAAATAGTTCTGTTGTTGAAATGTATTGAATATTAAAATTGCAACTTTTAATGTATCAGAAAATGGGAAGTTTTAATTAAATTCGTTTTATTTAACAATCATATCCATTGCTTTTATTGACATTTTAAACCTGAAACACTGTATAAATATATTTTTAGTCTTCCTGTTTATGCTCAATTCATTGTCTATCAACCATTATCTGTAATATCTACCCTAATGCACTATCGCAATTTCACTTGTCTGCTTAAAAGGGTCTTACCACTTAACTCCGGTAAACGAACTGCTTTGCCGAGGGGAAGTTCTAAAGTTGGGAACAAACTGTGTTCGAGTTGATACGAGAGCAAACATCTGCATGCACACGGAGCTTGAGTTCTATAATTAAAATAGTGCTGAATAGTTTACCTCGCCGATCATTTAATCACTAGTAGTGATGACGCAGTATCCTGATTGGTTAACAAATGCTACATCGGCATTAAGTAACAACATTAAATGCTTAAATATCTGATTATATTTAGACAAATCTACTAACTCACATGTTGGCAACTTATTACAGTTGAAACACTAACACTGTAAAATGTTCTTCATTTTTAATTGCTCAAATTACATTTAAGTTTTCATGAAAAATAAAAAATGGCTTTTGACAATAGTAAATCGAGCTATATTTCTTGCCAATCCAGTGCCCTAGTTTTAAAACAAATAATGACTTTCATTACATCCCATATAAAATAATATTAATACAATAAAATTCTTCTATCATGTATAAACCTTCTAATAATTAAATAATAGAAACATTTTATTATTTATCTTCTTTATACACTACAATATCATTTATAATATCTTTTACCCCTATTAATTTTTTGCGAAATCCATATTATATTCTGCAGTAAGGTTATAATGTTTCTATACGTTTTAACTAAGTAAAAATTATTTTTTAACTATTATGGTAAGTCACATATTTCCATAGTAATATGCCGGCACAAGTAGCCGAGGTTAAGGCGCAGACTCGTGAGTGGGAGGTTTGGAGTTCGAATCCTACCAGGACTATCCTCCCTGACTGGGTTTTTTTTTTTTTCTCCCAGGTTTTCCTCTGTCCTCATAAATGGCAATTGCGAGGAGGTATCGTAAACTTAGGCTTGGAACATTTCCTTCCTTAAAAATCCTTTCCTAATATATCATTTCATCCCATGTATCATCAGTAATCACTACCTGTGGTGCCTCAGTAGTAAAAATAAGTGCTGCTTCCAACATTTAACTATAACTTCAAAACTTTCTTGCAAAATAAGGCAGTGCTCCATGTTGTTGAAAGACACCAATATCAATAATATAATGCTGCCAAAGCTATGGTTCCAGAAATTGATGTATCATGTCGAAATAGAATAGAATCATAAGTTTGGAATTCTACATTTTGCAGTAGCATTTAATTTTAATATATATCTTTGCTATCCAACAGTAACTTACAATGATTGAATAGAACAAATGTTGCAACTAATAATTGTTGAATAATAGTATGTCAATGTGAAATGTAGGCACATCACTGTAAATTTTAATTATTTACAGTTACAAGTAAGTCTTGACACTTCGCTTTATCCAGTCTATATTGAATTGGATTGATAAAGAATGAGAAAAAACGTTTTGGAGCTTTAACCATTCTCAGAGGCTAAACTATTTTTGGCTACGGCTCTCTACACCTACAGAAGTGAGAGAGATATTAGACGTGCATGCAAGAGGGGTGAGACATGAACGTAGATGGGCCCCAGAAATGTATCCAGATAGAGCACCCCTCCTAGGAAAGTGAGTTGCTTCGCTTCTACACAAAACACCGGGCAGTAACATTTCCTAAGAGCAAACCACCACTACACCGCCCACAGCAATATCTGACACCAACGAACCTGCAATTGAACTAACGGAATGAAATGACGTCAAACGTTAGAGTGGACATTTTTCGGGAAGGAAAATCCTTCCCAGTGTTTGCCTAAGGATCAGGGAAAACACGAAATATCTCATGGTCGATGTGATCGGCCCTAAGGGATTTTAAGCCGAGACCCCCCCCCCCAAATACCTGTCCCAAGTGTTAACGCCTAGGCTATCCTGCTCAGAGCACCATTTATACAATATAATTAATAATGAATTCTTAAATGTCTAGCTAATGGTTAAGAGCTCCTGTAATTGATAGCTCGAATGCGTCGTTTTACATTCTACTAGAGCACGGATCTACCAAGTTGCAACTTTTTTGCCCTTTTATACTTATTTGCAAAGCTTGCAATTAATCTGCTATTACATAAGACTGTGACTGAAGGGATGTTTATTATTAGCCCAATTTGGGCGCCAGTTTGATACTATATTGTAGGTAGGGAATGGCAGTGGGCTGTATGGTTGCTGCGGTAAATAATGTTGCCCACTGATCGCAAGTTTCGCCACGGCTGTTGCAGACCACCCCACTCTTCTTCGATGAGACTCTCTCGAGAGCGTTTCGCTGGATTTTGGCGGCTGCGAGCCACCCGGGATTGAGAGTACAGGATTCCGATGCAAAAGGTGACAACAACTAACGCTTCGTTGTTTAGTTGCTGATATCGTTTATTCTCCTTAACATGAATTTTCAGGCAAACTCACATCGCACGTCGAACCGCAGGCAAGGTATTCTTGTCAAACTCTTTAATTCATTGCATTACGCAAATGCTAATTTAACAGCATTCTTAATGCAGCTCGATGTTGTATCGGCAATTAGCATGGTGACTGACACTCAAACTTTGTTGTCGCCGGAACTGGTACTTGGTACTTAGGCCGCTCTTCCGCTGATCTCCGGGCGACGGTAGCCACAAGTATCTGGGCCCGGAAAATTCTGAGACTGCCTCTTTTGGAAAAAATCTTGCTCTTTTATACACAATACAAAATAACGCTATCCATGGGCAATGGCGCGAAATACTCCCGCCAATTTTGCGTTACGTCTCTCATAGGGGAGTGCTTATCTCAATGAATTTCATTTCTATTCGCTGGACAATTTTGGTGAAGCTAAAGGCTCCGCTATTGGTCAATAAGATGATTAAACAGATTTCATACGTTACTGTCAATGACTCTTTTAATCGGACACCCGCAACTTTGCCACCAAACAGACCGGTGTCTCGCCTGGGGCGGAGGAATCTCAACCCTAGCTCTGCATACCAGAAGGGATTATCTTGCATTGTCTTACTTTTGCCAAGTCTTTTTGTGTCCGGAGAAATACGTGAATTTTTCCTTACCTTGCTATATTACTACATGTCCTCTCTTAAAAATTACAAAAAATTACACTTTATGAATGCATTTAAACACTATACAATATTAATTGTACATATACGAGTTATGTCATTAAAGTTCCTCCACTGAAAGAAAATGCACAACATAGGGAGCCAAGGACTCCCCGTCAATTTATATTTTCCTCAAATCATTTGAGGAAAATATAATATTCAAGTTTTGTCAAAAATAGATATTAACATTTATAAGCATTTCATATGATATGTTAATCATAAAATATTTCGTGGTTTAATTATCTTAGTAAGTTAATTTCTTTAAAAAAATCGGGATTTATATTAGTAAATATGAAGGAATAAATAACGCTATATGCATATTTACTATATTTTATGAATGCATAATGCATACCTTTAGAGTTATATAATAAAATTAGAGAACATGTTTATTTCGATACCTTAGAAAGCATAACAGACATTAGGAAAAATAAACCGCAAGGCACAGGGTATATTAAAAGCAAATTGCTCATTTTCGAGATTAAATATGCGCAGGAAAGTTTTTCTTTTATTATGCAACAGGAATTTTAAGTTACGATGAAAGCTGACATGAAGGGCGGGTTTCTTATGACTTGGATGGAATATCGCGTGCAGGAAACAAAACAACTCAAGCGCAGAGGAGAAGAAAGGAAGTAACAAAATCCGTAGCTGCTCCGACTTCTTTACACTAAAACATTTCCATTTCATGTAATGCCCAAGAAAAAATATTGAGCTGAATGTTTCTTCTTATTCTCTTGTGCTACTACTTTCACGAAACTGTAAAATATGGCATTGCGTCTTGACTATTTTGTTCCATCGTCCGTAACATTTACAACTCCATTCTTATTCCTAATATTTTGCATGTTGGCATACAAGTAGCATAGGCTTTCTACACGACTTTATATTCCGTTATCTTCTGCGCTACAAATTCACCGTATTTTGTCTACAGTGTTCCATGTACATTGGTTTAGTTTTACGTAAGTAAAATTTAAATTTTATGGTGCGTTTCATATATTATTATTTTGACGTTTTTTAAGTCCAAAGTTCAGAAAAAATAACTTCTTTATAAAAAAGATTTTAGCCGTTAAAGATATAATGCCTGATATTCCTTAATCTTTGTTCCATAGATGTGGCCAAATGAAAATTTAACGAACGCCGTTGCAGCCATTTAACTCCAGTATGATATAAAATTCTTTCATGTATGTTTAATGTTTGCTGCATGTGAAATGTGCATGTATATGACTTGCGTGAAACATCCTTGAACATGAAACTCTAATAACAAGTAAATATTGACAGTTTGTCTCGTCAAACAAAGAATTTGTTGCTACATTTCACCACAATTTGGTTATGGTACATAGTAAATACAAGTATCAGGAGGACAATAAATGACAGTACTAAATGTATATCCCATTTTCCTTAAAATTATTTAAACAATCCTAAAATTTTACAAAAACTGAATTAAGTAGTAGTAAAAATACGTTTGTTAGTCGTATTTTAAATTTATTCATTAATGTTCTTCATTCATCAACTTTAGGATCTATATCAGATGTCGATAAAAATTTAACCTAAGGCAATCAGGATTGGGTGCTAATTTTGAGTTTGATTTGAAAAAAATTATTTCTTTATCTACTTTAAATCAATTAGGATTAATAATGAGAATTTTGTCTTTGGGATTTTTTGATTTGGCTTTTTTCCATTTATTAATACATGCTTTATTTAAAGCTTTATTATTTATGTGTGCACACAAAAGTATCGTCCCCCAATCTAGCAGCAAAAAGGGGATAGGAGTGAGTTTTAGACAAGCAGCACTGCACTATATCTGTTCTTATCTGTCAGTAAATGCAATACAGACAATGTACTTGCATTGAGAGAACAATCCGCTGAAATGTGTCTTCTAGTACTTCTATGAATCATAGTTACTAAACCTTATCGAAGTTTAAATACTTATTACTGTGTTCAGTATTTGCACATGTTACTTTTAATCTCTTATTAATCATTACTATTTTTGTACTTATCGCGGTTTCATGACTATTTTAAAAACTCATTTGCTTCACGTAGTTTAATATATTTTCCACCAAAAGCAATGCTTAAGTTTATAAGACTTTCACTTGGAAAAGAAGGTATTTACATTACTAGGTCATCAAAATTTAGAGCTGCGTAGTAAACGCCAAGTGTTAACTGTGCATTTAAATTTTTATTGTGCTACGAGGTTGGCAATTGCAATGTTTATATTAGAAAAAAGCTGAGCCTTATATTGCTGCAATCTTGCCAGTGAAAAATCTAAAATGGGGGATACTTTGAAGACGCTATGTGCTTAAATAGATATATCCAAAACGAACATACATGCATATTTTCTTTTAAATAAGGAATTTATCATTTTCTGCAACACAAGCCAAAATATTCCCGTCAATTCCTTCTGAAAAGCACATTCTGTTGATTTTCTTTCGATTTTTAATAATAGTGGCGGGGTGAAACTTTTAAACTATAATACAGTAAAGCCTTCCGCTAGTGCTACGTTCGTGTGGCCACTTTATGTCGGAAGAAGAAGAAGAAGGAGGAGGAGGGTAAGGAAGGAAATTGTTGTTATGTTCTACTTGCATTCAGGCGCTTGTGTCGCGACACGGGTTTTGCCGACGTCAGGTCTATACGAATAATCTGTTCCATTCTATGCGAGAGTAGAAGCGAGGCACTAATCGAACGCAATATCTATTGAGGGAATCTCAATTTAGAACGAAGGAAACCCCAAACCCTGTCAATTTATCCGCAGGACTCTTCCGCATTCTACCCCTTCCGGATCGTACTATCTACCCCTCCGTAAACCTCTGAGTTTGCACTCTCGCTGCTGACCTCGATAGCCCAACAGGAAGATGGCGATGTTATAACCTCTCTAGGTTCGAGATATGAAAGCGGCGGGTCCATTGTAGTGACACACCTTAGTCAGGACTAATATTTAGGGTCCGATAATTTTCACAGTTGACTGAGGACCAAATTATATCCGCATACCGTGCACCGGTCACATAAATGCAACAATGGGCGCAAAGCAGAGGTTTTTCAAATGCAAGTTTGTTATAAACAAAACGAGAAAAGGAGGGAAAGAAAGTAAAGTACTTTGGTGGAATGAGAGAAAGTAAATAGGAGACTTTCAAGGGAAAAAATCCAAACTTTCCTCACCCTTTCGCTGTAATGATTTATAAATTCGGGTCCGCAGAGGTAGTAACCCAGTACTGCACAATACTGAATAGTCAGAACGGCATGATTATCGATGTAAATAATTTATATAAACTAAAATTTAAAGCTTGCTTTTAATTAATTTTGTTTACCAGCGCTCTTTAACATCTCAGGTCATCAGCGTCCCATTCAAATCATGGCGTGAAACGGTCGATAAATTTTGCTCGGAGATCTCTTTTTTCAGACTTGAGGTTTTTTTGCGTGCCGTAAATGTACGACATGAGACCCACGGCTTTACTTCCCTTCCGAAGGAAGCCATACTTAGGATTCAAACGCCCGAAAAAATCCATCTTCCTGGTCGAAATCGAACCCGCGATCTTGGGTTTAGGAGGCAAGTATGGCTACCACTACACCAGGACCGACTTGCATTTAATGATGTGTAGCTTTTCTAAATATACTTTCCCTCTATTCTCAGTTATCTTATTTATAATTTAGATTGCACGGACCTCAAAAATTTACATCTTTACTGCTGTGCATAGAAGAGGATTTTATCTTATAAGGTCTATTCGAAGGTCCAGGCTGCGTAGTTTTGCTTCTGTTAACCTTATTTTGGGATCTGCGAAGTATTGATTCAAGACTACAGATATATTGTCAAAAGGTCGAGAGCTTAGCTCTTTCTAGCTATCTTCGTCAGTTGATTTATCGGTTGGTAAGCCGTTAGCGCTAAAGGAAATGCTTTTGGAGGTTCAGGCATGATGGCACAGAAGCTATTGCATCTCCTTTTTATTGCATTGTTTCCGCTAGTCCGCAGTACGTTTCGCCTGAAATTTTAACGTTGTTTGCTGTACGTTCATGAACTGGAAGCATTCCCAGAGAGTGCCTCTGGGCTACAATCCAAACACATTAATTCTACACAACAAACCCCGAAATGACATTATTGACCTACTAATTTTGTGGCAGAGTGTACATCTCCAAATGGATGTAAGGATGACATCACCTAATATTCTGTTTTACATTATCGAAGCTGTCGTTGCGTAAAGACATCAGAGAACGTGCATAAAATAAACAAATATGTTTATGTATGTATAGGAATAAAATAGTTCAGAGGAAACTTTCACTGAATAGTTTTACTGGCGAATTGAAATATTAGCGATTTAATTAAGTTTTTCCCAAAATAAAAGCGCAAAAACTATGCTATATTTGGTATCTCAAATCTAAAGTTAAAATATGTTCCAATAAGGTTTAGACCTAAATATTACCTACTTAAATACATTAACTAACATAAATGTCATCTACTAGTAACTAATGTGTGATATACAAGGGTAGGTCCATAAGTTTCCGGTCTAATCGTTTTCTAGGCATGATAAAGGCATAAAAACTATATTTTACTCTTCAATATTGTTAACCTTTATTGCAATACTTTTTTCACCACTTAGAATTAACATTTCAACCCCCCCCCCCCCAATGTCTCGCAAAATGGGCATAAACAGCATCCATAACTTCTTCGTCACATATAAATTTCCATCCTTGAAGGGCCTTCTTGAGTTTTGAGAAGAGGAAATAGTCACTGTGAGCTAGATCTGTGCTATAGGGTGGATGGTCGATCTCCTTGAAGCCACATATCTGCACAGCTTCTTTTGCAACAAGAGCTGTGTGCACATGCGCGTTATCGTGAAGAAGGCGCACACCATCACTCGGCTTTCCTCGTCTTTTCTCTTTGATGGAAGCACGTAGTCTGTGCAGTAGGCCAGCATAATACTCCCCATTTAATGTGGTGTTCCTCTCCTTGAAGTCAATGAAGAGTATTACTTCACAGTCCCAAAAGATTGTGGCGATAATCTTCTTGGTTGACTGAGAGGCAGTGCTTCGCCAGCTTTACGCCAATCCATTGTTTCTCTTTTGGACAAGGGATCATAGTAGAGGACTATGGAAGCCACAGAACTGTTTCATATAAAATACTACAATTTATGATAAAATAATTGTTAATGATTTATTTTAAGTGTTAAAAGAAATAATTAATTAGTTTGTTTCTTTCTATGGAAGCTTAAAAGTAATTTATTTATGCTTCAACATATTGCATTTTAGTTTCTCAAAAAGTGGAATACTCTCGGTAAATATTAGTTATAAAAAGAACAGTATATTAAAATTTTATTCATAATAATTTGATCTAAAAACTGCAAATTAATATTTTCTGTTTCTTTCCATCCTCTAAGTGTAAATATAGGATGGAAGATAATCCCGTGCTAATAAATGGAACATTTTATAATTACATTTATCCTGTTGGCCTATTGTTTGGACAAAAAATTAATTTGTGAGCTATTTCTAATATGGTGTAATATATTAGTGCACATATTCCTGCATTAATAATGGATTAACTAATTAATAGATACATAACAGATGAAATATTAATGTCCTTAGCAATTAATATTGACTCCAATTATTTTGACGTAAATTACACAGAAGCATTTTACGTGAATAAATGAGGAGCGTTTTTTCAAAACTAATTACAGAATATTGATTTTTTCAAGTTATGCATTTTTTTTACTTTCACTTATAGAGGACAGAGTTAGACTAATTTCATATTTTCTCCATCTTACTGTCGTAAATAAAACGTGCTAGCAAGATATATATCAATAAACAATAAACAAAATTTTCGATATGGAGGATTATAGGTTGATTTATTCATTTTTATACAAAAGTCAATAAACGTTTATATAGGAGAGAGAGAGAGAGAGAGAGAGAGAGAAAGAAAGAGAGAGAGAGAAGTTCTAAATATGTGTTATAGTTTTGTAATTTTAAATTTATATGCAGTTATTTATTTATTATTACAATAATTCCTACCCATAAATAATTTTAATAATACTTTTATTATTATTCAGCATTGTTACTTATTACATACTAAACATTTATTTAAAATTTATGATTTTGAATTTAATTTTGTTAACTTTATTGAGAATAAACATAACAAAAATACAACTCAAAAAGGATATGTTAACATCCAATTACTTAATTACCCTTAATAATGCATATAATACAAGAATCTACGCTATTGCAATCATTGCATTATTCATACAATATTGAACATTTCTAGCCTCATTTCTAGACATTTTAATGTTTATTGTTATCTCCTAGAATATCTTTTTAGTATTCCAATCCATCCTTCGGTACTTCAAAACACTTTAATAGTGCAGAAATGTTTTTTCTTTTCTTTGCTAATCATGTCATATATTATATAATCACACTTGCCTCTAGCATTTGGAAGTGACTGGTTTTGCAGCATAACAATGGCAATTTCTGGATTTTATCCTCACATTATTCCATGAAATTTATGCAATCTGTGACTAGTTCTTAGTTCAACTTTCTCCTCTAAATATTTCTATGATTTTATTTTCATGAAACCAACCTTACTAATGGAGCATGTATCAGTGTGAGGAATTCGAAATGGCATACTTATATTTTGATAAAGAGCATAGTTTGAAGTAAGGCACCCTTCTAGTCTCTTAGATATCCCACTACCCGGACATTCTTTTATCCGTACACCACTTTCAGAATTACTGTAATCACCATACATTCTGATTTTCCTTCAAATATTTCTTCTTACAAACACGACAGCACCATTAATTGATAACTTCTCTAAAAGTAACCCGGGAATATGTTGACGACAATGTGGGTTTATAAGCAGCCAGTCAAAGAGGCAACATTGTTACAACAATGACTAACATAGCAAAAACTGTTTTCCCTTCTGGTATTGCCAACTGCTCAGTGTGAAAGGAAAGTTAAGAAGAATTAATTGCATTTGTCGACTTCCGCTTTAACTCTCAGATTGCATATATCGGTTTTTGCTAACATACCGTGAATTAACCTACACATTTGTTGACTTTTGCTAAAATTCGATTCTCAGAACGACGTGGAAGGTCAACATTTCGAAAATTTTTGCGTTTATCGAGTTTGAAAAAGAAAAACGCTTCTTAATTTGGGTTCGAAAAATCAGATTTGACATCACTAACTTAATATGGTTGTTATAACACTCATGTTAACAAAGATTTAAGAATGTGTAAGTTTGCCGCGGAAAGGTTCCAGAATTGCGAGTATTTAGATAAACTAATCATTAATTAAAACTACGAAAAAACTCCAAATCCGCTGTTTGCATCAGGAAGACAACCAAATAATCTAGCTATGTCGCCCCGGTCTAACTAATTGCATATGTGGTAAATATTATATCCATCTATTGGGAAGGTGAACAGATTAAGAATATTCAGCACCATTGTCGCATGTTTTGTGATAAATTTTGAGAAATTTTTATCAGATACAGAAAAAGATGATTCGATTTATGTTCCGCTCATAAAGAAGCTTTATTTATGGTACTGAGTTTTCTTCTATCCTATATAGAATATGTAATGCCTATAGAAAACTCACAAATCACACACATTAACACAATATTTCGAGCCAGTTTGTACACTGTGCTTCAACCTAAAGAAAAGGGAATTGCCTCGAAATATTGCGTGAATATGTATAATATTTTGGGTTTTACTATATTTTAATAGCAAGCTTTCTTAGACTGAATATCACATAGAACTCAATCTTTTATATTTAAGTACAATTTATTTTGCAGTATTGACAATATATACAACGGCTATCACATTACATTATTATCATGTCCACGAAAACTAGGCTAAATGTTTTTGTATACAATTATATACTTTTATCAGTTTCTTGTTATCCTAACACAAATTATCCTGTATAACAATGTAAGATATTGAACATCCCATTAATAATATAATGAAGGCGAACGCTAGCGCAACTCTTATGGAAGAGTATTAATTAGTTTGTTTATGAGTGAATTCAGCTTTAAGTTTTTTACCGTTACATTTCAGATCGATGTCGTTAAGCCACTGACTCGTTAGCGGGAGTCAGGGGTTCGATTCCCACCAGAGTCGTGATCCATGATTGAATTTATTTTCTAGGTTTTCCTCAGTCCTCATAAATGGCAAATGCCTGGGAGGTACCCTAATCTAAAGTATGGAGCGTTTCCTTCCTTAAAAAAAAATTCCTTTCCCAATTTATCATTTCCTGTATCATCATTGTCCATCGCCTGTAGTGCCTCAGTAGTAAAAACGTATGTTAAGCACTATTAAAAACCGCCACTTATGGCCGATGTCGTTGCGGACTGGTGAGCGGGATATCTGGGGTTCGAATTCTGTTTTTTTTTTTTGATTGATTTATTTATGGACGCTCTTTAACAGCTCAGGTCATCAGCGTCCCATTCAACTCAGGGCGTGAAATGGCCGACAAATTTGGCTCAGAGGCCTCTCTTTCAGGCTTGAGGTTCTTTATCGTGCCGTGAATGTACGACACGGGACCCACGGCTTTACTTCCCTTCCGAAGGAAGCCATACTTAGGATTTTTACGCCCCGAAAAAATCCATCGTTCCTGACCGGGTTCGAACCCGCGATCTTGGGTTTAGGATCGAATTCTGTGAATACCGCCCTCTCTGACTGAAGTTTTTTCCAGGCTTTCCTCAGTCCTCATGAATGGCAAATGCCGGGGAGGTACCCTAAATTGGCCTGGAACGTTCCCTTCCTTAAAAATATCATTTCCCAATATAGCATTTCATGTACCCTCGTGTCCACCGCCTGTGGTGCCTCAGTAGTAAAAACGGACATTAAACACTAATAAACAACTTATGTTTACATGGTATACGAAAGTAAAATTTCCATTAAAACACATAGTTCGGCGACATTGTTTCACGCTTTGAAAGCTAATATTCAGGTGGCGCGGCGTTATCGAATTTGTAAACGTTCGCTCTGTTCTCTGTAAGGAAATGTCAATGTGCACCGTGCTTTCTAGCTTCCGTTGAGCGTCACCGTGTCTCTGTCATTAATATGAGGAAAGATTTATGAGCTTGTGAGGAAGCCTTTGAAAAGCTGCAAGGTTTCATGCCTAGAAGGTGGGGGCGCCAATGTCGTTTTCTCTGTGTGCCATGCGATGTTCTTGATTATGAGAAACGACGAAGTAATGTGTCTCTGTCAGATTTCCTCGGATTTGTCATGAATGACTTTACAGTTGCTCGCTCTATCGTTTGTATGCAGACCATTTTATTCGAAATCTTTTTTGGAAGAAAAATATATTACTATCGCTTATGGAATTTTCATAGTAGTGAAAGCTTGACATGTAACAATTCTCTAAAAATTGAATAAAAAACATTTTTCATTTTAAGATAGACTTATTCTTCCATAAAATATAAATGTTCTTTTGTTTATAATGTATCTAGAGGCCTGAAATTATGGATATAAACTGTATGGCATTTAGATATGGCATACATATATTTAATGATACACAATAGACCTATTAATCTGTAAACTATCGGTCGTGGTGGTGTAGTGGTAACCATACTTGCCTCGTAGACCCCAGATCGCGAGTTCAATCTCAGTCAGGGTCGATGGATTTTTTCAAGAATAAAAATTCTAAGACTTTCTTCTGAAGGGTAGTAAAGCCGTGATTCCCTTGTCGTTGATTTACGGCACGATAAAGAACCTCAAGCCTGAAGGAAGAGGCTTATGAGCAAAATTTATTGACCTTTTCATTCCCTGAATTAATGGTAGTATGATGTTCTGTAAACAGACATGGAGCCAAAATTATCGTTTGAACAGGGAAAGCATTTTGAAGTGGTATTGGAAAACCAAGAATGTTGTTCAAATTCAAAGGCAATGGAGACGTGTGTACATAACAGAACCGCCAACGCGAGTAACAATTGCAAGCATTCGAGACAAATTTGCGACTCATGGTACCGTATGCAACAGGACGGTGCACCACCACATAACCACCGAGATGCATGTACGTACCTTGATGACAATCTTCCAAAGCACTGGATAGAACGAAGAGGTCCCATTGAGTTTCTACCGCGTTCTCCGGATCTAACTCCGCTGGACTTCTATCTATGGGGAACTCTTAAGGGAAGTTGTATACCGTAGAAAACCAGCTACACTGGCAGCACTTCGGGAAGAAATTGAAATGACATGTGCTGCAATCGCTGAGAACACTTTCACAAACGTTGCTCAATCAGTAGTTCAACGTACGCAGAAGTGTATCCACACTGATGGTGGGCCTTTTGAGCAATTTTTGTAACTGTAAAAGTCTAAGATGATTAGTGCTCATCATTTTCTGTTTGTGTGAATTCAGTTTTGTTATGTTAACACAGTTTTTTCCTTGCTTGAAGTGTGTATACATTTTTTGGCAGCCTCTTATATAAAGAATAAGGGCATGCGTAAAGTTAGCGCATGAAAACATATTTGCGTTTGTAATAAATATAGAAGAGACAAATTAACAATAACTAGAAACTAAAATGAGCACAAATCATATTCACCAGGCATATAATTGATTACTGAGGTTGACACAAATTTTGGGACATGATAGAATACGCAGTTTCAATAGCTAATCAATATGATTTATGGTGTCTTCTGCCACTAATTTTGTCGTTTAAGTTTTTCATCTGCATCATGATTCACTTGAAAGATAGTGAGAATGCTTGGCGGTTTCGGGTTCAATTCCTTGTCGAGGCATTTTGGCCTATAGTTGTTCTTCATAAATTGCACTCGTGCTGATAAGGGGTGGTCAGGCAAATTTAGGACTGATAAGGCTGTAGTACGTCCCAAGCAATTGCTGATGGATTCATTGTACGAATGTTTATGTATAACTGTCTAAATTTATTCATACGTATATGCTTACTTATTCATAATGTTCACATGGAAACTAAAAAATGAAACATGTCGACGGTTTTATTGTAGGATATACTTCCTGTTATTTCTTAATTTTACGTTAAAAGATCGCGAGAAGGAACTTAAAAGCGTAGAAGGATCTGAAATTCTGCTGCAATGACATTTGATATCTGGGGGTCTTTGAAACACAAATATTGCATTCGTTTGTTTCCAAGATGAACATTTTTTCTTTATAATCTTGAAAAATATCTATCTTCAAGGCAGATTTCCTACTCTCCCTGATTTCATCCTTCAAGAAGTTGGGAAGTATCGAAACAGTGGAAAATTCTAATGTACTCCAATTTTAATGAAAGTTTATATCTGTGTATTTGTAGGATGCAGGACACAAATATGATATAGCTATTTGCAGTTTACTCTAGCACTCCTTCTATTGTAAATAGATACCGTAAGGTAGGTACTGTTTTAAAGAAAGGTGTCTCTTTTAAATGTCCATTAACTTTAATTTCCAAATCAGGAATAGCGATTTTTTTATTTGTTTATTTAAGGACGCTCTTTAACATCGCAGGTCATCAGCGTCCCATTCTATTTAGGGCGTGAAACGGCCGACAAATTTTGCTCAGAGGCCTCTTCTTTCAGGCTTGAGGTTCTTTTTCGTGCCGTAAATGTACGACACGGGACCCACGGCTTTACTTCCCTTCCGAAGGAAGCCATACTTAGGATTTTTACGCCCGAAAAAATCCATTGATCCTGGCCGGGTTCAAACCCGCGACCTTGGGTTTAGAAGGCAAGTATGGTTACCACTACACCACCAGGACCGACCAGGAATAGCGAGTGAGATATATATTTATAACTTATAATGTCTACATTATACTTGTTTTACCACTTTAAACATCGATAAAACAATGAAAACGGTGTATGTAAATAAGCTCAAGGTTTTTTTGACCAGCTAGATGGAGAAACTTAGGTAATATTTACGGCTCTTTTAAGATTTTTACATTTTGTAACACATAATAAAACCAAGGTTAATCCAATTAGTAAATGATAAAGACTTAAATAACGCACTAGTTAATAAATAAAAACACAAATGAGAAAGTCCATTCTTATTTTTAATTACAGTTGTTTCAGTAGCAATAATTTAAGCTTGATCAAAGACAAAGGTAAATGATGATGTTTGTGATTAAAATGTATTTTATCTTTATAAATGAAATATTTTGATTATAATATAAAATTAACAATCCCTAAAACGCTTTTAGATATTAAACATAACTTTAAACATAACTTTCATAATATTTTAAATATTCCTAACTGTTTAAGTATGAGTTTTTTTTATTCGTATTGCATCCCATATGAAGCACTTGTTTCTCTGAGGCTCGGATATATGAAGTTACTATATCATCCCAATTGTCCACGAGTCAAAAGTCATTAATGAATGCAAAATGGTTACAGTAACGTAAGTTTTAGAAATCGTTCAATTTGTATATGCGGAGACAAGTAACAGAAAAGCTTGTGCCTATAGAAAGGAAATTATACCCCAGCTTGTTAGGCAAATTGGTTATAAAACTAAATTGGTTCTGTGTTTTGTTCTGCACTCTTGCTGTGTGGTAGATAAGCGGGAGGGTCAAGTATAAAAGCTTCTGAACCTACTCTATATGCCACTAAACTCAATGCATATTCATAAAGCATATCTACTGCTGCTTTAGCAGGAGCAAGGGAAGAAAGTTTCTAAGCCATCTGCGATTTTTCTGCACAGGGCGACGGAGGGATGCAATTCAGAAAAGTGACCATGTGGCTTCATTTTCCTAATTTTTTTTAAACTCGTGCAAAAATAAATTCCATCTCGCACATTCCTGTCTTAGAAACACCAGAGTTGTACTTCCAGAACAGTCGCTTTAATTGTAAATTGGAAGCTCTAACGGTTGATACTGAGTGTTAGCAAATATGTTCTCTTGCCTTTTTCCTGCTCAGAATTGCAAAAAAATTATCCCAACATTAAAAAGAATATTTAAATTAGCAACGACACAGTGCTGGTCTTACATGTCTTTCTTATTGGTAGTTAAAATCAAAGCATTGCAACTCTCGGCTTCGGCTTTAGTATCCGACTCTCTCTTAGCTTTTAGCTTTTTTATTTTTAAAAACATTTTCTTCGTTTTATCTTTTTGATGATGCAAGTGTTCCTGTATATTTTTTTACATTCGTTACACACATATTAAAATACATTAAATACTTACTCGAACTCTGCTATCTTAATATACATGGGTTGTAAATAAAGTAGTGCAAACATAGACAGTAGGAACATATTAATGAACTTACGTGAAAAATCTTTCCAGCGAGGTCCAGTGTCTTTTGCCAAATCCATGGTAACGTTGTGTTATGTTACTGAAGCTGTTTCTGTTGGTCTCTCTGATGGACCGCCCAAGTGCAGTAAACACTGATGTAATATCTGAAAACCTCTTGCGTCTAAGTGGTCCCTTTAACAGTGAAGAAATCATGTCAGGGGAGTACGGAGGATGTTCCAACACTTCCCAATCCCATCTCTGTAGCAACTCAGCCACTGTTCCTGTCGACGATTGTTATCATGCAAGGTGAAAGGTGGATTGTCTCTCAGGCAATGTGGACGTTTGCACCGTATAACTGGACATAAGCGATGTTCGAGAAAATGTTGTTAGTACACTGCATTGACATTTTAGTCCTGAGGTAATATCTTCACTGCCCTCTGTCACTATCAGCATCACTTTCACATATCGCACTTTCAGTTCATTAGATTGGCGCTTTAGTTCAGGTTCGTGTGACCGTGCCTTTGTCTGGTCAATGACAATAATACATTGTAGAAATACTTCCCCTTCGTTTTGGTATCTCTGTCGGTGGAGTTGATCGCGTATCGGTGCCACATTTGTGCTTCTATTAGGTCATGCTACAAATTTTCTCATGTAGAGGGTTTTATTCAGGATGCCACACAGTTTTATGGATGGTCAACAGTACGGAGACCTCTCACAAACTCCACTTGTTCGTAAAAAACGAACCCGTACGAAATGCAGAGACCCTTCTTGCAACCGTCTAGTACGGTAATGCATTGTTGCCACATGCTTGAAGTAAATCTTAATGACATTAGCATGCAGTTTTACATTGACTATCTCGAGGTTTATCCACCAGTTTAATAAACACGCTTTAGAGTAGTTAAAAGTAGTGCTCTAATTTAAACAAATGCAATAATAAAACCTGTTATAGCATCCGTTTTTATCATTCAATATATCGACAATATCTCCAATCATAACCACCTATTGTCTCATATCGCCTGCGAATGAGTAAGACAGTGTTACCACTAATTTATTTATCGCGGATTATCATCTCAAAATCTTCCTTGGCACATTGACACAGTACAATAAAGAGAGACCATTTTAAAAGGGATCGTGTTGTTACATTAGCGGAAAGTTGCAGAAGTTTTAGCTACAGTATAACCACTTTGTTCTATCACACTATGCAGAAAGACACTGGCATTTCCACACTGGATGAACACCTATTTAGATTTATCGACCCATAAGTGAAGCAATTGTCTAATTTGATTGAGTGCGGATATCTTGAACAATCAGTTTTTTCTTGCACCACCTGCATAACGCACCCACCAATACGAGGTCCATATAAGTTTTCGGCTTAACTATTTTCTAGGTATGATAAATAAAAAAGTCATATTTCACTTTTCAATGTAGTTTCCCTTTATTGCAATACACTTCTCACATCTTTCAAATAACATTTCAACCCCCCTCTCAATAATAATCAGAAGTGTTGTCTGCAAAATGAGCATAAACAGCATTCATCACTTCTTCGTCACACTTAAATTTCCTTCCTCGAAGGTCCTTCTTGAGTTTTGAGAAGAGGAAATAATGACTGCGAGCTAGATCTAGGCTGTAAGGTGGATGGTCGATCTCCTTGAAGCCACATTTCTTCTTAGCTTCCTTTGCAACATGAGCTGTGTGCATAGGCGCATAGTCGTGAAGAAGACGCACATCCCCAATCAGCTTTCCTCACCTTTTCTCTTTGATGGAAGCACGTAGTTGTGCAGTGGTCAGCATAATACTCCCCACTTACTTTGGTGTTTTTCTCTTTGAAGTCAATGAAGAGTATTCCTTCACAGTTCTATAAGATTGTGGCCATGATCTCCTTGGTTGACTGAGTGACCTTGGCCTTTAGGTTTCATCTCCTGCAACAATTGTTTGCAGAACATCTCTCTCGTTGCCACGGCAGAGCTCCAAAAATGCCAGACAACAGATAACTGTGGCTGCTTTTGGACTGAGGAAAGAAGTCTAGGAACTCATCTTGCACTAACCTTATTCATGTTTAAATGTTCATGAATGATTTGAAGGATTGTTGTTTTAGAAAGGCTCAACCTTGCTGCTATTTCTGTAACTTTGAGCCGCCTGTCTTCCATAATGTCTTTTTCCACAAGAGCGAAGTTTTCAGGAGTGAGCCCCTGAAAGGGCGGACCTGCACGCTATTCATCTTCAATGGTTTCTCGACCCATTCGCAAAAATTTGGCCCATTCTTTTGCGGTAAATAAGAGGGAGATGCTTCCCCATGTGTACCGTTCAATAGCTATTTAATGTCATTTGGAGTAAGTACTTTTTATGAATAAATGAACCACGCCCGAATGTATCGACATTTAAATATTTTCCAAATGGACATAACAAGAAGATTTGCATACTTGAACACTATACGAACCGGGTAATCTTTTATATTTCCGCATCCATTCATATAGTTCTTTGGATGTGACCTTCTGTGCACTTTTAGATCTTGGGAGTACATTTTAATATATGTAATGCCTGTTTAAGGGGTTGAAGTTTGGGCGACCAGAAATTGTAATCTATTGCACTTGGGGAACCACTGTAAGCGTAAAGAATTCTGCACAGATAATCATTTCACTTGGACAACAGCTGATTTAAAACCTCCACTATCCACTGGTAAACGGAGCGGCTATCTTTACACATGAATCGTGTAGCTTCTCTATATGTAATAGTTAATTCAAAGCACTGGAAATTTTCTCAATACATTTTCTCAATACATTGGCAATATTTGTGTCAAATACAATATTTTGTAATATAAATTTGTTGAAATGCCAAAATTTCCTAATGAGATTTAGATTTAACTTAATAATGGCGTTCGAGCAGTAAAAAAGTAATTCCTAGCAGACAAGTGATCAAGGGATTCTTGACCGGCAGTAGATACGCTGGAAAATCGCGGTGGATTTTCATTGCAAACAGATTAGACACATTAAGGAAACGTTTCCCAACAAGTACACAAGCCTTGCATTCATCAAGCACAGTGCTCCTCAGTGACGTAGTAGCAGGTATGCAGTAAGAGGACAACAAGGACACGGAGAAGGTAGAACAGCTAGACAGTGGCATCCAACATGAAGTAAACAAACCACTCGACAACACCTCAACTTTCGCACGTAGAGAAGGAACAGGAGGGTCTTCCAATGCAAACCATGGATGCGATGATAGAGATAGAGAAGGAAGCGGAAGTAAGTTCCGGCACACAACCAGCGGGAGTTTCACCAACTTTGCAAGCACTGGAAAGCCATTGCTCACAAAGGAACATAAGCCGCTGATCTGCAGTTATAACCTGAGATGAAACATCCTCGTTCTCAACTTCATCTGTATGACCTTCGTGTATCGCCCCGTGAAGAGAGAAGGACGGAGATATACAATGAAGGTAAAGGAGGTGAAGATTATTCACAAAGACGATAAATAAAAAGGGAGCGAATTGTTTGCATTCATACTCATTGTATGGACATACTAAAGATACGAACAATAACTAATGATAGTTCCCCTGTCTATTATTTAACCTCATGCAGGTATAAGGGTTTTGTAGCATCAAAGTTTTTCTTTATTCTCATGTCCCCATTTTTTGATTTTGCATTGGCTGTTTTTGTTTTCCGAGTGGACGAATTATTTATTACTTATATACAATTGTGTTCATAGCAGAGATAAACAGAATATGTTGTTTGAATTTATATATAGTTATGATATTGGTTGTTGTTTCTTCAAGAGGTGAACGTAAACTCGATGTTTTCTCTGGGTAACAAATACAACTACGATGCAATTGTGAAGAAGACAACCGAGTAAGTGCAGTGGTTTTCAGGAAGGGACGGAACATTGTACTAGTGGCCGGATTGGCTCGGTTCTGATGGATACTCGTACCCTGATGGTAAATGTGTACTTACCTGCTAGGAGCAACCTACTGTGAAGAGTTCATACAAGCAGAACTGCCTTCGTCCACCACTGGTGGTCGAGGTCGTTGTGAGCGGAAGATCTGGTTCGTTTCAACCAGGACCTTCCTACCTGACTGAGGTTGTTTGCAGGTTTTTTTCGGTCCTCATAAATAGCAAATGCTGGGGGGTTACCCTAAACTTAGGCCAGGAACGCTTCCTTCCTTAAAAAAAATCCTTTCGCAACATTTCATCTCATGTATCATCAGGTTCACCGCCTGTGATGCCTCATTAAAAAAAAAGGACTCCATGACTGGAAAGTTCATGGGTCAACCGGTCAAATTTTTCTACTTTAAACGTATACCTTCATGAGCCAGCAAAGATGTACAAGGAATATTCACAAAGGTTTAGAATTAAGTGATTTTTTCACTGTTTGTCAGTGGAAAATTAACTTCCCCAGTGTTATCTCTTAGGTTACAAAAAGCGTACTTGTTCAGTGGCAAGGAATAAACTGAACGTTTTATTTTCGCGTCTAAGTTTAACTAAGTTGGAAGCGAAAAGATTTGGACCTCATGAACCAGAGGTTATATCAACCTACACATTAAGACAGTTTTTTTTTATGGTTTGAAAAGAAAAAAGGACATCTTTGCTGACAATATATGAATTGTTGATTTGTTTTATTTGCCGACGCTCTTTAACATCTCAGGTCATCAGTGTCCCATTCAATTCAGGGCGTGAAATTGCCTACAAATTTTGCTCAGAGGCCTCTTCTTTCAGGCTTGAGGTTCTTTATCGTGCCGTAAACGTACGACACGGGAGCTACGGCTTTACTTCCCTTCCGAAGGAAGCTATACTTTGGATTTTATGCCCGAAAAAATTCATCGATCCTGGTCGCGATTTTGGGTTTAGGAGACAAGTATGGTTACCACTGCATCACCATGAACGAAGAGAATGTCCGGGAGGAGTATAAGTCTTGATAAAAGAGAGCCTCCCCCACGACAATTGTGTGTGATGTGGTTATGCCCCTGGCCCATATTGCTCCACTGTAATCTGTAGGTGCCCAGTACGATGTCTAGCAATTGGAATTTCTTCAGTGTGGTGAAAGAAAATAGCAATAGTTTCTATACTGCGCATGCTCCCTCGTATTAGCTTGTGATAAATGATTTTACATTGCTGCAGTAGGTACAGGTTTCTTGTATACTTCTATTACTTGTAAGTTGTGGTCAATCTTAACTCTATCTACTTTCCTAAAAATTCTAATTACTCTTTGTATATATTTTTGTATGTTGCAAAGATAGTTTGGTCATGGTAACTTTTCGTTGTTGCCTGTATTATTGGTGAGTGGTGTATTGCACCCCCATATTCTTTAGTAATTTGATGACTGGACAAATCCATCTTTCGATTGTATAAAAATTGCCCTTAGATTCATAGACCCTGCAATAGTTCTATCAACAATAAACTGGAGCATACATTTGACTCGTCTAGCAACATGACCTTGGTGTGCACTGCATGGTCGACATTAGTGCCGAAATCTAAGTTACTTAGTTTCAATAATTTGTTTCTCTAGCGCAAAAACTTCAGTGTGTTATGAAAAGCAGAGAGTGAGCAGTGAAATGGTAAATCGATCATGATCATCTGCATATTAATGAATCTCAGTTTATTAAAATGTCGATTTCATTGAATAAACAGGTTTATTGAAATTGTAGTCTACTAAATATGAAGAAAAAATATTGTAACAAATGTTGGACGGGCATAATTTTGGTAAGGCGTCTTGATTTTAGTAGTTCTTTTACAGAGTTGCTTGTGGTAGTACCAAAAGGGATGAAGGTACAAAGGAGTCCTATATTTTATCCTCGGTTGACAAAGTAAATACAGTAACATGTGTTTCTAAGTTAACAAAATAAAGCTGTGCTATTTAGATGCGAGTATGTATGTGGAAATAAGAAATTTGCTAACCAGATTCTGAGAAAAAAACAGGGAACTCCCCAAAAATTGCAGAAAAAGAGAAGGCGTACAGTTGGGAAAAAAGTATATTTCGTAGAACGTGAAGAGGTTAGGCGATAATCTGTTTCCAGAAATGCCTCCAAAGCACATTCCGGCTCCATTAAAAAATCTAATCAGGTTGCATGTGGCAAAGAAACTGTTTTCAAATTCCTGGTTGAAGCAAGTAGCCAAATGAAGTTTTACGACACGTTTACTAGCACACGAAATCGTGTTCAAACAGAATTCCCCACAACACATACATATATGTTGGCCATAAATAAAGAATGACAAATTTTAGTTCTTCAATCATACTCAAATAATATCCCTGTAATTTTGTTAACCAGTAAATGTATGGAAGTATTTTCCATTTGAATTATTCTATGGGCTCTGGATATTTCGAATTATAAATTATATCACAATACATAAAAAATCCATTTCCTGCATATTGTGCCTTCCCTGCACTTCAGTACATGTCAGCAGTCACCTAGCTCTCACGTACCGCCGTTTCCACGCAGCCAACTGTCAGTATTTTGACATCTGTATATGGATTCTACTTCGAGCGAGTCTTTGTGACAGATGGAGTCGCCCTGGAGAACCAGTCTATACCTCCCATCGCGAACGGCAATGGAGGGCAGCTGAGAAAACCGAGCGTGACTTCAACAAATACAGGCGGATGCAACCAATGGTCTTAAGGCACAGAAACAAGCAAGGAAATGCAAAAAGTAATAAATAATTAAACTTTTAGGATACATGTTAATATTTAATCACACTCAGTATACAGAGAAGTGAAATGAAAAACCGTAATATACCAATGTAAACAGTAAAGGAAATAATTCATACGGGAAAAGGCATACGCTTTTAACAGTATAATTTTTAATGTAATTTTTTAAACCTAATCTAACCTAATCTAATTAGCAATGTACATGAAATAAAAGGGAAATTGCAACCTATGCGCTGTCCTCTCTAAAGAACCAGCCGCAAAGTAGTTTCCCGTGGTAGACGATGCGTTAACCAACTGAGCCACCAGGTCGCCATGAAGAGCATAGTAATTATTTTTTTACAATAGTTGACTGGAATTGGGCTCGGTTTTCTCTGCTGGCTTCTGCTGCCGTTCGCGAAGGGAGGCGCGACTGGTTCCCCAGGAAGAATCTATATGTACGAGTAAGTTACAGATGCAGCGGCAGATAGCACACGGAGAGCCAACAATGCCTGGAATTATTCTCCCCGGCACAAATCTTTCCTTTTTTTCTTTCACTGCGGTAACTTGAAATGACATCACAAATTTTTGGCCATTTCAATGTAATTTCAAATATTTTCGGCTCAAATTTTCTTAATGGTTAAAGAACTGTTAAATTTATATTTTCTTAATTATCAAATTAAATGGAAATAAGAATGGAATTCTATTTACAGGGAAAAAGACAATAATTTAATCTGCTATGTCTAAAATGTTGCCACATATTTTATACAGCCTTCGGCGAATTTGTACACAATGAGTTAAAATAAATTGTTATTTGTCTTATGTTTTTGGTTTTTTCATCCCGAACCATTTTATATTACACTTTTGTAATCTACTTTAGCCAAATTCTTATATATATACACCATTTCTTTTTGACTATGCTCATTATTAACATAATCCTAGGAGTTGTTGCATTATTTAGTTATTTTTCATGTTTAATTATAAATTCTGCTAGACAGTTAATTGGTTATTGCTACAGCATTTTGACGACTCAATTTTAAACGAGCTTCACTCATCCCAGTCCCATCTTTATTGATTAAAAATTAAATAGAACTAAGGATACCAATCTTGCCAGTTTAGGTACAATGCGGAAGTCGCTATTAAAGCATAAGGCGCAACAACATTGAAGCAGGGATTGTTGTCTCAAATATTTCTATTCTAATAATAATTGCTTCTGATGGAAATAATAATAATAATATTAATATTAATAATTGCATTTAATTTCAGGTATAGTTTAACAAGGTCAAAAATGACACAATTACCAATATTACAATTATGATCAAGGTTTTAATATTATAATTGTTAGTGTGTATATATAGATATGTAATGCCTTTTTGACTAATAAATAATATTCAACTTATCTTTCAGTAATACTATGATTGACAATGCATATATATGTCTTTGTTATGTTTCTGTGAAATGGACAGACATTCTGGCCTTCTGCTGCCTGTAGAATGTCTTAGGACAATACGATTTCCTCTAAATGTTCTCTTCTTTTGTAAGAGGAATGACTCCTTTCCTCCCATTGCTAGCCATCTAATAACGGTTGCCGACATCGGACCACAAATGTTTTCATTGCCTCGACATGGAAAATCATAAAATAAGAGTTCAATCGGTCAAGGTATACGGAAACCCAAATTTTAGCTATTTCCGACAGTTTCAAAGGAATTCCGTTTATATGGCCCAAACTTGCCTTATTGCAAAAATGTACTATGTGAATCTAACTATGGTAAAGTTAAAAGGATAACGGAATCTATGATATTCAAAAGTCGCAACGAGGAAATATTTATTTTAAGAAAGCAAGTGAATTGGTTTGACCAATAAATATATTTCAAAATCTAACGATTAGGAGCGAGCATGTAATATAAACGATATTTATTGTGATCCAATAAGAGACTAGAAGTGAAGCAAGTTTAATAATATTTAAAGAGAATAAACTTTCGCGAGGGTGGTGCGAATTCACATAATAGATTTAATATCAAATATAAGAAGAAGTTAGTTGTAACTAGTAACTAGAAAGGTATATAGAGAGATAGAGTAACGGAATAGTACGAATAATCCCGACGCCGAGTAGAGTACCAGGCAGTATAATACAGAAAGGCGGTCAATAATACATTTCAGTGAAAGAAATACGTTGTTATTAAGACAGTATGCGAGTCTCATTAAATCAGTGTTAAAGTTACGACAGCCAAATTATTCTTGCGGTAAAGCCCTTACATCGAAGTGATCATTGTTATTAGAAAGTGTTTCAGCAAAATTATAGATGACAGTCACGTGTGAATTTGTTACGGAGGAGTGCAGTTACAGTTACTGAATAGTATATAGCATATTTAAATCTTCGAGTGGTGAACTTTAGCCTAAAGGCAACCCTGCAGTAAATATCAAAACCAGAATTTAACCACACGACAGGCGCACAGCATGTTCCTAAATCCTTCAATTGCCCAACAAATTAAAAGTTCAACTAGAGCCGAAATTTAGTCATTAAAAACAGTCCAAATTCCCCTGAAATTCCTATCCCCTGCTTTGGAACTAAAGAAATTGGAAACATTGAGCTCCAGACTTCAAGAGCCGAGGCTACTCCAGAAGATAATCATCTAATTAATTATTCAGCATCCAAAAATTATAGAACATTGAATTAAAACCCCAGTAAATCACAATTAAAGCTCCCCAACTACCATACCCGTTTCAACATATCACAATTATATTTATTTTATTTGTATTATTCGAAGTATTTCATAACTATCTTATATTGTTTTCATCAACAGTAGACAAGTGCATTAAAAGGACACATATAAAAACAAATAAGATTTATACAATAAAGAACCATAGGATGAAGTAAATTATTGAACAAATTCGTACTAAATACGTCACTAAATCATTTTGGTCGCATCGGTTGCTTTTAATTAATCTTCAGCTCCTGGTGTGGGATAATATCCGGTATTAACAGTTGTGTGCTTTTATTATCTTTCCCAGATCAATGCGTCACCAGAAAAAAAACATGGCTTGTTTTACGCGAAAACAAATTATACCACAAAAGTAAAGCTTATGAAAAATGTATGATGCATAGTCAATCTCTCATAGTCAGAAAATGCGTAATCCTGTTGGATCCCAGTGATTCTTTTGTATACGAGAAAAATATCGAATTGGAAAAGGTAAGACTAAGAGGACAAAGCGTAACTGTATGTCATTACCCCCTTTCACCCAAATCAGACTTTCAGATGAGCTAAGGCTGTAACTCCACTCTAGGAAAACTTTTCACGGGAATTTTCCTCTACAAATGAAAATACTTGAAACGAAACCGTGAAGGTATTATTGAAATAATATAATACTTGCTTTTCTATGCTGCTTCTTTGATGATTATCATTGAATCCGATATTACTATGAATCGTGTAAAAACAGTCAACATATAGCTCATGATTAAGCTATTATGCAGATCGATATTTACGAAACCTATTATACATTGTGATACCTCTACAAAGTTTGCAGTCAGCAGTAGTAGTAGTAGTAGTAGTAGAAGTAGTAGTAGTAGTAGTAGTAGTAGTAGTAGTAGTAGTAGTAGTAGTAGTAGTAAAAAATAAAATACACTCAAATTTTAGGATACACTCAAATAAATACAAGTGTCGCATGGGCCTTATGCTAATGTCGTCCTTATAGCAATCAGAAGGGCTGTACACTTACATATATACATGCACACATACCTAAAATACATACAAATTTACAAATACTTCGATATACTTACATTTTCTATTAATAATTTTATATATAAATACATAAACATGAATGGAAACCTTACTCTTGAGCCCCCTTTCATTTACTCATACCCCCTCAACCCCAACTTGAAATATTCCCAAATTGTGTGATTGTCTCGCATGCGGTGATAAATGGTCATTTCTTAAAATCTCAGTTTCCTTGCATTCTACCAAAATATCCTCCAGGTATCGCTTTCTGCGCACAATGGACATATTCTTTCCCCGAAAGCATTAACTGTTTTGTTTCCTTTCCAAGCTCCTAATCTGAACCATGTGAGACCATTTCTTTCTTCTCTATCACAGATATCTTAAAAAAATAAACTCCCCACACCAGATGTATTTGAGTCTGCAGGTTAAGCGATACTTTTTCTGCGCATTGAGATAAAATATTTTTCCTATCTATATCTCGCAAACGTCTCTTAACTATTTTCCAACCATTTCGTGTAATGTTCTGTCCCCTTAACCAAATATACCCCAATCCAGTTTTGTCTCAGCCATTCCTTATTTTTGATGCCCATCCCGTATCCCACCCTTCCCTTATTTGCTCCCTTAAATAGACTGCTCGAAGAAGTGCTTGCTCCACTGATATTTTCCTTAACCAGTCATACTTTCGTTAGAAATACCAAACTCTTTAAGAACCCCACAATTTACAGTCAGTATAGGGAATATTTCGAAATTAAGGTTGGCAAGGGAAATGAGAAATATTCACGACAAAACGCTGTAATGCATATGGACTAGGCAAGAAGAATATAAACTGCATGTTGCTAATTAACTATCATGTTTTATTTTTTCTTATTTTTGTAATTAATATATAAAATAATAGTTTTTAATACGAGTACATACAATTTACTGTGCTGCAATAGTATGTCCGTATGCTTTTTATTAAAGTCTACATTACATTTACTGAAACTCCATTGCATTGTCGCGTTAAATACTACGCATTGTAATCCGTGCTTTCTTCCTTTCCCTTACTTATTTTTCTTTCATTCTTATATGATGACTATTTCTCTATAAACAGTGATTAGCTGTCATTAGATGCAGCATTCACTGTTGATTGGTTGCAACACGTGGCATCATTCTTTTTTTCTGATTAATTTTCAAGCTCATTTCGAGGCATAAATGAGTTGGTTGCGGGTTGCCTCCTTTAGGCTTCTAGTTTGAATAACGGCTTTGGTTGGCTGTTAATGCGCTGTGTATGGAGGGCTCTCCATGGTTTAATTACCTCTAAATTTCTATACTGCAGAAGCGGTCAACTCCTGCAATAGCTGTTCTATTTGTTTACTTATGGAAGTCTTTAGCGAAATGGGGTAAACAATGCAATTCCTGGGGTTTAATTGTTTTTAATCTAGGCACAATTTATGAAAGTAAATGAGGAACTCGTTTGCTCGTGCGTAAAGTTATGGTATTTCTGTACTATTTATTGTGAACGTGAGTGAGTATTTTTTAAGCCATTAAATTAAGAAATTATTCTTTATAGTTGTGGAGGAAAACCTGTAACATTCTTTGAACATATTTCGAGCAATTCTTCATTTTCTTTCTGAGTGAAACTATGGAAAATCTATGTATTTGGCCCTATTGTAAGATAAATTTCATGTATTGTTCTGATATGTTGTATACCTGAGTAAGCTTGTTCAAATTTATTAGGTTTAAGTTTAATTGTGGTAAATTTACATTTTTTAAAAGGAAATATTTAACTTCTTTTGCATATTGTAATATAGGTAGATATCGCGTTTATGCAATATTATGAACATAGAAGGTTTTCGGCAGTGTGTGACAGTGCAGAAAACTTTCCCTCAAGGAAATGTGAATCCACGGTTTCCTATGTATATGTTATGACATAAAATTGTGCGGATGAAATACAACACTAATAGATCGAACTAATGAATATGGGTACAGGCCTGTCTGCAAAGCGACAGTGAACTAATAGGAGCACTAGCAATTCAAATGAGCTTTTATAATCCTTAAACTGGCATTTTTCAACCATAGAATAAGAAGAACTCAAAGTTTTACTTCTTCGGTAGCTTTTAACGGAAACGAATATGACAGCTGTGACAATAACCACAGCTTCTTACATTCCTACTCCAAAGAAATACAAGTGCAAATATAAAAAAGTATGTATGCTATTTGTGGGTCTAGGAATATTTGACTGATTATATTTCAGGGCTTATGTTGGCATTTCTGGAAACGGTTGAAAGCCGCCAAATAGCACTGTTTTATTAATATCCAAGTTCAGGCTAAATGGCAGTGCGATTAATTCATGATGTGGTTGGCGGACTGTGTTATCTGGGGAAAAGGTATGAATGGAGTAGTTGGCGGAAACAGTTGCAGGGAAAACCGAAATACCCCGGGGAAAGCTGTCCAATGCCATTTTGGGTACGACTAGCTACAGGTAATACCTCAGATATTTTAAATGAGAGAGCAAATTCTAACTATTGATTAATGACGCTGGCTATCACGGTGAAATAGTACGTATAATTATATAAATAAGACTTTTTTTTAAAACTAAAATTGAAGAAATTGATACTTTCTGAGAGAATAAATTTCCTTGCGTTATCGGCGTAGTTTACAATTTTATGGGGACATACTTTGTTCTTTTTCTGAATAGTGTTTAACGCCCGTTTTAACTACTGAGGCGCCACAGACAGTGGACACTGATGATACATGAAATGAAATGATTATTGGGAAAGGATTTTTTCAAGGAAGAAAACGTTCCAGGCCTAAGTTTAAGGTACCTTCCCGGCACTTGCCATTTATGAGGACTGAGGAAAACCTGTAATATACCTCAGTCAGGGAAGATGGTCCTGGTGGGATTCGAATTCCAGGTTTCCCGCTCACGAGTGCGCGCCTTAACGATCTTGGCCACCCGTGGCGATCTTCTAATGGTGATAACAGGAACAAGGCAGCATAATTCTTCGCACTGGCTGTTACAAAACCAAAATAATTTACACTGTTAAAATTCAAAACCGAAAAAGTTACTCTGTTCCATTTTATCCACAGTGTTCCAACAGTTCATTAATAAAAGTACTCTATATTAGAAATTGTTATTGGACTGCTTGATTTCATACAATAAAATATTACACTGGTCTTCTCCGGTCATGTGCTTTTACAACCTACAAATCCGATCTTATTCTATCACGATATTAAATCTAGTAGCTTTAAATTCACTAATCATTTGACTGAAATAACATTTGGGTAGAGCAATGGTAAATAGAACATTTTTCAAAAAGTTAGGTAGAGACTTACATACTGAAATGGGTGATCTACATAGCATAGCGGGGAAATGACGCCCTAGGTACATGGCGATGGCTTACCACATTTGATTTTATTCTTACAATAGACAATTGAGTGTGTCTAACTTCTGTACTGTGTTTAAACCAGTGAGATTGAACTGAGATACCATTTTAATTGTATCTTATTCTTATAACAACTATTTTATTAAAGTGATATATTAAAAAGGTATAAAATCTTGTTTCAAAAATTGTTTCTTGAAAATGAAGCATTAACAGAGGAAAGGAACATGTGTTTGAAGTAGATAGATAAAGTATAGATGTGAATACAGCTAGGAAATGTTACATTGAGATAATGGGCTTATAGCAATAAACTGGCAAAGAAAAACATATAAAAATATGATTCAGTAAAGTTTCATGATCCTGGTGATTTTAGAAATGTATTATAATCCACTTTAAAACAGTTGAATATATCCAAGTCAAATATTGAGGCTACCAACGTTCGCTAGTAACGTTCGTAATTATCATCACTAAGGATTAGTTAAAGTTGAGGATATTGAAACTAAATTTAAAAGGAATATTTTAAATAATATGTTCATTAAATAGCAAATGAGTACATTACTTTTTTTGCAAAAATAAAATGATACAGGTTTGCATATCCTTTTATATTTTGTTTTCAAAGCGTTTATCATTCGACCTCGACCTCTATTTTGGAACGATGTTCAATAAATACCTCAAGGGTGACTGAGGTCGTTAAGGCTTAGATTGGTGAGCGGGAGATCTGGGGTCGATTCCCACTCGGAGGTCCTGTCTACTGAGGTATTTTCCAGATTTTCCTTAGTTATCATAAATGGCAAATCCAGGGAGGTACATTAACTTAAGCCTAGAACGCTTACTTAAAACCTACCCCCATTTTATCCCTTCATCTCGTGTATTATCAGTGTCCATAGACTGTGATGTCTCAACAGTTAAAATGAACGTTAAACACTATTAAAATGTTTAATAAATTCGTGTAAACTTGAAGAAGACAAAACTGATTTGGGAAATTTTATTTTATTTCTCAACATAATCTCCTTTCAAATTTAAACATATATTCCAGCGAGTTTCTAATTTTTTTTAACCCTTCCATAAAACGAGATTTATTCAGCTCTGCAAAACAAGCAAGTGTTTCACTGACAACCTCTTCATTTAATGTTCAGTTTTGGGAACAAGAAGTACTCCGACGAATGAAAATTCATGAGCAATGATTTCATTTCTTAATTCCAATAATTCTGAAATTGCTATCGCAGACTTGGCGTGTTATCCTGATATAATAGGTTAATTTTCTTCGTAAATGTCAACCATTCTTATTAATGGTCCTGTCGTTTAATTTATTCAGTAGCAAAGAGTAATATTCACTGGTTATTATTTACTTTTTTTCCTAAAGTCAGTTAAAATTATCCCGTGGCAATATAAAAACACGGTAGCGTTGAGGAGGTTATTCCTTTCTTTTCTTTTCTTCTTCGCGGCGCTTTCTTCGGTTGACTTCTCCATTTCCAGCGTGGATCGCTGGAACGCCTCGTCGACTGTCACATTTCCCGCACCATCAATCTCTCAGTCACTCAGCAACACGTCGTGGATTTTTTCAATAATTTCAGTAGCTGTTATCTCTAAATGATATTGAGAACGATCGGCATTGCTTTTTCAATCAATCAATATTTAAAATCACGCCATAATGTTAGTTCATCTTCTCCTTAGTTTCAGTGAATGTTATCTCTTTCAGAAAGTTGTGCTTTATTAATACAAAAGTTATGTTTCTCATGCTTGTTTACAAATTAAATTGAAAAATCCTCCCAATCACAGATTACGCTTCATAACAGTTTATAACCGTGTACATCATCTCTCAACAATCCTTGTTTGCCAAGGTGCAAGGTGCACTGCAGCGCTACAACTTGTTGAGTATGCAAGGACTTTCGCACAACCCCCGTACAGTGTAAATGCGTACATTATACCAACCTTTATCATAAAAAATATTTAATACGGTCAGATTCATTTCAAGTACAACATTTTATCTTAGAAACCTGTCATCAATTTCCTCCTTTGGAATTATAGCCTTCAATAGTTTAACTGTGAATTACGGGGTTGTTTATGTAATATATATTGCTCAAAACATTATTAAAATATTGTAAAATGTCACAAAACCTACTATGATCTACCAACTTGTTAATCAAGAGATGAAAGCTTACACAACATAAATAAATCTGCCTTAAGCCTTGTAATTTTTAAAACATTCACCCTGCTTAAGTCGGAAGAATGTTTTAAGATTGAAGAACTTACTAAGGGCGAGGAAGTGTATATAAAAAGGTTACTCTGTTAGTTTATTAACTTGCAACATAACATTTATTAATGTCTTAAAGTTAAATTTTATTTTACGAACCGCACTGCTTATACATACATTTCATTCCTTTTTAACTTATAATGATTTTAGATGAGTGCATGCGTGTGTTTTTGCTCACTCCGCTATCCGCTAAAAATACAAGTTTCACTTCACAATCAGAAAAGGTTTTGTATCGACGGTTCTGTTACTCTATCAAGAATTTTTTTAAAATCAAATCCCTCTTTTTAAAAATAAGTGATTTAAATAGTTTTGACTAAGTGATAAGTGTTTTTGCTCATCCCGTTCCCTGTAAAAAAAACTTAGTTTCACTTCACCAAAAGTTAATGTTTTGTATCGCCCGTTTTGTTATTTTATCAATTTTTTTAAATGAAACCCGTTTTTTTTAGATAAGTGTGTCATGTATGTGACATAGGTATTTACCATTTTTCAAAGCAGAACGCATTTTATGTAGAAGTGATAGCTGAGATATATAAATATGCTCATATATGTGAGAATTCCTAACAATTGAAGGTATTGAATCACATGGAAAGTGTAAAGCACGTATAGTTGTATCGTTATTGTGCTGGCTGGACCAGATGGATAAGATAAACTCTATTATAGATAATGGCGAGGTATTACTGCGAATACAACATATTGCACGTACGAGGGTGGTTGCCGCCGCATTAGTGTGGTGTTTAGAGCGTGGGATAATGCCCTCTAAACTTTTGAGGCAGATAGGTGAATTCCTCCTACCTAGCTACCTGAATTTACCTCCGGGAATCGCAATGAGTAAATACATCATCAAAAGAATAGTATATTTTATGCGAATAATTGAGAGCGAAAAAATGTATTGTAAACTATATGTGTATGGTAGAAAATCGTCATGACGTGTGCGTTTGATGGGTCAACCGAGGTGGATTCAGGCCGCTGCTAATGTTGTATCGCCACGGGTGGCTCAGGTCGTTAAGGCGCGGACTCGTGAGAGGGAAGTCTGTGGTTCAAATCCTCCATGACTGAGGCTTTTCCAGGTTTTCCTCAGTCCTCAAAAATGCCGGGAGGTACCCTAAACTTAGGCCTGGAACGATTCCTTCCTTAAAAAAAAAACCTTTCCCAATATAACATTTCATCTCATGTATCATCAGTGTTCACCGCCTGTGGTGCATCTGTAGTAAAAACGGGCATGAAATACCATTTGTTCATTCCTAATGTAGTAGACGTCTTTGGTTGGTAGAGAGGACAGCTGTGTATGTATGTGTGTATGTATGTATGTATGTATGTATGTATGTATGTATGTATGTATGTATGTGAGAAAGGGAGAAATGTATTTATCCTACCCTTACTTGGGTAGCAAACATGTTTAAAAATCTACGGTGTAATCATTGCAGCAAAAACAGTGGAGCGAAGGATTGCATGTGAACACCCTGCATGGTTTAGAATATCTTTATTGTGTAAAGTTACAGTTGAATTCATATAATGAATAAAATCATCACTTTTTTTGAAAAGATGGCATTTTCACACATGTGGAGCGTTATTTGTTACAAGAAATATCCTCACTCTATAGTTCAGTTTATTGCAGGAGACAGAACAATGGCAGAGTTCATTAAAAACTCCTTAAAATCTGCAGGGAGAGAGCAATATTTTTCATAATTATATAGCTCTTTGATGATTTAAACACTTAATTTCTATTCCAAAACACATCTTTTAATGAATTATTAATTTAGTCATTGGAAAACTCTTTCTTTTCAACTTTTTCGTAATGTTAAACAGCTTTTTATTCTAATATTCGTTTTTTATCATTAGAAGTTCTTTTTACACAACATAATTTTTGCAAAGTTAAACATTTTATATGACACGTTTTCCCAAACAGATATAATTTATTTATCTACATGTTATTGAGTTGGCATTAAATTAGCAAATTATTACCGTTTTGTTTGCAGCGTTTATTATTATTTTTATATTTCATTGTAAATTATTGTAAATACCACATTGAGAATTGTTGTGGTAACCATACTTTCCTCATAAACCTAGATTGTAAGTTTAATCCCAGTCAGTGTATAGAATAACTTTATTGTGTAATATACAGTTACAGTTGAAAGCACATAGTGAATAAAATCATCCTATTTATAAAAAATAATTATCCCTTTTCAAACACATAGTACATTAATTTATACAGGAATATCTATCCTTTACATAGCTAGATTTATTGCAGGCCGCAGAACGTTAGAGGTCTTTAATATTTTGCTACAAATCCTACAAGGAGAGAGCAATATTTTTTTCTAATTATATGGTAATGCCGAATGATTTAAAACGCTTAATTTCTATTCCAAAACATATCTTTGGATGAATAATTAATTTATACATTGAAAATATTCTTTAATTGCATATTTCTTGCTAATTTCAACAGTGTTTTGTTTCCAACATAACAAAGAAGTAATAGTAGTAGTGGTGGTAGTGGTAGTAGTGGTTGTAGTAATGGTGGTGGTAGTAGTGGTTGTAGTAGTAGGGGTAGTGGTGGTGGTAGTACTCTGAAATAATTAAACAAATCGTTAGACTGTCATCGATATGTTGTACTTCAAAGTAAAATGCTATCGTATCGGTGAGGTGTAAGAAAATGAGAAGGGGATAAGAACAAATAGATGTGGAATACGACACAATATAAGAGTATTACAAATCATGCATGAATATATGTTGTTATAAGCGGTAAAATATACGTTAGAATGCAGTACAGGGCATAGAATAAATTTTTGTCTGTTATTCTAGATTCTATTGCGCTTACAAGGGTAGGTTTGTAAACGTTAATACTGATTGATAACGTTCTTTTCACAGTAAATTTTATAAACTTGACAGAATAGACCATTGGTAAATATACTGTATTGGAAACATGCAACATTATTGCATTATTTCAAAATAATAAATATAATCGTTATTTTAATATGCTTTAAATGATTGGCATAAATGCAAAAAAGCAACACCACGATAAACACATTAGATTCGTTTACACTTACAAGTGTAGGTTTGCAAATGTTCATAATGATTGATAACGTTCTTGGCACAGCAAATTTTATAGCCCCTTGGCCAATACGCTGTTTTGGAAACATGTAAAATGGTTACAATATTTAACAATTATAATCATAATTAATATTTTAACATGCATTGAAGTGTGCATAAATGCAAAAACATTGAAAAAATAGGATTAAACGGGCTTTTTCCTTTCTTTTTTTTCCATTTTTTTTTTTACAGAAAACACATTTTTACCAATAATTATTACTTTAAAATTTAAATGTACAAAAAACACAAGAGCACTGTAAGTACATTAGATGCTTTTGCACTTGCACACATAGCTGTGTATATGTAAAAATAGTAATTTAATATTATAAAGATTACAAGTACGTAGTGCTTGACGTAAAAACTTTTTGGATAACACATCGGATTTTTGTAGAATAGTTGTACATATTCGTTTTGTTCTATAATAATGCCTCTGCATTGCATATCGTCAAGTAAAAGTTTACGAACACGTCTTTGGAAAAACACGGTTTTCACAAACAACTATAAATATTCCTGTATCCACTAAAAGGATTTTTACAATGATTACATCGAAATATACTTGCCATTTTTTCTCTTTATCTCTTTTATAAATTTGTGAGTCGTTATACATGAATTTTAATAGATACATTTGCATTATATAAACACTATTAAACATATATATATTAATTAAAACGAGTTAAAATTTGCACTGCGATGACATTGGTAAGCTCACCTGTATTTTTTGGTATATGTGTGTATGGATTAGGTATATCACAAGAATGAACAGTCTGACACTGTAAGCACAAAGGAGTATATGTAATAGATGCTCCTGAACCATGCAGCATACGGTTTCCAAATACAGCCCAAATTGTGGATTTGATTATATCTATAGCTTTCAAAATGTTTTCAATAATTGCTATGCTTATTTATGTAACAGTTCATATCCAGAATCTCCTATCTCATCACAAGAATCTTGAGGTGACAATGCTATATCTTAACTAATAAGATACTTCTTCTTTATAACAGTTATTCTTGTACTTGATAAAATATGTATTTCAAAATCAGGTACCGTGAGATGTTATGATTTACACACTTGATCAATCATATTAGTGTGGTTTTCTTTTATCCGGAAGATTTTTCACTTCTCAGTGACTTAGAAGCTTGGATTTTACCACTGCACATGCGCAATAGCCACGTCCCTTGGTTTTCAGTCAATGAGGCTGGTTTTCCCTACTGTGGATGCCCTCTCCCATCGCCACTATGCCTCAGGCCGTTAAAGAAGTGAAGCAAGAAGAAATCTATTAGCATGTAAAAAGTAGCACCTAAGAAATACCAGTTCCAAGGTAAAACATAGCAATCCACTTTAAATACCATAAACAGGTGAATTGAGGAAAAACGTTTTGCCCTAAGAAATACTTACCCCATTTTAAACATTGAAATGCCATTAACAGGTAAACGGAAAAAATCGTTTTGCCCTAATAAATACCTAGCCCAAGGTGAACGTTGAAATGTCATTCACAGGTAAACGGAGAAAGCCTTTTAGCGCCTTACAATTTCTTCTTCAAACAGGTAGACCCTCCGTGGTGTCAGAGCAGGTACAAACTTGTTCGTTGTATAAAATATGTGCGACTTTTCCATGTTGGATACACACGTTCAATAGACAAGTGTAAGTCAGAGTAAAAACATTTCTTGCATTAGCTAGAAAATGGTATTTTTTATATTTTCACAGTTTTTTTCCTACCACCATCACAAAATATTGGAAATTAGCAAATATTTACACAATTTAGAAGTTTGCTTGCAACATTAACTGTTACTATTTCTATGGAAGTGAGGATTGTTTTTTTTTTTAAATGTGTTTATTTCATTGTTAATATACTTTACAACCACACAACATATATCTATTTTTTAAGATTCTTCCATTTTGGATAATCAATTAAATAATTGTCTCCAATTATTCATTCCTAGAACGTATGCTTGCCTTGCCTAGCTGAAGATCGGTAAGGGAACAAATTCTCGCCATTTTGTATAATAAATTTTGTAATAAATAATTTTTGTAATAAAATTTATAAAATACCCGCCATTTTGAGCAATAAATTTTGTCATTGGTAGCTTGTACAATAAGTAAAAAAGTATATTTTCAGTGTATATTTCCATTGGGGTCGTCTACTACCTTCTGATACGCACTGCAGAAGAGTAGGTACCGCATCCGTAGAGTGCGCTAAGGAGGGGTATACACTACTGACAACTAACCTTGGTGAACCTTTACTTCAGAAATCGAACTACCAGACGTGAGTGCTCTTTAGCGGCAGCTGATGACTGAGCATGCCAAAGACATATAAAGCCACAATTTCAATGACAAATGCGACAATGCTACTGCTGGTATTAAGCTTCCCTTTAAATAAACAGCTCCCTATCCGTAGCTGCATCCGTAAGTATATTGCCAAACTTCAGGAAATTTAAAAATTGAAAGTCTTAATCAACAGAGTCGAACTCACATGTCCAGTACTTCATATTCTCTACAGGGGATGTGCGATATATTCCATTATTGGAGCCCCTGCTGTGCTTTACATGCTAAATACCGGTATACTTTCATCCATTGAATTTTGCTTTGAACATTTTGGAAGCTAGGCGAGTGAACGTGATTAATTTATTTGCATACAAATTGATATTAGCCTCCAGTACTTCATATTGTTCACGTACTAATATTTTTCCAAACTTCGATCCTTCCAGTTGGCTAATGAGCAGTGTATAACACACTCTAAAAAATACTACCTCTATATTTTGATACTGAAATAATAAATAGGATGCAATTGTTATCACCTCTTTTGAATTTTGTTGTTCACGTTTGCAAGCGAATTAATCGGGAGCTCCGAAAAAAGTTCATTATTGTTATGTATAGTAAAAATTGTATTATATCCAAAATAAAATTATTTTTCATTATTTTGTCTAAATTCAAACACTATTGTATAACAGCCGGACGTTTAAAACCAATGTCGATTAAATTTTAGGTTTTACTTCCTCGCCCTCAACCATTCCCGGATGAAATTTATAGTTTCCGTCACCTTTATTGTGCTTAAATTTTAAAGAGAATGCAACTGTTATCACGTTTGTTGGTTTCTGCCGTTGTAATTGTTTGGATTTGGACACAATAAAAATACGTCAGTAATGGGCGAGAAACCACTCTGTTTTCGGTTGAATTACGATTAGTAATACTACAAAAATATAGCTCGGAACCCCTTAACTGAAATGCTTACTTACCGAGCGCGGTGGCTAATGCAGTAGCCGTTGCGAATGGTTCCGGGTTCATTTTTCTTGGATTTACCTTAGGTTATTTCATGGTTTCCTAGGTTACCTAGATGAAGACTGGAATAGATATTTATTTTCCACCAATTTCCCACGAACTCATTTCCTTTTATTGAGTTCCATGTCATCAATTCCGGAATCGGAAGCGCTTGGGGCAAAGCGGAATGGTGCCTTGTGAAGTGCCGGTGGCTTGCTCTATTCAGTTTGGTGTCTCGGAGAACTGTGGCACCTGAAATGAGACCTTGGTGGAAACGAGATGTTTCTCGCTTTTTTGGGACTTATCTAGAGTCATTAGAGACCCCGCCTGCGTCCAACCATCGACTCCTTAAACACTGGACCCTGGTCGTCCAGTGAATCCCTCATCGCATCACCTTCTTAAGTGCCCAGGTACATATGAGTGCTTTTTATTTGTGTTTAACGCCCGTTTTTACTACTGAGGCACCACAGGCGGTGACACTGATGATGCATGAGATGAAATTATATATTGGGAAAGGATTTTTTAAAGGTAGGAAACGTTCCAGGCCTAAGTTTAGCGTACCTCCCCGGCATTTGCCATTTATGAGGACTGAGGAAAACCTGGAAAAATACCCAGTCAGGGAGGACGGTCCTGGTGGTATTCAAACTCCAGACCTCCCGCTCACGAATTCGCGCCTTAACGACCACGGCCACCCGTGGAAGTACACATGAGTATTAGCGGGTCATTAGCCACCAGATAGAAGAAGAAGAAGAAGAATATGCTCATTTTCTGTTCTTTCTTGTAGAGTATAAACTAATTTGAAACTATTAATTACTGAATACAATAAATATATTAAATGCTTAGTAGTTTAACAGTATTATGTCAAGCTGTTAAGATTCAGTTGAAATAAGAATTGCATTCTATTTAAAATTTCAGCATTAGAATTAGAGACTTCAAAGTGATGGTGGCTGGGATTTTGGGGGTGAACATAAAGTGTAATCAACATTGGTTTTAAACGTCTCCGTTAATACCTAAATTGCCATATTTTTTTGCTTAAAACACGTTTATGTTAAATACATAGTTATTATATTTTGAAATGATAATGTTAAATTATTATCATTATATATGCTTATAGTCGGACTCGTGAGCGGAAGGTCTGGGGTTCGAATCGATAAAGAACCTCAAGCCTTAAAGAAGAGGCCTCTGAGCAAAATTTGTCGGTCGTTTCACGCCCTGAGTTGAATGGGACGCTGATGACCTGAGCTGTTAAAGAGCCTCGATAAATAAACCAAATCAATAAGGGCCATTAAATGAAGATGTGTCGTGAAAAGTACTCTTTCATGTTTCTCTTCTTCTTCTTGTTTTTATTAGTCTAATAATAGTATTATTTTATAATATGCAGTGATATATTAAACGTTATTTGAAATAGAAGAGCCCGAAGAGTATTGTTTCTATCAATTTGAGCAAATAAATTTAAAACATTTAATCATATTTTGTTTATTTGCAGATAAAATACAAATATTAGCGTATAGTACACTCATTTCTTATAGTTACACATTTCATCATTTTTATTCTTATTACACTTTAAACTTTTCTGCGTTTTTTAATAAATGAAAAAAAAATTAGAACTAATCTCTCCTCTTAATTTAGCCAGCTTTCTTCTGATAAAACTGACTTTTTTACCTCATTTTCCCTCTATACTTATCTTTCAACATATGCTAGGATGGGCTATAATCAGAATGCATTAAAATAAAAAATACAAAATATATGCATGGTGGGCCAAAATTAATTGACAATTTATAAGTAATCAAAAACGAGAAGGGCCTTTTGGTCTAATGGGTATATATAAATAAATAAATGTACTTATACTATTTTAAATAAATAAATGCTGAAATTTACATATGCATTTCTATTACTGCAATAATTTAAATTTGCGTAGCATTTAAACAGGAAAATGATTGGAAATGGTTACATATTAAATTTTTATTTTTAATAGTATTTTCCTGATACATTTGATTGCAATATTCGTGTCATAGTTGTAAAACGTAGGCACATTGGGGATATGCAATTAGGGATCCATTAAAATTTGCATAAATTAATGAAATCAACGGTGAGTGATTTTTCAATGCGCAAAATTCAAATTGATTTCTGTGCATATATGGAAGTTTATCAGCGTATCTCCCCCTTCCCAGTATGAACTAATGAGGGCAGTGTATTAAGAATGCTTTGTAGGACAAGTTTTTCCCATTAAATAAACTCAAATAACAATAAACACACATTATACATATACCAAAATGGTTTAAGGAACTTATAATTTTCCTCCCATTTCTAATAATTATATTTGAAATACCACCATACAATCTGTGCAAACAATATTTACAAGATTTAAGTTATTAATAGAACACAATATTCCATAAAAGCAAACTATATCTAAAATGTAACACAATGTTTTAATTTTTAAAAATTATTTTTTTTATCTGTTTCCTGTAACGCTTTGCCATCATTAATTTTTCAATATTACCTCTAAACTTTCTGTTGAAGGATATTCCACAGGTGTTCAGTCGGATTTAGGTCTGATAACTGGGCAAACTACTATAATACTTTTTTTTTTTTTTTTTTTTTTACTGGGGTCAAATATGTCGACCCGCGTTGGATGTGCCCGTTTGAAGCGGTTTTTCTATGATGATGTTGATGTTGTCGTTGGACCGAGGGTCCCACTTCATACCCCGGGTCGTTCAGGAGCCCGAAGTCCCCTTTCGTGTTTTTATTGGTCACGGGAGGAGGGAGATAGAGGGGGGAGGTTTAAATCATGCGACTTCGATTTATTTTAAACCCATTCCAATTTTTAATCACATAACACTAGTTACTGGCCAGTGTTATTATTTGCTGCGATTTTATATAAAAAGTAGGGGTGTGTTAATGAAAACATGTACCAGAATGGAGGGAAAGATTTTGGAAAGATTTCGTTGTTTTGCATCCTCAGGTGTAGTGTTATTTCTTCCTCTCCGATGATTGGTTTTCCGCTGACTTATATTTTGCCATGGCTGTTGAAACTCTGCTGCTGGATACTTTTATGGTCCTGTGACGAAAGGGGAAGGAGTATAGGGAGAATGATAAGATTTCTCGTTATAGGAGATTAAACATAATTTATTGTTCATAAACTATTCCGCATAAAATGTACTGCGGTTATTTTCTGGAGAATATGTGCCACTTTTGCACTATGACGATCATCTGACGTTTCTTAATTTGATAAAGATTGATCCTGAAGTCAACTAATCCTGAGACGCAACTGAAGTCAACCAATAAAGATCATCCACTAACTGAACTAAACTTACCTTGCCTATCTTCCACACTAAATACTCTTCTAAAACCAACTGCAGCTTTCCACTAAATAAACTGAACTGAACTGAACTGAACTGAACTGAACTGAACTGAACTGAACTGAACTGAACTGAGAATGCCCTTCCACTGATAATGCCCCGCTGTGTACTCTTGCAAAACTAACTTCGGGTAGCAAAATTACAAGACTAAATACATATGGCCGAAGTGACTTTTTACATGTAGATATCAAATGAAAAAGCTAACTTCTTCCCTTGAAGAGGTTATCGGCCTGTCTTTTCCTCCCTGTATGTTTATTGCTTTATTATGCCCGTTCTGCTTTATAATTCTCTAACGGAATAAAAATAAACTTCTAACTCAAGGATTCTCCTTTAGAAATTTCTCCAGAAAACATCAGTTGGCTTGGGATATCTTTACAAATATTGTTACAATAGGCAACACAAATTCCCAGGGCATATTTTATGACTGGGGTAGCCTTCTGCACCCTGGCAAGAAAATAACATTTTGCATTCAATAATGTAAATGACATTACACTCATGATTATAATAATAAGGAAGTTACGTAAAATTACTTCCTATAATTATTCTAATTAAATATGGGAATAGCAGCTCATAAATACTGTTTGGTATTCTTGTTATAGTTCTTACAGTTATTGTGACAGCAATATGGCTGTGGATCGTCAGAATCAAAGCAGAAAAAAAATCGGGTCTTATAAGAGCGATACAGAACTGGCAACACAGCTTCTGTCGGTCACGGAAAAGGTCAGAGCAGGAAATTGAACGGCCAGAGTATACATGTAATTAATTATTGGGACAGCCTTTCTCAGGAGGCGAATATTGAATTAATCCAATTAGTTTTGTGGAATTATGTAAGAATCAAACTCAATATTTAAAAAATCTTTGAGTATGCTATTTATGTCATATGAACAAATATAATATATTGTTTTGTAATTTATATTTAAATTGTTATTAAATATAAATATTTTAATCACATATATAACTAAATAAACTTTATTGTATTTTGTATTTAAATTATAAATGTTATTGTATTGTAGTTAAGAAAACAGCACTATTTAGTATTTCAATAACATATTGAATATAATGGCAGGAATTCCTTTAGAATCATGAATATATTTTAGTTGTATACGTTACATTCCTTAATAATTTACTCTCTAAATCAGCATGTTCTAAAAGAAATAGGTGGAAAATTCCTTGTTCTCCTATTAAATGATAAATGTATTTGTTTTTCTTTATCTCATACTTTCGTCTTTGTCTCCAACTGCATAAAACTGAATAATGAAACAAAATAATAATAATAATAATAATAATAATAATAATAATAATAAATTAAAATTAGCACATATCCCTACTAAAGCTAAAAGTGAACTATCTTTCTCTTTCACTAGCCAACTTTAATTCCAGCCACATAACATAACTGTAGCTCCAATGTAATAAACTTATAATATTTATATTAATATTATCATTTAATTTATTGCTTATAAAATAACATTGGATATTCGTAAAAAGCATTAAAAGAGTTCGAAAATATGCAAAATTTATTCAAGCAATTGATATAATGAGAAATTAAGATAAGTATTATATTTTCTTCTATTTATTTTCTTTCCGAAACAAAACAAAAAAAATGGACGACATGAAATAACCTATTCATTTAAATGTTTCTTTTCGTTCAGATGTTTACCTGCTCACTTTAACATGAAGTCTTAAACATTCTCATTCTATGTACATTCTTGAATTATGAATTTGAATGGCTTGTTCAAAAGAAAAAAGATATTGTATTTTAATATTCTAAATGTACTTTTCTTTGGCTTTTATGAAATAGTAATATTTTGTGTATTGATTTAAGGTTAATTGCTTTATGAGCAGGGATTTTATTATTTAAGTATGATATAAGCTATTAATTTGTTTTCTCCCTTTTACATTGAGATACCCTCAATTGTTTCTTGATACATTGACCGAATAAGGTTGTGAAATATAACCTTGTGCCTGCAACATCTAAGTTTCAAGTTAAATATGTTCATGTTGAGGCAACATATAATTTAATGTATTTAGTAAAAGATAATACAGAACAGTTGAGAGAAACGTTACTTTCCACCAGTTTATTGCTAATATTTCTTGATCAGTGAATATACACACTTCTTCTTTGATGTCTTTTGTTACTAATCCACGGCTCTCTACAAAGTAGTTGCCTCCAAGCAAGCGATGTGCATGCTATCGTGTCTGGAAAACATAATAATCCCGTGGCCGGCCTTTGGCAGCGCTCTTGTGTCCTATTCTGCGCGCAGGCACATAAACAAACACAGCCTTTTAAGATTTTTTGGGTCGGAATATCATTGGCTTATCGTTCAATATTCCTGTCTTGACTCTATACGGGATGTAAAATCCATATAACTCTTGTACTTAAAACTTTACCTGCATACACAAATTCGTGGCATGACTTCTTCCTACAGATAAAAATGTGAAAAACTTTCTTTAGTTTAGATACATTTACACTTTGTTCTCTAAACTGCCTTGTAATTGTAAGCAATCCAACGGTTTATGAGGAAAACATGCCAACATAGAGTATTTCAAAAGCAGGTGGTCATTTTTAAATTAAATGATTTTTACAAAAAAACGAATTTATTTTAAAAACACTATACAATGCAAAAGTGTAATTGTAGAGGTTATATCAGATTGTCGTCTGTTATGTAACACACATACCACATAAAAGTACATCGAAGATAACTTTCAGCCTATTCCGATCCAATGATAATTTAGAGCACTTGCAATTGCCAATGCTTAATGAGGAGACAAAGTGTCTTTGAGTACCCCGACCATTATTTTCCTAAAACACAATCTAGTAGTTTTGTTTCAAAATATCTAAACAGTCTAAAGCATTTAGACTATCCCAATAATGTTAATTTTTAACTTAAGATATTGACATATATGCTAAGAATTTCTGATTTTACAAAAAAAAAAAAAAATAAAATAAATAAATAAAAATAAATAATCAGAGAAGGCAAATGCTTAGTTGCAACCTCAAATGCTAGTAATATAGTAAAGGAAAGATTGTAACTATATAAGGGCTATTGATACGAGAAAAAAATGAAAATCTATGTCACAATTAACTGATGTAACTGTGAACTAAAATTAAATTATAAGAACACACTGCCACTACTTACAAGGTGTTTTCCTTCTTTTACCATTATTATACATATTGTTTATATCTTAAGAGTTAAACATTAGTTTGTGCAATTTTATGTATTTCTTAGTATACTGGAAAGCGCGTACGGTCCCTGGACCCGCTACATGGATAAATTAGATTTTTTACAAATACATTTTGAAATAAATACTACTACTATTATTATTATTATTATTATTATTACTACTACTACTACTACTACTATTACTATTACTACAACTACTACTACTATTACTACTAATCTACCATTACTACTACTACTACTGCTGCTGCTACTACTACTACTACTACTACTACTACTACTACTATTACAACCACTACTATTACTACTACTACTACTACCTTAACCACTACTACTACTACTACTACTACTACTACTACTACTACTACTACTACTACTACTATTATTACTACTCTACCATTGCTACTACTGCTGCTACTACTACTATTATTACAACCACTACTACTTCTACTACTGTACTACTACTATTACTACTACCACCATAACTACTACTACTACTACCACCTTAACCACCACCACTACTACTACTACTACTACTACTACTACTACTACTACTACTACTACTACTACTACTACTACTACTACTCTACCATTACTACTACTGCTGCTGCTGCTGCTGCTACTACTACTACTATTACAACCACTACTACTACTATTATTATTACTACTACTACTCTACTACTACTATTATTACTACTGTCACTACTACTATTGCTACTACTGCTTATTACTATTATTACATCTACCACTACTGTCGTTTCCGGCGGTGTAGCGGTAACCATACTTGCCTTCTAAACTCAAGATCGCGGTTTCGATCCCGCCCAGGACCGATAGATATTTTCGGACATACTAATACTAAGTTTGGTTTCGTGCATTTACGATAAAGAACCTCAAGTTTGAAAAAAGAGGCCCTGAGCAAAATTTGTAGGCCCCTTCGCGCCCTGATTTGAATAGAACTCTGATGATCTAAGACTTTAAATAAAGCGTCCGTAAATAAATAAAATAAAAAACTACTACTACTATTACAATTACTGCTACTACTATTACTACTCCATTCATTGATAAACATTAAGACTGTAGGGCAGGGGTAGCCGAGTCAAACTAGAAAAATGCAGTCCACATCGCTTCAATTGTAAGTTGCAGACAACCAACCAGAGTCGTTAATAATATAACACCAACAATCGATAACGCACTGCGATTCTTCTCAGCTGTGATTTGCCGCGTGGTATAACTAGATTTGAGTCGGGTTGCTAGAGCGCTGTTAAAGGGAAGACATTAGATTGTAACCCAGAGGTCGTCAACGTGACGCCAGCTCCATTTTATCCGCTGGCGGAGAAATTGTCACAAGATTTATGGGTACTCCATGCAATAATCATTGGGTGGACAAATGAACGTTCACTGTGGGCAAGCCTGTCCTCGCAAGCATTGCAAACTGCGCCGGCTTGGGTAGCGGAAACTAATATTCATTATGCCGTTGCGGCATTTAGCATTTTAATCTGCTTTGTTTCACCATTTTTTTTTCTGTGACTTTGTTAGTGTTATAATTAGTTCTACATGCATTCCGAGCAATTTTTCCTAGAAGAAAACGACCCCAGCTAAAAATATGTATTATTTCCATTCAGAGTAGGGACATGAATAATCTTTATTGAGGTAAATAGCACATGTATTTAATGCCAACGTAATTGTTGGAAAGAAAGGTAATGAGTAAAAGACATACTAACACAATTCATTTATTTTATAGCTATTGCCGAGTTTCGTTCAAAAATAAAATAGTCAAAGACCGAGTTTACAAAAGCAGTTGCGGAAATAAAATATCTCAGGTTACTGCAAAAACCAGAAAGCCTTATCAATATAGAGAGTACATGAATAAAACCATTGCACGAGCTTGAAAACCGAACCGTTATAAAAGCAGTGACCGGAATTAAAAAGGGGGGGATATGAAAACTATCAGAAGTATCAAACTCAAAAACCATTAACAATGAATAAAAAACAAGTTTTGAAATATTCCTTATAACACTTTAAATTTAACAGCATTTAGCTAAGAAAAGGTGATTATAAAATCGTTTGCGACAGAATATTTGTAACAAATACTGGGTTAAAGAAAAAGTTAGTGCAGGAATTTTTCAGATTATCCAAATTAATAAAGATTTACTCATTTAGCTAACAGTATCTGATGCATAAACAAAAGAAGACATCAGAGCGGGACAGGATCAAAGTCATGAATAAAGTTATAAAGCACCAAATGGTGCCCGGTCCCTAAGCCTTAAGCCAAAATGATTACGCGAGCAGAACCGCTTGTCAGTTCGCAAGGCAGACAAGGTGACAGTGAAAGAAAGGATGACATAGGGAATGGGAGAAGCAATGAACCAACATGAAATGAAGGAATATATTGAAAACAGCTGTGCACTAGTAATTTGCAGCGTGAGATATTTTCATGGTGAAATCAGTATTATAATAGTAAAGAAAACTCACCAAATACTAAACAATTTGCTTTAATCTGTATGTTCCATATTGATACATTTCAACAATAGACTTCGCCTAAATAACATAAGTTGTTCAAGCCAAAATAATCTCTGTAGACCTTCATAATTAAATATCAAACCTGTCCAACATTTTATTATTGTAAGCTTACAAGATTTGTTTTGATTCTCTTTTGGGATAAGGTTCTTGAAAGAGGGTTTATCCCGGTTTTTCTTCATCATGAATAATTTAATATCAAGAAACCTTTGGTACTGATCGAATTTCCACTTATGGTATCATTAATTAAATGTTTTAGATACTAAGTAGTAACATTTTCGGTTCCTAAAAGAGTTTAAACTTCTAAAAAACATAAAATTAATCCTAAAAATAAGGCATAGAAACACCGATAACTCTCAATAAGGAAGTAATTATTCACCCTGGCCTGATCAAAATATCATTAAAAATGCGTGTATATCTACCTTAGCAGGCTCATTTTAGTGACCATTTTTTATTAGTGTTTAACGCCCGTTTTTACTACTGAGGTACCACAGGCGGTGAACACTGATAAGTGAAATGAAATTATATACTGGGAAAGGATTTTTTATTTTTTTTAAGAAAGTAAATGTTCCAAGTTTAAGTCTAGGGTACCTCCCCGGCATTTACATTTTATGAGGATTGAGGAAAATCTAGAAAAGAAACTCAGTCAGGGAGGAGGGCCCTGGAGGGATTCGAACCCCAGACCTCCCGTTCACGAGTCAACACCTTAACGACCTCTGCCACCGGTGGCTGCTTAGTGACCATGCCAAGCATTATATATACAAAATAAGCAACTACTGGGTACCATTTATCCCTGCTTCGACGTGGCAATGCCGAGGCAAACTACATCTTCCTAACTTGGAGCCGTTGTACCAACGATGAACTAGTAGCAACATCGCCTTGCTGAAGCTCCAACCTTTATCACTGCTTCGACATGCACAAAGTAGCAACAATGCCGAGCCACACACGCCTAGCCGTGTTCCACTAGCGTAACCACCTTTAAAATCTATCTTGGTCAATACGGAAAGCAAACATCACATTCATTCATGCATAACATATACGTAAGTCATAATCTGAATAAAAATATTATGGATTATCATCAATATCCTATACGAAGACTTCGTTGTAACGCTCCAAGTCAAAAATTTAAGTATCAAACATCTCCTAAAACAATGTAAGAAAAATTATTGTGAACATTAAGGTGTGAAGGAAAATTTTCTCGATACGTTGTACATTTAAGCCGAAAGATATATAAATTTGTTATCTATTGCCTCTGCTTAGACATATTAAAAATATACCGCACCTGTCTATGATAACAGTTAACGTAAATGCGCTGTTAAGTCACAAACTCGACTCTCAATAAAAGTTATAAAACAAATGTGAATAAAAACACACTTTAAATTATCTCAATACTACCATCATCACATTTATTTTTGATAACTGGGACATCAATACGCTATTCACAAACTAAGCTGTTCATAATAATATTAACATACCTATATATGCTGTTAAAATAAAATATATATTAATATATAAATATAATATATGTATAAATAAATTATATATATAATTATCTCACTATACCATTATCATCACATTTCTTATATAGAGTTGTAACGTGAATGCGCTGTTAAGCCACAAACTAAATTGTGCCTAATAATGGTGACGTCAATACACGGTTAAATCACTAACTAAATTATGCATAGTAATTGTAACATATATGTGCTGTTAAATCAGAAACAAAATTGTAATTATATCAATATACTATCATCATCACCACGTTTTTAATTACAGTTGTAATATAAATGCAATGTTAAATCCCAAACAAAAGTATTGATAATAATTATGATGTCAATGTGCTGTTAAATCACCAATAGTTGTAATTATTTCAAATTTCCCATCCATGCCCGTAGGTAACTAAATACACAATATTACCAAACAAAAATAAAATATAAAATACAGTGCTGTCTAGTAAGTTATCTGGAACCGAAACAAAAATTCCGGAAGAAAAATATTCCCCGATAGCGATGCAGAAATTTCTATTAACTAAACAAATTTCACCGTGGTTGATGTGTGGTCTCTTCGAATGAATAATCCAACGAAGTTTTTTTTTGAAGGCGTGCCATTTTAAAGGAAAAAGAAACAACAATAATAAGATTTTTATGAACATTATGAAAAAAATATTTAAGTTACATATTATTAAAAGTACGTAGTCAAAGCAATATCCAGTTACTAAAAGAATATGAAAAACAAAACAAGTTAGCATCAATTGCACCATACCTCGGTCCGTTATAATAACAATGAATTTAAAACGTATAATCTGAAAGTAAATATCCGGCGAATATCATCGTCATGTCATTTTATCTGCTTCAGAATAATATGACCGGCGCCTCCACCATATATACCATACTTGCCTAAAATATTATTCTATAACTACAAATCCAATCTAAAGAAATCCTATCCTTATTACTCAATACGGGATGAAATTAGGAAAATATCAGAATTTGGTAGTATTGAAAACAGCAAAATAAGATTATATTCCCATATTTGTACTCTCCACTTTTTTGCTGTGGAAACGTTGCCTTTGTCAAGACAGCAGCATGGTAAAAATTACTAGATAAGTACTTAGTCCGCTAGTTTTAGTTCAAGTAATCGATATGGTAGTAAACGATCGTCAAAACGTGGCAACAAAATTTCCGTGTTGTGTGGAAAATGGCATGTCATTTTTATTCGAAGAGAAATTATTCTTAAAACAAGGTTTGATCGTACATTTCACAAAGTGTTTATTTTAATATCACTAGTCCAAACGTAATGATGTACCAAAATTAATACCATCAAAGAGGTATTTAAAAAATTAACAGATCACTTTCGCTGAACAATTTAGAGTAGAAGAAAATATCTGATATGAAAGTAATTCATGTTTTTCCACGACTATTAAGATAATAGCAAGAAGGGTACCTCAAAATTACAAGAAAAGCCCAGAGCTATAACTAACCGTTAGTTATTTCATTTCGAGAGATTATCGGCCTGTCTCTTCACCCCTGTAGCTCCTAAGTTTATTACACCTATCCTACCCTACAAAAGCACAACTCTCTCAAACTGAATACGAAATAAATATCTTTTTCAACAACCCTGCTTTAGAATTATCCAAATAATAGCGTTTACTTATTTCATATATAAGAATACTGTTTGCAACAGGCAAACAGACTTTCCTGCCCAAATGTTCCAGATCAGTTTTATGACTAGGGTAGATTTCTGCACTCTGGTACAAGTAAATAACATTTTACACATTATACTTCTACACAATAGAAATGACACTGCAATAAAATTAATTAATACATGTGGGGTGGCAATTAATGAATTCCACGTCAACAATTTCATAGACTCAAGATACTTACTAGTTGATAATTTCAACAGCTGTACTTTTCTTCCAGTAAAACAATGACTCAAAAATAGCGGCTTACAGTTAAATTGATCAAATATCTGTGTGCATTTTAACAAATAAAAATAATAATAATAATAATAATAATAATAATAATAATAATAATAATAATAATAATAATAAGTAATCACTAGAGTGCTGCGGTACACGATTTGAGAACACTTGCATTAAAACCTCCCATCTTTGATTGCGTTTAACTTCGTCCAGTCATTTGTAAGAATCACATTCAAAGAAAAATTACCTAAGGTAAGACATATGGTAGTACGTAATATACACAACAGTACACACATTTTTCCTTCATTAAGCACTTTATTGTTAAAATTGAAAGAAGAGTTGCTGTATTTCCAAAATTTTGGGACCAATGGAAGGTAAAATTTTGTTTTATTTATCGCCATCGCTGAACATGAGCTTATCAATAGTGTTAATAGCAAGTGACTTTAGGTAAATAAGTCCATTGTTACTGATTAGTATATTAAGATTTCATTTCCTCCCTCCTACCTTATCCTTGTGTTCATTATTAAGTAAAAAAACAAATTAATTATTGGCCACAGCTATGGTATAGGGTTATGTTGTTTTTGCATGCTGTACGGGCTCGAATCCCAGTAGGGTCAGGTTGCCTGGCTGCATTTTTTTTAGAGTGTTCCTCAGCCCATATCAATAGCTCATTTCCGCTATCACAAATGCATTAAGTCGCCTATTATCTGATACGATCGAAAAGGTTAAAGCATCTAAAACTCACAATGAAAAATATTATTCTTCTAAGCATGATATTATAATTATATAATAACAGTTTCCATACTGTAATTCTTAAAATAGCACAGAAATAGAGTTCCTTTCATACACACGTTTGACTTTTACGCCGATCTGGTGGTAGCTAGGTGTGGTTTTTGACCAATAAACATGGATGATCGCGAGATGGGAGATGAGTGATGGAGTCGAAAACATGTTATGGACTCGGCATAATTTTATTGTGTGCAGCTCGAATAGTAATCAGGAAATTAGATGTATACTTGGCGTCATTAGATGGAACAAGATCCGTATATGATGGCTCTATTTATGGTCTCAAACGAAACAAAAATGAAGTGTGTTGTTTTGTTGTTTCTTTGCAGCGACTGTTTAAAGTGGTAGTTTCCGAGTTTGCCACCGTTAAAGTAAGTCGAAAAAGATATTACTCGCATCTAATGGATGAAAGATGGGAGAGAGGACAGATAAGAAACAGAAATAATACAAGAAAAGACGTTAATATATCATTTTGTGAAATTACCTTATAATCTATGTTCATATTAACAGCCATTTCGTCATTCTTTTTTTTTTTTTTTTTTTTTGGGGGGGGGGCGACGGCTTCCTGGAACAAAACTCACGTTTACCCACGTGACTCATCTCTCGAAGTTATGGTCTATTCCGTTTATGGCATTTTATTCATTTTAAACTGCAGTTTCCACAGAACGTTTAATTTTTACTAATATTAATATTGTTATGCACTCATTTCATTATGATAAATAACAGCATGGTTCCATCAATGAGGCAAACAACGATGGAAGTGTGTTATAGTTGCGTCATAATAATGTGTAGGCTGAATAGTACTGAGGAAATAAGATCTATATATGTGTTTCATACAATACTGTGTATAACAATTATAGTGTATTAGATATTACATATATGTTTTTGTTGTGCTGAACGAGACATTAGCCGTAATCAAGTGCCGCTTTAATGCACTGGTCATTTCGCAGTGCACCGCCACGGGTGGCCGAGGTCGTTAAGACGCGAAATCGTGAGACGAAGGTCTGGGGTTCGAATCCCGCCAGGACTGTCCTCCCTGAGGTTAGTTCTAGGTTTTCCTCAGTCCTCCTAAATGGCAAATACCAGGGAGGTACCCTAAACTTAGGCCTGGAACGTTTCCTTCCTTAAAAAATCCTTTCCCAATTTATCATTTCATCTCATGTATCATCAGTGTTCACCGCCTGTGGTGCCTCTGTAGTAAAAACGGGCGTTAAACAACATTAAAAAATCACAGTGCCTGTACAGTATATAGCATATGACACGGTTTTATTTAACTACTGAGGCACTACAGGCGGTGGACACTGATGATACATAAGATGAAATGATAAATTGGGAAAGGATTTACTTTTAATGAAGGAACCGTTCCAGGCCAACGTTTAGGGTACCTCCCCAGCATTTGCCATTTATGAGGAAAATCTGGAAAAAAAACTTCAGCCAGGGAGGACGGTTCTGGTGGGAATTGAACCCCAGACTTCCCGCTCACGAGTCCGCGCCTTAACGACCTCGGCCATTCGTGGGGGTATGATGCAGTGTGAAGCAGGCATTTAGTTATTAATGTTGCCATCGATAAATAAGCTTATAAGGGTAAGACATTAAACATTGGAACTATGTTCTAGAAATGAAAATAGTGTTTGTGTATGTTAAAACCACTTTACGAATATTTATTACAGAATAAATTCATAGTCTATCAATATTTTGCCTAGTCCTTCCGCACGTTATGACCTATTATTTACTACATTCCCATGGTAGGAAACAATATACAGTTTCCAGTAACCTGTTTCCTAAAATCTTCTTCTGTCATGACTTATTCAAAAATTTTTTCTAGCTGTATGAAAAGTTCACTTCATTTATGTCCTTTACGCAGTAAAGGACATTTCAGTGCCACCAGTTTTTGGACCCAACGCAGATAGATGCTATTCTTTTGATCTGTACAAAGTCCATAACTTGTTCATGGTGGCTTTTGTATAAATGCGGGACTTTTGTACAATTGCGGTGCCCATGAAGCTAAAGCTGTAAACTCGGAGTGTAAATCTCCAATCAAATGTGCGGTCCATTAACGGTATAACGGTATCCTGTCGCTAAGCCAGCTATGAGTGGTCGCCGTAAAGGAAATAGAGTGGTTTTAGATGGAGCTAATTTTGAACTCTACGGAAATCGATTCTGCGGCTCCTGAATAAACCAAACAGCTCTGTTACGTAGCCAGTCAAGTCACGCATAAGTGCACATTAAGTAGTTCTGTGAGTACATCTAGTCATGAATATAGATGACTGGCATAATACAAAAAACTACAACTCTCTTACTAAGAAAATAATTTGATCCCAGTGCTTAAAACATTAATTTTTCATCCCCACAAAATACGATACGATATACTGGATATTAGCTCTTCTGAAAGTTTATGTTCTTGGACACGATGTTTTCTACTGTAAATTACTATATTACTGGATCTTCAATTGTTATTACCTCTTTCAATACAGTAGTTGCGAGACAAAGATCATAATTTTCATTATACTCTGGATAATGTCTTTGATAAAGCATTTACGAATCTTTATTTAGTTAAACATTATTAAACCTAAGCAAGAAGGTATTTTCTATACTAGCTACGAAATAAGGACTCTATTAAACTTATTGCCTCGCTGCTGAGATGTTTAAAAATACTATTAATTTAATTTAGGCTGTTATTTAAAATATGCTACACATATGAAAATGTAAAACATCAGTGAACCAAAATAGAGAATGGATTTTTACAGGCAAATCAGAAATGCAATACTCATATGTCAAAAATGCCTGTTAATGGTATAGTATATATTTAACATACATACATATATTAGTTTCCGACCTCGCCGATGAGGATTATCGCCTTCACAAAATCCTTATCTGGTGTCATACCTTTGTAGCTGTGACTTCCTCTCCTCTGTGTTCAGTTGCTCAGATATAGTTGCATAAAGAAGGCTATGTTTAGAATATTGTGATATGTTCATAATGTAGTATCCAGCTGTTATTAAGTTCTTCACAAAAGAAGGACTTACTCCAAATGAATTAAACAGCGATGGGACGGTGTATATGGGAAGCATCTCCCTCATATTCTAGCCTAAAATAATGAGTCAATTTTTTCGAATGGGTCGAGAAAGCATTGAAGGCGAAGAGCGTGCAGGTGGGCCCTTGGAGGTGCTCACTCCTGAAAACATCGTTCTTGTGAGAAGAAGAAATTATGGAAGGCCTACGGCTCAAAGGTACAGAAGTAGCAGCAAGGTTGGGCCTTTCTAAAACAACAGTCCTTCGAATTATTCATGAACATTTAACGTGAATACGGTTAGTGCAAGATAGATGCCTAGATTCTCTTTCCTGAGTCCAAAAGTAGGAACGAGTCATCTGTTGTTTGACTTTTTAGTAGCTCTGCCGAGCAGAGAGATGTTCTGCAAACCATTTTTACACAAGATGAAACTATTGTCCTCTACTATGATTCCTTGTACAAAAAGAGTGGCATAAACCTGGCGAAGCACCGCCTCTAAAGTGCAAGGTCTCAGCCAACCAAGAAGAGCATGGCCGAAATGTTTAGTGACTTTGAAGGAATACTCTTCATTGACTTCAAGGAGAGGAACACCACAGTAAATGCGGAGTACTATGCTGGCCTACTGCACAGACTACGTGTTTCCATCAAAGAGAAAAAAAGGTGAGGAAAGCTCAGTGGTGGTATGCGCCTTCTTCACGACAACGCACCTGTGCACACAGTTCTTGTTACAAAGGAAGCTGTGAAGAAATGTGGCAACAAGGAAATCTACCACGCATCTTACAGCCCATATCTATCTTCCAGTGACTATTTTCTCTTCTCATAACTCAAGAAGGATCTTCGAGGAAGGACATTTACGTATGACGAAGAAGTGATGAATATGTTAAATGCCCACTTTGCAGACAAGACTTCTGTCTTCGGGGGGGGGGGGATTCAGATGTTAATTCAAAGATGTGAGAAGTGTATTGTAATAAAGGGTCACTATATTTAAAAGTGACACATAATTTTTGTCTTTAGCATGCCGAGAAAACGTTAGGCCGAAAACTCGTGTATCTACCCTCGTATAAGTTCATTAATATGCCCATATATGTTGTATTGGAGGATATAAGTACCCTGGACGAAAACAAATTAGTTCCTTTTAGTGAAAAATGACAATTAGGAATTTGTTGCAACCTTGGTATGAATAATAGAACGATTTGTCGTGACTGGACTCAATAAATCTGTGTATAAGGCATTTGTATCGATTTGAAGTCACTCTGTCATCAGCCTATTCCAAGTTCAATGAGAATCCTGGAATATATCGCTGGTTCGTTGTTTTCGGTCTTTCTACAGGTTTTTATTAGCATACAAGTCCGGAAATTTTATTGACCATGAAAGATGGGAAAGTTCCTGAGAGTGTTCGTCGTATCAGCTACAACTGCTCAGATGAGCACAAAATTATCGTACTGAAAAATTGGGCGTGTCCACAGCTAAATTATCAGTCAGATGTAGAACAAAAGGCAGCATTGTTCGTCGAGAAGTCGAACGAAAGTGTGTTGTTTCATGCGAATACCGCCAACGATAACAACAGATCCACCTCCTGCTTGTACCAGGCCTAGTACAGTCTTCACGGAAGATTTCATGCGGCCTAAGGTGCATTAAGTCAAAAATAAGATTCATGAGACAAAATTTTCAGTTGTATGCTGTCCACTTTTGTGGCGTTGAGCCACTGAAGTTGTTTTATTTAAAGATGTTGTTCTTGCTGCCAACATATTCCAAGGAATGCAATTACCTGCGTAGTGTACGTTTTGAAATTCCGAATGTGAACCATCGTTGATGATTACTTGTAAAATTTCATCAATTTCTGCTGATCCATGGGAAGCAAAGGTTGTACATAATGCGTTTTAAGGTCTTTTAACAAAAAGTTGATCTGCTGCCCGTCACATTGCTGGGTTATTTCATCGCAGAGCGATATAACATGTAGTATAAAATAAATTCGGAGCCTAACTGCATTGTTTGCCTGAGTTTAATTTATAGCAACAGTTCTTGATTAGGCATTTGAAGGCGAATACAAATATTTAGGTCAAGAAATTCCAAACTTATCATTATGTCTATGAGAAAAAATTGATACCATAATGTAAATACATCCTTAAAATGGCAATTATATCAAAATTCTAACAAAATTTATATCTTATAGTTGTAGAATTATGAAAAGATGAAGGTTCTATTGATATCCTAGATGCTGTGCCTTAAATTTTACCTACTGTGTCAGTTACTTGAGTCGGAGTTACTGGAAACATTTGTATATTAGAACTAAAGCTGGTGCTGAAACAGTACATGGAACCAGAGCACAGCCCCCTGGCCTGAAGCCCTCTATTATACAAGCATGGACACGCTTTGCGGTGGAATTTGCCGACAACCGAGCTCCATGATTGGTTCGTGAACATTAGCCGCCATTTTGGGCCTGAGGTCTGGGTGTTGTATCATATACTTATATAGAGAACATTTTTAAAATTTCATTTTAATTTAGTTAATATGCCTGGGTGTTGTGCATTTGGTTGTACAACTCAAGGAAAGAAAGGCGTTACGTTATGTCGCATTCCTTCAGGAAAATACGACTTAGAAAGACGAAATATTTGGATTTACAAAATTGTAAAAAAGAACTAGGTTTCATCGAAGAACTCTCGACTGTGTTATGTAAGATTTTTTCTTAGTATTTGATGTTAAAAAGAACATGCTACCTTAAATTTAACGTTTATGTTTGGTGATATCATACATGAAAATATATAATAGTAATGTAGTAAAAGGTGCACTTTAAGCCTAAAGTAAGGTTATAAATATTTTTAAAACTTGATGCATGCTCATTTCATTGTGGTAGAAGATTGTGCGGTTTAGTGACTCGTTCTTATAAAACTTTTGTTCTAAATTGAATTTGGTAGGAGGCCCTCTAAGCCCTATAATTCTTATAATTCATTGTTAACTGACAGGTTAATTGTAGGCTTTATACAATTTATATCAACACTTATATAATAAATGCATTACAATAAATAATTTAAACAGTGAACAGCAAAATAAAAGGAGAAATTATTGCTTTAAGTTTCACGTGTTAAAAGGATGTAATTAATTAAGACCTAAGTTTAATGTGGCGATTTCTGTTTGGCCTCTTCCTCAACCGGCAAATGATCCGTCATTGGCCGCTGAGTTCCATTGCGGTACTTCGCGAAAGTGCCGTATCTATAACTGATATATTCTCAAAAGTATGAATTTTCTGTCTAACCTAGGTCTTCTAATGCAAAAAGAAGAACTTGAGCAGACCCAGAACGTACATTCAACAGTATAACACAAACATTTGAGGAATTAACTGTATGACAATCGACTTAACACGTAGTCTTATGGGAGTTAGAGACCGTTAGGCCCAAAATAGAGTGGGCCCATACTTGTATAACAAAGGGCTTTACCCTGGTCTACGTGCCCAACAATATATAAACTCACCATATATTGTTAACCCCTGTATTACAACAATGTTTCATAATAACCCCCTCGCCATATACCACAATATGCAAACGGCCACATTTCCGTACAAAAAGTTGAATGCAAACACCGAGATAATGCATTGTCGCACATAAAAATATTACTATTCAGTATCTCACGAAAATCAATGTGAAGTGTGTCCGTCAAGCTCTCTATACTCCAGATTTAGCTGGGTGTAACTTTCTTTCTCGTTAAATTGGGGAAGAGGGGGAGGGAGCAATTCATCAAACAGCGGTGAAGGTTCCGGGGACAATTTTGAAGAATGCATCGAATAATGGTTTCCAGCATATCTTTGATGTGGCAGAAACGCGGGAACAGGTATATAGTATGTAACGAGGATACTATGAGAAATATGATCAAAATTATTGGACGAGTAAAGGTATATTGTCAAAAATATGATAATCCTTTATTGAACACCCCTCGCATCGGTGAAAAGTTTTCGTTTCTGAGATTTAGTTTAAGTTAAAGTTATGGAAAAATAATCTTGCTATGAATTCAGACGTTAGAAATTTGGGAGCAAAGATAAGAACTTAAAATCTGAAAAGGTGATAGACATGCATACGGATATCCCTGAAAATAACTGAAAGTTATGTAAAAATGTTCACATTTTAGATTAGGGGTTTGTATATTATGTAGACAACTATTTTATTGTTAACTTTTTGTTTGCATTATTGTGTATCTTTAAGAAAACTATATAACAGTTTATGTTAAGTCCTGGTGGTGTAGTGCTTACCACACTTGCCTCCTAAACCCAAGATCGCGGGTTCGAACCCGGCCAGAACCGATGGATTTTTTCGGGGGTAAAAATCCTAAGTATGGCTTCCTTCGGAACAGAAGTAAAGCCGTGGGTCCCGTGTCGTACATTTACGGCACGAAAAAGAACCTCAAGCCTGAAAGAGACCTCTGAGCAAAATTTGTTGGCCGTTTCACGCCCTGAGTTGAATGGGACGCTGATGAGCTGAGATGTTAAAGAGCGTCCATAAAAAAAACAATAAAAAAAATCATGTTAAATTAAATAAATGTTAGAAAAATATGCAATATAAATATGAAATATACAAATTAATCTTCAAGTATATATGGTAAAAATAAACACATTTGTGAGAACATCCTCCCCTTCGTAGTTCGCATTTATCGACATTGAAAATCTCTCTTAATTGATCTGTAATTTCGGATAGTAATCACATAAGTATAAACTGTTACCTGTGAATGTAAATTAATAAAATATAAATACAGTCTGAGGCGAATTTCAGCAGCCGAATTTCCCTCTTTAACAAGGAATTCAATGACAATACGCTGTCGAAACGAACCATTGATGTCCGCCATTTTGTAAATACTGTCTGTGGTTACGTGATAGAAACTGATGATAATGTAAAGTCTGTAGACTACGATCCTGCAGTCCTTTTTGTAAATTGTTGGAATTTGAATTTTAACAATATGTTGCTCACGACTTTCAGTAAGATCCTCGTATATTTGTTTCATATTTTAACCATATACGCGGGCATAACAATCTAATTGTTGCTATCTAAAGTATGATTCTCATAGTGTATTTACATTTAGGTAAAAGTGGAGTTTGGAAAATAGTTATGATAATGAAAAGTGCAATTTCTCATACTGTTTTCAAGAAATAACACAAAGTATGAAACAAAATTCATATATATAACATGAATAAAAATTATCTTAAGTCACCAAAATTGTTGAAAAACACATTTGTTTGTATATTAGTTTTTTTATCAATATATATGTGATATAACAAATGTTACTATACCTTTTCAAGCACCGCCACGGGTGGCCGAGGTTATTAAGGCCTGGACTCGTGAACGGTCTGGGGTTCGAATCCCGCCAGGACCGTCCTCACTGACTGAGGGTTTTTTCCAGGTTTTCCTCAGTCCTCATAAATGGCAAATGCTGGAGAGGTACCCTAAACTTAGGCCTCAAACATTTCCTTCCTTAAAAAAATCCTTTCCTAATATATCATTTCATCCCCATATATCATCAGTGTCGCCGCCTGTGGTGCCTCAGTAGTAAAAACGGGCGTTAAACAACGTTAAAAAAAGTCTTCAAGCTCTTGTTAAATCACCCAGCGGATCGGAATAATGTTTGTTTATTTGAAGAAACATATACAATTAAATTTTTGCACTAAATCAATTTTAAAACGATCTCTCTTCGATAAGTAACTTGTTTTTCTAATACATTTTAGAATACCTGCAATGAACCATTAAACATCACTCATTGATTTTGCCATATTTGGCCTATGTATTTCAATGCAAGTTTTATTTCTGTGTAACTTTTTTTGTTGTTTGACAGTTAACAGAAACATTACGTTTTGTACAATTGAATGTACGAGTACACTAATATATCTGCCACTTTTCGTTTAGCCAGTGTACACGTAACATTAATCTCCGTTGCAGATGTTCGTGATTCGGCGTCACCACAAATTCTCGGCCATGCTGCACCTGGTGGTTTTACAGAGCTTATTAAAACAGTGCCTCTTGCATATATTTCAACCAGTCTGGCCAACCAAGATGAAGTGTAGTGTAGGCAGGGAACATTCCATTGCAGATCTTTCCCTCCTCACCCCACCAGAACTGTAACGGACAATGTCCAGACTCGGCGAGTTCATGGCGTGTAATTGAAAGCCACGTTTGTCCTACAATTTGTAACTGTCCATTATCACACTGTTCGCAAGCAGAAAAAAAAGTATTAAAACACAGGGGAAAATAACACAGAGATCGCCTACAGCCCCCTCTCTTTTCTCATTCATTCAACCGAATTGCTCTTGTCTCGAAAACTACTGCATTTGAATTCAGCCGATCTTTCCTAGCTACACCGCGTGATATATTCGTTTGTTTCAACAGCTGACAGTTCAGTATTTTAGCACTACTATGAATTTATGACACTTGGGAAAATCTGTTCTCAACTGTGATTTACGACAGAGCTCAGAATGTGATTTTGGTGGTCAGTCTTTCTCTTTTCTGCCTTTGAAGAGAGGATTGTCTCTCCATTTCATATATTCCCATTTTTAGCTCATTCTACAGAGGATGACATTACTCTTTTGGATCCATAATTACAGATTTTATAAAAAAAAAAATAGAAAATTGGGCCTGTTTTTACAACTGTACATGCAATGAGACTTAAGTAATGAACGAACATCTTTCTTGTCCAGGAATTGCATGAAGTCAAAGTTAATATTGTTTCTTAAACTGCTATCGAGATACTATAAATAGAATGGGGTTGCAACAAAAAGCATATGGCTGAAGTGCGGTAGCCTGCAAATTCTCTTAATAAGCCTACTACCACTAATTTTTTATCCTCCCCATTGGAGCGGAACGCTTTATGCGCGCCAGTAAGCTGACAGTGTGGAACTCCTATATAGTATACTCGCTAAAGCCCTCCATGTATATCTTGCAGCAGTACGGTATCATTTCTCAGTATTGCTTTGCAAGGCAGGAACCGTGTTTATACCTAACCCGTCCTTTTCTTTTGTTTTAATGATGGTGCTTACAATATCCTCAATAGTTATCCATTCTCTTTATTTTGTAGCATTCTCTCATATTTTCCACTCTTATTTCATTGCAAATTTCTCTGGCACTTTTTGGTCTAATTTCTCTCCTGACCATGCACCACCACCATCACCACCACCACTTGGAGATTGGCGATATCCCCAAGTAGTACATTTTTCGTATCCGTTCTTTTTCATTGTTAATATATGCTAATACCATTTATTTTTATTTTCAATGGTTTTTATTTAAATTATATATATTTAACTGTTTACGAAATACTTCTTTCTATGTTTACCTAGGAGAGTAAATCCAGCTACTGATCTTAAAAACTCTCACTTCTGCTGTTTCTATTCTTTTTCTATCTGTGCTATTCATAGTCCATTTTTGACTTCCATATGTTGCCATTGGCACTTTCATTTCTTTGTAGAATTTCATTTGTATCGCTTTTGACGTCTTTACTGTTCTCCTTATTGTCCCATTCATTTGTCTTAATTTATTTAATTTTATAATGGCGGCTATTTTCTTGTATTATTTTTTCATTTATTTGCTTAACATTCTACAGTAATGGCTATACCGACAAGGAAGATAATTAATTAACAAATTCTCTTAGGTGTTCCGGGAAACTTAAGCCATAATATTTCAGGCCGACATCACGAAAATGGTTTTATTTTGTGGAGAAGCATTACCATGATGTCATATTAATGCTGTTTATCGTTGTGTTTTCTTCAACGTTCGTCACGAATTTACGAATAAAAAGGGTTGGATAGCTCTGAAAATGTATTACATACATTTTTTTAATGCAGTTGCATTCAGATTAGTTTTGTTATTACGGGTCAACATTTGCAGAAAAGCCTTTACATGTATTTTATTTTATACACCAATTTCTACTTCAAAATATATGCGTTCAACTGAAATTACTGTAGTTTTATAGTTTCATTCATGTTAATCGACGATCCTCACGTACTATATCGTGTTTTTTACAGTTGTAGTAAACGAGGGTAATCCTCTCGCGATGATCTCCGTGGACCGTTTAGAAACATGAGGTATGATCAACTGAAAACTGTCTGGGCCAATTTATTAACATAATCCAATACACCGAAATACTGACTAAACACAAACAGAAGCAGCCATATTTAAGCAATATGATTCAGGTACTGACTTCCTATTCGGACACTCACCCTCTGTTTCACCAAGCGTAGGATACTTTGAAAATATGGATCGTGGTTGCTACTGAAACCTGTTAGGCACCACAGCCTTCACTTCATCATCGTGAATGCCCATCTGGAATTTCATGAGAAGTCCAAACAAACGAAAGTGGCAGGGTGATAGCTTACAGAGCCGTGCTAGAAGGTCACTATGCGCAGGAGGTCTGTATGCTAAGCTGCTTTCAAGGCAACAAGTTGTGAGTTATTTAGCATAAACAGGGGCACCACGTATAGGCGACTGACATCACTCCCCCCCAAATTTTTGTTGATTCCAGGGCGGCAATTATGACTCCAAGAACTGCAAGGAAAAAATTAATAAGCTGCTGAACGTCAAGAACCGCATTGCATTCCATTGGATTCCTGGCCACTGCGGGATTTGTGGAAACAAGCGGACAGATGAGTTGGCGAAAAGGGGATCCCGAATGAAACAACCAGATCCACCTTTGCTCCTGCGGCATATAAAGCGTCTTATGCCCTCCTGTATTAAATCTAACCGCTTCAGCCTGGAGAGCGAGAGAGAGTTTCTGGGAAAAAGTGGAACTCTCTTTTGAACAAGTCGGAAAGAGTTCCTAGTTCTCTACCCAGATCATTTGGCGTGGCCTGCTTTAGAATTGCTACGGGTCATGACTACTTACAGAATTGAACTGACTGAAACAGATGCATGCCCTCTTTTCGACCATGGCGTATCCATGACTTAAGAGCATCTCAGCATTTGCTCTGCTGTTCTCAACTGTTTCTCTTTGCATGTTATTGACAATGCCTTTGGTGATTATTTTTATCGTTCTTCTTTGTACTGGGCTGCTCGTCGATTTATGACCGAGAGGTCGTAGATGGGCATAGGATAAAAAATACTCAGGATGAAGTCGTCACAATCTTCCTCTTGCCAGTGCTGCAGACACAAACCCATGAGCACTCGCAACAGACCCTTATGTATATATTCAGCCTTTTTATACTGACATCCTGTCCAAATCATACGTATTCGATTCTTCTGGATACCCAATTTTCACAATATACGGCATTCAGGCCCTGATAAATTTAATTTGACTGACAGCCCTTGGCTGTCAAAAATTTAACTACAACACGTTGATATACCTTTTGTTGTTTCGGGAATGCTGCATATTTGCTCAGCGCTCGTACAGCCAAACGACACAAGCCAACTGCATTTTCTACCGAGGTATAATGATCTAAATAATAGCTTCTTTCCCCATCCAATATCCCCGTTGATAGGTATGCGCAGGGACCTTGCGGGTTTTAGTTGATAACTCCTCAAATATCAGGTTGAAGCTGTCCTGGCTCCCCGTTAATTACAGAGTAATTGAAATAATTAATATTTGTAATTTTAGAATCAGCATCTCAGTAATTATGTTCAAGTATGTTGTGCATTTTCTTTCAGTGAAGGAACTTTAATGCCATAGCTCGTATATGTAGAATTAATATTTTATAATGTTTAAATGCGTTCATATAGAATAATTTGTGTAATATTTAAGAAGCAGAAAGGCTTGACAAAAGTCAATGGAAGTAAATTCCTTCTGGTATGCGGCTATATTGAAAGTGCCCCCGCCTCAGGCGAGACACCGGCCTGTTTGGTGGCAAAGTTGCAGGTGTTAGAGTAAAAGAGGCATTAACAGTAACGTATGGAATCTGTTTAAATTCATCTTATTGATGAATAGCTAAGCATTTGGCTTGAACAAAATTGTCCAGCGAATAGAAATGAAATTCAGCGAGGTAAGCACTCAACTATGAGACACGTTAACACAAAATAGGCGGGAGTATTTCGCGCCGTTGCCCATTAATATCGTCATTTTGTGTTGTGTATAAAAGGGGCAGTCTCAGAATTTTCCGGACCCAGATACGTGTGACTGCCGTCGCCCGGAGATCAACAGAAGAGTGACCTTAATACCAAGTACCACTTCCAGCGACGAAGCCTGAGCGCTAGTTACCACATTAACTACCTATGTAATATTGATTTGTATTAAGAATTCAGTTAAATTAACAATTTCTTTCCGCTCGGCACCTTTTGGTTAGCGCAAAAAATGTACACGTTATGCCAAGATTATCTAGCCTGTGGTTCGACGTAAGGCTTGAGTTTGCCCGAATATTCATGTAGGAAAATAAACGATATTAAGAAGTAAATAACGAAGTGTTATTTGTCGTCACCTTCGGAACCCTTGGCTAGAACGCCCTCGAGAGAGCCTCATCAAAGAAGAGTGGAGGGTGGTCTGCAGCAGCCATGGTGAAACTTGCGATCAGCGGGCATTAATTATTACTGCATCACCCATACAGGCCAATCCCCACCCCCACCATTTCTTCTTCAATTTTTCGGACTAAAGCTGCCATCCCTATCTCATTCCGAGAGATTTTAAAATTATACTTGCATTATTTATTAAGTGCATAATTATTTCTTGTATTAATAGTCTATTTTCATTTGCCTTTCCTTAATTTTAATGTAAAACAGGTATTATAGACCATTATTATTTAATCGTTAATAGACTATTCATTATTTAAAGTTAAGCAATTCATTTAATAAGTAAGAAATATAATTAACTGTCTGTTTGAAATTCCAATTTTACTATTAGTGTATGAGCATTTATATTGATTATATTTCCTTTTCGGTTCGCAATACGCGTATAAGGATTGCGTATAATAATAAAATAATGGAATAGTATGACATAAATCGATATGTGAAATTGCTTTGGGAACGATTCGTATGTGTAAGTTTGGGAGCTAACCCGAACTGAATAGCCAGTAGAGTGGAGCACCTGATTTATTCACAGGAATAATGAAATAAATATACACGCATACAACCTGCCAGCTATATTTATGAATTATATAAGGAAAACAGAGGTATTAGCTTTTGTTGTGTATGTGCTTTGTTTTCCGTAATGTTGGTCTTTTTTATACGGTAAAGTGAGGGAGGAAATTTTTATGTATGCTACTGTAATCTGTTAATTTATACAATATAAGACAACGCTATAAATCATTAAAGGTATCAAATTTCTATTTATTTCTGTGAGAGCACCTGCTTTCTTCTAGCCGTTCCTGCACAGTTGTATAAATATAATATTAAAATACCAGTTCTATATATGATTTTGAAATCAAAATATTTCCAGTTGTTACGAACACAAACTGAAATTTATATAGTCAAATATCTCTGCAATTTTTACTCTCCTGTATTCCAAATTGATATGTGGACATTTATAACAGAGGTAAAAAAAAAGTTTTATTTATTTGTTAAACTTTATGCGGCTTTTATGGTGTGCTTGCATTTATTTCGAAATAGAATACGTGGTAAATAAGCAAATCCCACAGCACAGAAACAGAAAATGGAAACAAAATAACGTGCATACCTTCCAGTCATTTACCGAAATCCATTTGGGGTCGCGGTCTGTCATGTAAAGGAGAGATCCAACAAAAACTATGTGGAGGTATTTCCAGTTGGTCTGATGAATAGCGTTGTAGTGGCCCAACGAACACGGTTTAGGTTGTTCAATCTGCAAGATTTGACATTCATTTAGATGTGTCGAGACTGTGTACTTGTTCCAGACGTACGTGTAACTCCCTTTGCAATTGTGCCCACCGTCGGCGAGCTAATGACAAACAAGCTCTAGCAAAATAGCCGATCCATCTCTCGTTCGTTATACACGAGTTTTGGTGCAGGAGCACGAACAAACGTTATTATGCAACTGTGTAATGCTTTCATGCATTTCGATAATCTACTTTAAGCATTAACTAGCGACCGCTATGGGTGACCGAGGTCGTTAAGGCGCGGGCTCGTGAGCGGGAGATCCGGGGCTCGAATCCCGCCTTCCTTACTGACGTTTTTTCAGGTTTTCCTCAGTCCTCATAAATGGCAAATACCGGGGAGGTGTCCTAAACATAGACCTGGAACGTTTCCTTCCTTAAAAAAAAATTCTTTCCCAAAATATCATTTCATCTCATGTATCATCAGTGTCACCGCCTGTGGTACCTCAGTAGTAAAAACGGGCATTAAACACTAATAAAAAAAAGGGTCAAAAATATTTTTAAGTAATATATGTGTGTGAGTGTGTGTGTGGTGTGTATGTGTGTAATTTATGTAAACAGTGACCCAAAAAGACAAAACATTTAAAGTAATTTATGTGTTCTTGGAAAGAGCAGACCTAGGTTGTAAAACATACATATTACGTTAATAAAGGATAACTTAAAAACTTAGAGAAGTTAATATAATACAATGTAAAAACATGACATTTTATAGCAAATGTATTTCTTTAAAACACAAGAAATCAATCTTTCAAATGTTCCATATCATGATTGATGTTACTACCATTTTCGGAAACTACTTTTATAAATTTATTTTAAAGGAATCTACTTAGATCGTCGCATTCGCTATGGCGAATTTTCATATTTTACTTAACTTTCTTTTTAATTTTCGCAATTGTCTATTTTGCTTATTAACGAACTTGACCAATATTTTGTTAATTGGTGATTATATGCAGAGTTTCTTTGAGAAAAAAAAAACAAAAATTGATACCGCTAGATCGTAACGGACACTCGCCTATTCACACACACACACATATATATAATGTAACACTATTAATAGCGTAACTAAATAACAACAAATGGAAAAGTAGAAATGGATTAAACACTAAGAAAAAGTCACACATTAATAATAAAATTTTTATATTTCGAACTACTTGAGTTCTTAGATAAACGCGATAATTATACTAGCGTTAAATCTGTTTTATCTTAAAATGAAGGTACTTTTTTCTACTACTAGATTAGTTTGCTTTGCCATCGCTTTTCCCTCCATGTATTTCTCCCTAAAATACTTTAGGTTAGAGGATGAGAACCAGGCGGTAGAAATAAGATGATCTTACGTAAAAAAAAAAATAGTTTTAGTCACTAAGAACGGAAAATAAAATACTATAGTGTAATTAAATAACGCCTTAGATTATTTGAAAACTGAATGTGAAATGCGGTATCTCTAAAGAACATACAAATTTCTAGTTTGAGTCTGCTTCCCTTAAAAGCGTAACTTCTGTTAAAAATAGTATTTGAGTAAAAGCACAGCAGATCGGCTTTCTGTGTGACGCTTTACTAGTACACGTGCATTCCTACGTGAATGATTAATTTCTCTCCATCACCACAATCGATAGTATCGGTAGCGAAGCTGTACTGGAATAATAATTTGCTCTATAACACACGACTAATGTTTCATGCTCTCAACCCCAATATTATAACTTGCTTTAGGAAAGTATATGCTCTAATCGAGGCACATGAAAGTAATAGAATTGGTAGCAAAAACTACTTTTTGACATATTCACCTAAACAGGTGTTTCAAAATGTGCTGTTTGTTAGATATAACTTTATTTTTATTTTATCCTGATATAACTGCAGCAAAATACTTTTCTCCTTAATATTTGGGAGTATATACTACTGTTAATGGTAGGAATACATCAACTGAATAATAATATTGTACCAAATTGATAATAAACTTTAAAAGGCAATAACATGCTTACATGTTCCAAAACTGGATACTATATCAGTTAAAAGTTTAGATTTCTTCCTTTACTCTATAGCTCGCATTATTATTCAAAGTATAGTTTAAAACTTTATCATTAAGTATTTGGCAAGTATTTAAAGGAGAAGAAAATAGGTATATTTCTGAACAAAGAGAGACAGCTAGGTCTGTAAAGGATGAAGACGGGAAGGGTGGAATAAATTTGAGTGAATACAGCTGTGTGAGTGTATGTATGTAACATACTTATTTTTATATTTACCCTTATTTTTGTTGTTGTTTTATTGTATTGTTCAATATATATTTTATGTAAAATTTTGATTCTGGACTATCCAATATATAATCTAATATTATTTTTATTATACCGTTCAATATATATTTTATTCTATAATTTATATTTTATGTTATATTTATGTATGAAATATTCAATATCTAATCTAATATTTTTATTAAATTAAACAGTCCCAGTGTATAATAGAAGCATGTACCCATGGACCCGTATGGTCTTTTTCAAAGTTTATTGCAATTGTACCATTGAAATAAAACACTACTACTTCTACTACTACTACTACTACTACTACTACTACTACTACTACTACTACTACTACTACTACTACTACAATTACTACCACCACTACATTGTTATTATTAATATAATTATTATTATTATCATCATGATTAACTAATAATAATGTTACTACTACTACCACTACTACTACTACTACTACTACTACTACTACTACTACTATTATTACTACTACTACTACTACTACTACTACTACTACTACCACTACTACTACTACTACTATTACTACTACTACTACTACTACTACTATTATTACTACTATTACTACTACTACTACTACTACTATTACTACTACTACTACTACTACTACTACTACCACTACTACCACTACTACTATTACTACTACTATTACTACTACTACTATTACTACTACTACTACTACTACTACCACTACTACCACTACTACTATTACTACTACTACTACTATTACTACTACTACTACTACTACTACTATTACTACTACTACTACTACTACTACTACCACTACTACTACTACTACTACTACTACTACTATTACTACTACTACTACTACTACTACTACTACTACCACTACTACCACTACTACTATTACTACTACTACTACTACTACTACTACTACTACCACCACTACTACCACTACTACTATTACTACTACTACTACTACTACTACTACTACTACTACTACTATTACTACTACTACTACTACTACTACTACCACTACTACCACTACTACTATTACTACTACCACTACTACTACCACTACTACTATTACTACTACTACTACTACTACTACTACTACTATTACTACTACTACTACTACTACTACCACTACTACCACTACTACTATTACTACTACTACTACTACTACTACTACTACTACCACTACTACCACTACTACTATTACTACTACTACTACTACTACTATTACTACTACTACTACTACTACTACTACCACTACTACCACTACTACTATTACTACTACTACTACTACTACTACCACTACTACTATTACTACTACTACTACTACTACTACCACTACTACTACTACTACTACTACTACTATTACTACTACTACTACTACTACTACTACTACTACTACTACTACTACTACTACTACTGTTGCTGCTGTTGCATTTTAAAGTAATTATTAGGTACTTCACAAGTAAAATTTAATTTTTAAATAGCCGAGAACCGAAAAGAGTAGATTAGTTAGAATCACTGATTTACTTTAGGTATAAAGACCGTCATGGGTGGCCGAGGTCGTTAAGGCGCGGACTCGTGAGCGGTAGATCTGCGGTTCGAATCCCGCCAGGGTGTCCTCCCTGACTGGGTTATTTTCTAGGTTTTCCTCAGTCTTCATAACTGGCAAATACCGGGGAGCAACCCTAAACTTAGGCCCGGAGCGCTTCCTTCCTTAAAAATATTCCTTCCCAAATTCATTTCATCTCATGTATCATCAGTGTCCACCGCCTGTGGTGCCTCTGTAGTAAAAACGGGCGTTAAACACTAGTTAAAAATCTTTAGATATACCATTAGGTATGCTGTTGATTTGATTTATTTACGGACGCTCTTTAACATCTCAGGTTATCAGCGTCCCATTCAATTCAGGGCGTGAAAATTTTAAACAATCTCAATGTAAATATAGAATTCAACTTTCTATTGGCAAAGTATTGTTTAAGCTCCGATAACAAGCTCATCTGTTATAGAGGATCAAAAGAATAGTAGTTATTTTACATCAGAATAAATGAAGCGATTGCTCTGTCGTGTATAATTCTGACATTTTTAATATTTACATCATTCTATTTTTTTATATTTGATCCCCGCATAATATATATATATATATATATATATATATATATATATATATATAGAGAGAGAGAGAGAGAGAGAGAGAGAGAACTTAAGGAACGGTATAATAAAATACAAACTGATATATTTTATTTATGTTCCGAATTAAATAAGTAACAACATATTATTTAAAACATGTTTACATCTATAATATCTTGTCAGTAGCACTGCGATAGCTTTAAAGTTCCGCTATAAAAAGTGCTTCAGTATGAACGGTAACACAATTTCAATTATTATAAATAAAATCTGTCTGATATTTGATGTTGTTATCTAATTTAAACAAGTAAAGTTATAAGCTACCGTTATCTACTAAATATAAAAATTATGATACGAAAATATGCAATTTTGATAATACAGTAAATTTATTGGACGAAGCAGTAGAGAATAAAAAATGGTACCAAATGTATCATTTTTGGACAACTTTCCCTGGTAAAAGCTCTAAGAACAAAACACTGGTCGTAATACACTCTTGTGAAGCAGAAAAAAATTATGTAATCGCAGCGAACTATGTAAACATTTATAAACAGTTTTTCAGATATGCAAAAGCACATTTTCTTTGTAATAAAACATTAAATGGCATTTTACATATGTTTCAGTTAACATATTTTAGATAATATTTTGTTATTATTAAAATAAGTACAAAGAAATAAATTTCAATTTTTAAACCAAAAAAGAATCTTTTACTCTATGCGTTAGTTGCTTGTGAACTAAAAGTAATTGTAAAAAATAGTATTAAACCAGTTATCCTGTACCTTATGATTGGCACAACATTATTTTCCAAAACAACGTTATTGAATTTCAACTTGAAATAAATATAAGTTATATTACTATCCTAGTTCTTAGTGTCGACAGTTTTATCAAATGAACAAACGCTGAGTTTCGAATGTACTAAAGAAGAAAATAATTTGGTACGAAAAATATAAAAATAAAATGGATATTTAGATACTGAAAATAGGTTACTTCATTTCTTGATATTTTTAAATTATAACTTTATTTTGTAAAGTGCATACAAAGATATAAAAGTAGCTATAACATAGAAGGCGAAAGAATCTGATGTTTATCTTTTGCATTAATGTTAAAGGTATACATCGCACTAATATTCATTTATCACGAAAACAAGCCTGGTTCCTTCTCTTCAATATTTTGATAGAAAAGTGTTAGACACGGCTCCGGTAGATGCTGATAATTCTTTCAATTACATAGCGCTCGGTAAAGTAATGGATTCCGTATATTAATGCAATTAGCCCTTGTTACAGCAAGCAGGGAATTCCAACAACGGTATCGAAAACGCATTAAAGGAGAGGTAATTAGGTTTCGTGTTCATGACGTCGATGCTCCCATAAGGGACCCTTTTAAAAGAGGAAATCCTTTAACTTGTGTGTTAAATACACCATTCGCAATTTCCATCAGCCTTTCTATCATAAGATGAATTAACGACCTCCGGGAACGTTTAAAACAGAATGTAATTGATTAGCGTGGTGCTTCTCTTGTGGAATTCCATTATAGAACATCTTAAACAATTCTTCCGGTGAATCCACATGAAGTTATTTATGCAAATATGTTTACATTATAGCATTTCACAGAAACCGAGGCAGAGAAATAACAAAACACATGCGAGGGCTGTTCAATCAAGAAGTGTGGCAATTTTTACAGCTATAATTTTTGCGCTAAATTTTTATTATGAATTTTGATAGCTTAATGCGTAAAGTACACGTAGTAATGCTTCAATGTTGTTACTTTCGGTTCCTACCTGTGAGTAGTGTACAAGTTGAGACATGTGCAGTTCTGCCTACAGCAAAAAGGAGATAACTTGAGAAAAATTATATTCTGCTCCAAAATTCTGCTTTCTTCTCAAGAAATCCTCAGCTGAAATCTATGCAATGATACAGTTTGATCTATTCTGTAGTACAGCTTAAAGATGGTTTATAATGTGTAAAGAGGGAAGGTAATCATTTCAAAGTAAGATAGACCTGGTGCCCCAGTTTTGCTCTAACGGAAGAAAACATTAAACCCCTGCTGTCATTGTGAGAGTAGATCACCGAATAGTAGAGAACTTTCAGACATTCTGAAAATTTCAGTGGCTGCCACCCGCTCTTTGCTGACTGAAAACAGCTCATGAGATGCGTTTAAGCAGGTGGGTTCCATAACTGCTGCTACCCGAATGAAAGGACTATCGTATTTAGCAACCGCTTCTATTTCTTATTACTACTGGAATGACGTCACTGTGCAGGCGAGTATTAAGGATGAGAAGTGAGGAAATGTTACCGCTGCCTGTTGAGCACTGAATGTGTCGGGAAATGGCCACGATTACGTTGTAGCAATTACATTACGGAGTGTTATTAATGTTTGACACTGGTAACACAAATATAATATATCGTCACAGGTGGCCGAGGTCGTAAAGGCGCGGTCTTGAGAGTGGGAGGTCTGGGGTTCAATTCCCACCAGGACCGTCCTCCCTGACTGAGGTTTTTTCCAGGTTTTCCTCAGTCCTCATAAACGGCAAATGCCGAGGAGGTATTCTAAACTTGGGTTTGGAACATTTCCTTCCTTTAAAAAAAAATCCTTTCCCAATTTATCATTTCATCTCATGATCCCCAGTGTCTACCGCCTATGGTTCTTTATTAGTAAAAACGGGTGTTAAACGCAATTTATTCACAATCATTTAGTCTTAGTCTGATCCAATATAAATTTCAGGACTGCAGAGACTAAGGAAAATGACATTAATTTAGTGTCATCAACATTTGAACACGATTTTTTGTTATTCATTATGTTTTGACACAACTACATTCAAACTCCTGTAAAAATTCATTTGCCAAAACACGAAATATATATATAATATTATATTATATCAATTATGTAACCAAAAAGTAGCTTTAATTTCAAGCCTAATTTCGACAACTGAATTATTTTGTCCTGCAATGAGTCTGTTATGTATGACCTAAAAAAAATATTTGATCTGTTCATAATCATATATGTATTTGCTAGACACTCTTTATCCACATATTGTTTATTTCCGATATAAACCACTCATTGACATTAGTTTCCAGATATATAATGATCAAAGAACCTCCCACAACTAATGAGCATTCGGATAAAACGATCCGTCTAGAATAATACACAATTTACAGAATGTTACTGAAATATTTGACCCAGCTTGATTTGATGGTTAAGAAAAGTTAACACGTCTCTATACCTATACATAGTCAGCACTGTTTCACCAAATTCTCGTCAAAAGATTCAAATAAATCGCTTAGGACAGTAATATAAGACAGTATCAAGATAAACAACAGAAGTTAGCCAGGAATTCTATCTTGTTATTACTGAGCGGGAAACAGAACAACAGAAAGCTCAGAATATTCGTCTTGCCGTACAGAGATTATATAAAAACGACTTTGAAAAAGAGGAATGCAACTTTCAATGTTGAAATAAAAGTTCTTTCAGTAAGGCAAATATATTCGCTGTATGCGTAAAATATTGAAAATGAATCAGAATTTCTTCAGTGTCTGCCGTAACACTTGAAAACATAAACCCATCGCATTGTTATAAAAAAAAAAACATTCTTAGAGAGTATTTGTGTTGGCTCCACTACACGTTACTCCTTTGGCAGCATCAAGGAAATTACGCAGGTAAATTTGCTGTTCTGAAATGACCGAGATTGCCTGAAAAGCACCACGAAGACGGCTCTTCCAAAGCTATCGGAGGTTTCGTCTGCTGTAACGACAATAGGTTTCCCTGCAGAGCAGCTTTCCCTTCTAATCTCATTAAACTTTCACTATGAGCAAAATAATCCTGTAAAGAGCACTTCCTTCTGGAAGGTCTCCTGGTCCCTAGCATTTACCTTTTAAGTAAATATAGTTCATTACCTATATTAATATTGAATCATAAATTAGTTACATTTGACATCTATTTAGTATATGGAATATAAAAAATAGTACTACTTATTAATAAAAGTTGTACTTTATGACCAAAATACCAATTTTTTTTCCTTCACGATATATGTAAAATTAATGTTTTAAATTAATAATGCGGGTTTCTCTGTTTATTAAAAACGTAAATGAGAAAGGTAGCTTACTAGTAACTAATAATAATAATAATAATAATAATAATAATAATAATAATAATAATAAATAGACGTACGAGGATAGGCCCATAAGTTTCCGGCCTAACCCTTTTCTAGGTATGATAAAGACAAAAACTATATTTCACTTTACAATACAGTTACCCTTCACTGCAATACACTTCTCACATCTCTGAATTAACATTTAAACCCCCCCCCCCCAAATAGTCACAAGTCTTTCTGCAAAATGAACATAAATAGCATCCATCACTTCTTCGTCACACTTAAATTTCCTTCCTCGAAGGTCCATCTTGGGTTTTAAGAAGAGAAAATAGTCACTAGGAGCTAGATCTGGACTGTAGGGTGATGGTCGATCTCCTTGAAGCCACATTTCTTCACAGCTGCCTTTGCAACAAGAGTTGTGTGCACAGACACGTTGTCGCGAGAAGGCGCACACCACCACACAGTTTTCTTCACCTTTTATCTTTGATGGAAGCAGGTAGTCTGTGCAATAGGCCAACACAGTACTCCCCTTTTACTGTGGTATTTCTCTCTTTGAAGTTAAAGAAGCGTATTTCTTCACTGTCCCAAAAGATTGTGGCCATGATGGTTGACTGAGTGTCCTTGGACTTTAGAATCAGTGCTTCCGCAGGTTTGCGCCATTCCATTGATTCTCTTTTGGATAGGGGATTATAGTAGAGTGCCATAGTTTCATGTCCTGTTGCAATGGTTTGCAGAACTTCTCTCTCTCTCTCTCTCGTTGCCACGGCAGAGCTCCAAAAATACCTGACAACATATGACTCGTTGCTGCTTTTGGACTGAGGAATGAAGTCTAGACATCCATTTTGCTCTAATCTTATACATGTTTAAATGTTCATGAATAATTTGAAGGATTGTGGTTTTAGAAAGGCCCGGCCTTGTTGCTATTTCTGTGCCTTTGAGCCGCCAGTCTTTCATAATTTCTCCTTCCGCAAGAGCGATGTTTTCAGGAGTGAGCACCTGCAAGGACCGACTTGCATGCTCTTCGTTTTCAATGCTTGTTCGACCCATTTGAAAAAGTTTGGCCCATTCTTTTACGGTAGAATATGAGGGAGATGCTTCCCCATATACACCGTACAAACTTTTAATAACAGGTCAATACTCCATTTTGAACATGTCACAATCTTCTACACATAGCCTTCTTATGTAACTATATCTGAACAACTGAACACTGAGGAGCGGAATTATTTACTTAACTGATAAGATTTGACACCAGATAAGGCCTTTGTGAAGGCGATAATCCTTATCGGCGAGTCCGGAAACTTATGGATCTACCTCGTACTTACTTCACGATGATTCAACTTGTTAATTGGAACATTTTCCGAAGGCATATCTTGCGGCAACTTGTACAAAGGTCTATTTCTCTTCTTGGGTCTCATTGTCTTTTCTTATTGCCTCAATATGATTTGCCAATTTAGGTTTTCTGTAATCTTCTTACTTTCAAAATAGCGTTTATTTTGAATTCATACGGGTCTTACGTTTATAGTTCTTGTCTAAAATGTTCCCCATTTTATAGGTAAGATGTTGATTGTAAGGTCAATATTAAAATATCTCTATATGTTCTGGATTAGTATTCAGTGAAAACCAGATGACTATCCAGTACATTCTCATATGTCACTTAGTCACTGACTACTAAACTATTTTCATTTTCATGCATTGGCTTATAACATTTGGCTTTTATCCACTGCACATAAAATATTAGTTAATAGAAACTATTTTTCTTGATAAAACTACGTGATTAGCGTAAAAAAAATTCCAAGAACACTGATATCTATAAGAAACGCACTAAAACATAAAGTAACCAGATTCAGCCAGTTTTATTTCAACACGGAATGGCATTCCTTTTTTTTGATGGCAGTTAAATAGTGTTTATGGTGCAAGAAGCGTCAGCTGCTATTTCTTCAGGATAGAGGTTGTTAATATAAAGTCAGGTCACATCAATAGTGGCCAGAAATATATTACGAGGTGCCAGGATCTACTTTCTTAAGCATACTCAAAAGTAATATAGGACGACCTAGATGTAACAAATGGCTGGAACATAAAATGTATTAGGGCACAAATGCTTTCGGTGAGGGAATCGAAACTGAGTGTTATAGCATGGCTTGGACAGTTCTTTTTATGAATTTTAGGAATAAAATATACGAGAAGGTTAAGAGGAGCATTAGGAGTAAGAAGGCACTAAGTCCTTTTGCAGGATCAGAAGAAGATGAAGAGAAGCTATATCTAAATTAAGTTTGTAATATCAAGTTTTCGGTACGCTTCAGCTCGTAAGAAGAAATATCTGTAACACTAATGAGGAACCTTTTCAGGGCTATTACCAGCCGTTTTAGTGCTGATTTCTCGCACAAATCTTTTAGGTTTTTCTTATCTGGAGATTAAGACTAAACAATCACACTTAAAACCAGTTATTGACATTATAAAAGAAACGTTGCAACGTTGGAAACGAGGAAAGAGAAACAATTAACTATAAGTAACTAATTTTTTTTCAACAACATTCATTTATTGATATTTTTGATGAAAGAGATCAGTACAATAATACATTGTAATTGTATTCTTGAATGCATTTGGAGAGTAAAACGGGATACTTATGTAGTTATTACAGTTAGTTCCAAAAATTTATTTATTTTGTAAGACATAACAACCTCGGTCATCGCAGGGGAATTCCAATTTAAATGAATAAAGAATGCCAACATTCGAAACATCAATCTAATGAATTCCCCATTCTATTTCCCCTACAATAATTCTTATAATATGTGTGTAGATTTCATAACTGGATTCCTCAATACTAAAATAATTACTTTCTCGGTTTTGAACCCGTAGTTTATTAGTTACATAATGCCATAAAATGTGGCCAATATATCATAGCCCCAAACAGGAATATAATTATTTTGTGGTGTCTCTAAATTATTTATAGTTAACAATATTTGATTTAAAATTAATATTCATTGTTACAGGAATTTTAGTGAAATACGCGGAATAGGCGCAACGAACATACTCAAAATTTCAATACTAATTCTAAATAAGCCAGAAGTTATACATGAATTAGAGGGGCGTTTTGAAGCTATCTCGCATATATTTACTTACACTGATGAACAGCTCTATTATTACAACATTATCAACATTTTTATATGTATCTTTCCTGTAAAATATCTTAGGTAAATAACAAATACATAGGGTGCCAAAAATGTATACCCAATTTCACAGTAGATATCTATTTAAAGTTGAACCGAAAAACAACAGCAATGTGTAGTATGATGTTCTGTAAGCAGGTGTGACTCACATGCATTATGATAGCATTGCTATGTGACAGGTAAATCAACAATGAACAAAGGAAGCCAGGATTATCGTATTATGTTCCATAAACACATTACGTTATGCTAGCGTTGCTACAACGAAATGGATTCAATATTATCGTTTGAACAGCGGAAAGCAATTTTGAAGTGGTATTGGAAAACCGAGAATGTTGTTGAAGTTCAAAGACAATGGAGACGTGTGTACAGAACAGAACCGTCAACGCGAGTAATAATTGCATGCATTCGCGACAAATTTGAGACTAATGGTACAGTATGCGATATGAACACGGCCAGATCTGAGAGACCTCGCACAGCAACAAGTCCCGCGTACTGGATCCAAGGCACTGGATAGGACGAAAATGACCGATTGAGTTTCCACCGCGTTCTCCGGATCTAACTCCGTTGGACTTCTATCTATGAGGAACTCTTAAGGATGTTGTATACCGTAGATAGCCAGCCAGCTACACTGGCAGCATTTCGGAAAGAAATTGAAACCGCGTGTGCTGCCATCGCTGAGGACACTTTCGCAAACGTTGCTCAGTCAGTAGTTCAACATACTCAGAAGTGTATCGACGCCGATGATGGGCATTTTGAGCAACTGTTGTAACTGTAAAAGTCTAAGATGATTAGTGCTCATCTTTTGCTCTAGGCTATGTAATAACAAAAAGCTATAAGCTATAAGTTGTTGTGTTAACACAGTTTTTTCATGCTTGAAGTGTGTGTATACATTTTGCCATTCTCTGCATATACTTATATTAAATGAGAGACTAAGTTTTGCATAAATGAATTATATTGTTTTTTATGCAGCTGCCTTTGTTGATATCGCTGTGGGATATAAATATCATGTTTATGTGTGAACGAAAATCCAAGTACATTCTCTTTAAGAGAAAATAGTCAACTGCACTAATTTTCTCTGATAGGGGCGATCTAGTTTTTCGCCCTAATTAATCAGTAGACTGTAATGCTATCACTCAAGCTAACAACACATTGCGGAGGTGTTTGCGAACTCGGCAGTAATCCATAATCACAGCTCATGTTGTTGTAGCATGACCTGGGAGAGTGGCACGGAACAATAAATCCCCTTCTGTTGTATTTTGTTGGCTTAGGGCTTCATTTTCCAAGAAAATGAGTAATGGGCACACAGGGAATGGAAAGGATTATGTGACTAAGCAGGCAAGGATAATCGGCTAACTGTACAGGGATGGGGATAATAAAATTGAGAGTTTAATGAACATTTTTAATTAGAACACTAGGTAGGAAATATGGAAGTTTTAACTATACCATCCTAGTTTATGAAGCACAGTATTTAAAATAGAATAATTTTATATTTCAGCAAAACATATTTCCTAATATTCCACATGGTTTCTATTTAAACGCATAGTTTCTATTTCTCGCTTGCTTCTTCATTCTTAACAATTATCAATACCCCATTTTCGCCTTAAGGCTTTTTGAACGATGTACAACAAGTGCTAAGGATAGCCATAAGATGTCTATGTAAATTTTTGCAGTAAATACTTGCTACTTATTTATTACTTATGTTCATTTAAGAGGTGTGATCAAAAAATAACGGCAATATTCCTTTTTATTAAAGAATCTTCATTTATTCATCAACATTAATTCTGTCTCCTTCAAAGTAATCCCCTCTGGGTATAATACACTTGTGCTGGCGCTTTTTCCAATCTTGGAAGCACTCCTAGAACTCACTTTTCACAAACTTTGCTGCTACAAATTTCATGCCCAAAACATCCGAAAAAATTGCTTGACATGAACCAAATGATATATATATATATATATATATATATATATATATAATGAAGATGCCAACCGGAGTAGTTGGTGAAAGCTATGGTAGTAATTTAAATCATGGACCACGGCAAAACAGCCCGGGAGAATTTAATTGTTTTAAATGATATACTGACATCATCAGCAATCTCTCTGATAGTGATTCGACGATTTTCCAGAATCATTTTCTTCGCTTCTTCGACGTTGTCGGCGGTTATTGATGTGCTAGGGCGCTAATTATCTTCAACGTCTTCATGGCCTTCTTTGAAACGTCTGTACCACTAGTAAGCTCTTGTCTTGCTCATTGTAGATTCACCAAAAGCCGCAGTCAACATTTCGAATACTTTGTTGCACTTTATTCCATTTTTCAAGCAAAATTTAATACAAATTTTCTGATCCATATTTTTTTAAAGTAAAAATTCACCGGGCATACCAAAACACGTCTAAACTTTTCGACCGTCAACAATGAACTTAACAGCTGAAAACTCCAACAATGGTCAGAAATATGTTTGCCAACATGAAAATTTTACACAGATTTGTAGTCGTAACACAATTTTATTTATTTAGACCTGAGCTGCAGAATTTAATGTATTTGGGTAAATGAAATTACAGATATAATGGAAAAGAATATACGTCTGTAACTAATTAAAAATGCATGTTTCAAAAACTCAAATAAATTTCTACCAATCGTCAATGTACCACAGTCCTTTGAACCGAAAAAAAAAATTACCCTAACTTAACCCTGCATAAATTACTTTGAAAAAAAATAATATTTTTTTTAAATAACATTTTTCCTACCAGTATTTTGCATAGTATGCTTTATATCCCAAGCGTATAAGTGAAAAGATCGATTTAATACTTACAGTGACGTATCACTGTGTATCGTGCTTACCATGAATTAATAAGTAAAGTAACATTTTCCATTATTGTTAAATTATATTTTCTAAGATTTCTATTTTCTTTTCGGTATTGGCACCTATTTTGTATATTTTGATAAATTAAGTTATCATTAGTGATTAATCCAAAATGAAAACCGATGATAGTATTTTATTTATGCACATTGATTTGATTAAACACATCAGAGCTTTATATTTTTTAAAATATGGCTTTGCTATTTCAAGTGCATTTCAGTTTATATCTACTTAGTACTGCTTCGTGATTTTTACACTTAATTTAATAATCGTTTTTCTTTTATTATTAATCATTTCGAAAAGTCGCCAGAACTGACAAGATAATCAAATCAATCTATCAAACATATAAAAGAGTATTACTATTTCCTATGGCCCAATAGCCTGTATCGGGAATAAATTTGTTATCCATGTTTTTCTACAGAGAGTAGAGTAACAGAGGGAAAAACCCAATCGCACTCTAGTAGTCAAAGTGCACCTATTTATTATTTTAAGTTGCAAATTAAGGGTACGCATTACATTCAATCGCACATTAGATTTTCGCCAATACGGTATTACTTGAACGTGAAACGGTTAATACTTTTGTCCAGGAGTATAAAATATTGACTTACTAAGTTATGTTATTACTTAAAGTTGGTATGTGTTCATCTGGCAGACAAATATACCTTCAGCTAACCTTCCCTTTGTGTATAAAACAGACTGCCGCAGAGTTCAATCTGTCTTTTCCGACTGTTTCTAAGAAACGCTTTTACCATTTTCAACGCACTGGAGATACCGTTTGACTCAGTCTACTTAACTGAAGCTATTAATTTACACATTTATAATTTATGTTCAAATTTAAATTATTTCAAAAGACAATCTGACAATCAACCTATCTACAAGTGATGTGCCAAAACCATGGCTTCAGAATGTCTTCAAATGTAGTTTAACACTAGAACGTCCAATGGCAGTCAATTGATCACTTTTGATTTTCGAAAGCTCATTTTTTCCTGTTTTTCAAAGTATTTTTCTATGGTTTTTGTGAATTTTAATCTCTTTCAATGACTTAGACCACCACCACCACTATTATTATTATTATTATTATTATTATTATTATTATTATTATTATTATTATTATTTGAATTTTTGGCGTAATTTTTTAAAATAACAATTTGGCCGTTGGTTTCCGGAGACGGTCAATTGACCACGTTTCTTACGACATGTATTACGTAGCTGTAGCCTACAATAATCATCACTTTACAACAAACATACTTCATTGTAGCGTAATACGTAAGTCGTTGTTTATCAGACTTTGTATCCGTGTCTAAAATATAGCTTAGCCTTTCATTTTTATGTAGCTTTCATATAGACTACTATAACCATCACTAAAGGCTGAGTATACCGCCTGTGGTGCCTCAGTAGTAAAAACGGGCGTTAACACCATTAAAAAAAACTGCTTATAGGGATAAAGGAACATCTAAGGCCGTTAAATGCAAGATGTTTCTAATAGGGTTATGTAAGCAAAACAAAACCAAAGACAGTTGTTCGGAAACAATTTGTGTGTAACTTTTATATAATCAAAAACTCTGCAAAAAAGTGTCATACCAATATTTCTGAGAATGTTTCATAGTAACAACTTTCTATATAGATATAACCCATATTTGTACAACTTATAGCTTTTTTGTATAAGTAATTTGTTATTACATAGCCTAGAGCAAACCCAATTCGTATAATAAATTATGTCTTATTTTCGAAAAAAAACATGCGGCTATACTTGATATAAAAATAATAACCCTTCTTTTTACTAAAAACCGGATAGCTGGATATTACCTATAAAAGATGAACAAAAGAATGAACGATCAAATGTGTGAATGAATCATTGAATCGCCAACAAATTAAATAAATCAGGCAATGGGACCTGGTGACATAAAGCGCTGAACATACGTGATACGTGAGCAAAATCATGAATATAAAAATATCTGAAACCAGAAGCTCGATTCAAGTTGGATTCGAAACTGGTTCGCAGTTCAGAAGCCTATTGTTCCCTCTACATCACTACAGTCGGCCTGAGTCAGAAGAGCACTTAAATATGTGATACTAAGCAGACACCAAGTATATACAAACTCACTCCGGAAGATTCGTACCTGGCTTGCAATTTAGAAGCAAAATACTTCCCAAGATTTTCATGTTGGGAATAACATGCTATTCCTCACTTTGTGGAATGGGACGAACTGTTGAGTCTGAAGCTGTCCCTGGCTCCCCGTCAATTACAGAGTAATTGACTCAGTAATTATATGGAAATATATTGAACATTTTCTTTCAGTGGAGGAGCTTTAATGACATAACTCGTGTATGTAGAATTAAGATTGTATAGTGTTTAAATGCGTTTATAAAGTGCAATTTTTGGTAATGTTTAAGAGATAACATGTAGCAATATAGCAAGGTAAAGAAAAACTTTCGTTTTTCTCCGGCCGCAAAAGGACTTAGCAAAAGTCAGACATTGCAAGGTAATACCTTCTGGTAGTAGTAGCTACGGTTGAAAATGTCTCACGCCCCAGGCGGAAACCGGCCTGTTTGGTGACAAAGTTGCACGTGTTCGAGTAAAAGTGTCATTAACAGAACGTACGAAATCTGTTTAAATTCATCTTATTGACCAATATCGAAGCATTTGGCTTGACCAATTTTCCAACGAATAGAAATGAAATTCAGTAAAGTAAGCACTCGCCTATGACACAAACTGGCGGGAGTATTTCGCGCCATTGCCCTGGATAACGTCATTTTGTATTGTGTATAAAAGGAATAGCTTTTGTCCAAAAGTCGCGCAGTCTCAGAATTCTCCGTATCCATACGTGTGTGACCGCGTACCCGGAAGAACGGCCTAAGTACCGAGTTCCGGCGACAATGGAGTTTGAGTGTCAGTCACCACGCTAATTGCCGATCATTGAACTGCATTAAGAATTCTGTTGGATTCTGTTGAATTAACAATCTCCTCGCACTAGGCACCATTTGGTTAATGCAATTAATTAAAGTGTTTGGCAATATTACCTTGCCTACGGTTCGACGTGAGATGTTAGTTTTCCTGAATATTCGAATAAACGATATCAGCAACTAGACAATGAAGCATTATGTGTCCTCAACTTTTGCATTGGAATCCCGTTCACTCACTCCCGGCTGGCTCACAGCCGCCAAAATCCAGCGAAACATCCTCGAGAGAGTCTCGTCGAAGAAGAGTGGGGTGATCTGTGGCAGCCGTGACGAAACTGCAATCAACAGGCAAAAATTATTTACCGCAGTAACCTTACAGCCCACTGCCATCCCCCACTAACAATCTGTTTCAAACTGGCCACCAACGTGGAGCAAATAATAAACACCCGCCATCCCACAATCTTTTTAGAAATTGGCACCCAACGTGGGGCATACTCAAAGCATTTGAAACCAACACCACCCACGCGAGCCACCTTCCTACACCCATTACAAGTCCGATTTTGCAGGATATTTTAAAGCACTTTTATCATTTCTTGTTATTTCGACAATGTTGTACAAATAAAAATAGCAGTGCGTAGTGGGTTTTCACCGTACCATTGGTATACAAAAGGCTAATAACTTCTATTTGTCAAAATCGCATCGCTTTATATTACCGGTACACGAAGAACACACGTAATTGGAAGCCCATTTTTTATTCAGATCATAGGAGACATGTCAAAAATAAGTTTTATATGCATTTTTTAAAAATCTGCTGTATTTCTTATCTTTTTCGTGGGGTTATAACTACCACATATAGATTTAGAACTGCTTATTCACTGATGGCGACCAGATATTTTTCATCCGCACATCCAATCCAACTGGAATTCCGAATTAGTTTGACTGTATCCAGACCGTTTATAAACGAAAATATTTCTTAGAAGTGATTATTTTACAAGAAAAATCTTCCACCCCTCTCTTTTGTTACTAAGAACAAAGCAAAGGAACCTGCCAGTTATAAATAAATCAACAGGGTAAGCCCGGGTCGGTAATCCCTCGATGAAGAGAAACGGAATCCAGAGGAGGGATGGCACTTGAGAGAAAGATGGGAACCGTTTATTTTCTTATTTAAATCCCTCAGAATATTTCTTTTATGTACTTGCTCAATGAAAAAGCAATAAAAACTATTATTTTCCATAATACCGATTTCTCAACAAAACTAAGTCAGGTTTGGAAGATTCCATGTGGTAAGGAATCAGAAAATATGAATAGTTTTCATTCAGAAAAAAAATTGTGTAGATCAATGCTATGCATAGAGCAAGACATTCCCATTCCATTCTTAACCTCGCACTTGTGTTTTGTAAGGATTTCTTGAAAGTAAAGTTCTTTAAAGGGTTCGGTGATAATGAGTATATGATTCATCGTAAATTTTTGAATTCAACTAAATTTCATTATAGCTTAGTTTCGGTGGTTTTCTTAAGTGTAGTACAAATAGAATAACGAAAATGGCAGCGGATGTTCTAAGACACAGTCATTGATGCTGGGCATGTGTATTACGTGCTATGAACTGGGCACAGGAAGCTGAGAGAAAGATGGGTTGTTGACTGTCTGTGGTCTCGAGAAAAATAGATCAGGGAACTCTGAAGGATCAATATGACTATTTAGAATAGCTGTAGTTTTTCTTTCTTTCTTTTTTTTTTCTTTTTTCTTTTCTGCTTATTTTTTTTTTTTTTTTTTTTTTTTTTGACAGGTTTCGTTCTTCTTTTGGAAAATAATTACTAATGAGATGAGTGTTATATTGCTTTATTAATATATACCATAAATTATTCAGTGATACATTTCTACTTTTTAATGTACGGTGATAACGAAAATTCCACAACGTTACCTCAGGTGTAGCCATGGAAAAGACTACTGCCGTTAGTATATTTTGGTGTTGTTTAGCTTATATATCTTACATTTCATGCTTCAATTTAGACTAACTCTAACCAATATGTTGTTATAATGTATGCTTGCTTGTATGAGTGTATCGCCACGGATAGTCATGGTCGTTACGGCGCGGACTCATTATCTGAAGGTCTGGGGTTCGTATTCCGCCAGGATCGTCCTCCTTGATTGTGGTTATAAGTGCAAAATAAAGGCGAGCAGTTTCAATATCCCATTTGATAATTTGTTAAATAATGAGTATTTTAAATTGGTTTGTGTATTGCATGGTTCGTTTGTTTTATTGTTTTAACCTCCCGCTAATTACTGAGACCCGGCTGGCCAGCTAACCCACTAACGAGCTCGCCCATGGGCAAAATGCTCCCGGGGTAAACAAAACTGATCCCACAGTATGTCCCTTCCAACGATCCTCGAAGTGGGTGGAAACAAGTGTTACACAACATGGTAGTCACTACACAGTCTGCAAAAAGCAGGAAATGCGTAATATCAACACTTTCTCTTCAATATAGAACACCACTCGGTTTAAAATATCTGCTTAAAGCTTATCTTTCAAAATAAAATGGTGCCAAAAATTGGTCTAAATAGGAGTTCTAGCCCCTAACCACATTTTGATTCACATTTGTAACCGAAATGTTGCCTACTTGTTATCGTATGCTCTTATGCAGTTCATTTCATGTTTTCAGTTTTCGAATATAAACCTGCCACGCAAGTATAAGTCGCAGGGCGTTAAACTCATGTGACAACTAATTACTATTTCATTAAAATAGTTAGTAGCATAAACATTCTCTTAGCTGTACAAGTTTGTTATGCTAAAATGCACATATAGTTATTTAGAAAATAAACTATTCCAAAATTAAAGTTATGTGAAAATGACGGTTAATTTTATGGTAAAATTGGGGTTAACTTCTTGGGATCAAGTAATGAACTTACATGACGTAGAAATAGTAATCTTGGATTTCATTTGACAAGTGCTGATTTTAGTAACAGCTAATTCGTTCGTCCACGTAAAACGACGCCCATTTATAAAATTAAAAATAGTGACTTAGGTTACCATTATTTATTGACTATAGAAACAATTTGCAAAAGTTAACTAATCTTAGATAAAATCGGTCCTGGTGGTGTAGTGGTAACCGTACTTGCCTTCTAAACCCAAGGTCGCGGGTTCAAACCCGGCCAGGATCGATGGATTTTTTCGGGCGTAAAAATCCTAAGTATGGCTTCCTTCGGAAGGGAAGTAAAGCCTTGGGTCCCATGTCATACATTTACGGTATGAAAAAGAACCTCATGGTGGAAAAAAGAGGCCTCTGAACAAAATTTGTCGCCCGTTTCGCCGCCATATTTGAATGGGACGCTGATGACCTGAAATGTTAAAGTGCGTCCGTAAATAAACCAAATCGAGAAAAAAAAAAAAAAAAAGGTACGGTACCTAAATTGAAAGTTGCCTCACCTAAAGTGAAATGAAATTAACTAATTCTCCTTAAAAACATGCTTCCTTATATACAAATAAAAATTAAATCTTTCATATAACAGCATTTTCCTACCAATTGTGCAATAGAAGAATTTAAGTATTATATTTGTATACTGAGATTCTGACACACCATTTATGAGCCCATGGGAGAGAAAAAATGTTTTTTCCAACGATCTTTGTTTATAAAGAAACACATTGATTGCAAAGTACCAGCTACAAATAAACTTTTTGTGCAAACACAACAAATCTAACAGAAAGAAATGCAAATTTTAGAGCTTTGATTGAAGAAAGAGAGAATGATCTCTGATCCTTAAAATCAGCGTTGAGAATGTATTATGAAAAGAAAACTATTATATTGGTTTATATAAGAACAATTGCTTGAGAAATAGGACGTAAATTTGAAAAATTGTCCTCACAATTTTATGTTATACTACTACAACATACAATTAATATTTTGTGAAATATGAAATAATTATGTATAACAGTTTTATTGTACAAATTAAGTAAATTAAGTGTAATTTTATAAACACATAAGCTCTCGAACCACTTAAATTAGAAATCTGAACTATACTTTTTTTTTTTTTTTTTTTTGCCAAACACACAAATGTGTAAAACTGATTGAAGACATTGAAAAATAAAAAAATTGCAAATATTTAAGTTAAACATGTTTTTCCGATTGATACTCCAAGGCCAAAATAATACAACTGAGTTTTCCATTCCATTTCGCAAGCTAGCATAACGTAATGTGCGTCACATCTGTTTACAGAACATTAAACGAAAATCTTGGCTCCATTTTGTTGCAGCATCGCTAGCATAACGCAATGTAAGTTACATCTGTTTACAGAACATCATACGATAATCTTGGCTTCATTTGTTCATTGTTGATTTACCTGTCACGTAGCAACGCTATCATAATGTATGTGAGTCACATCTATTTACAGAACATCATACTACTACATTACCGTTGTTTTTCGGTCCAACTTTGAAATATATTAAATGGATATCTACTGTGAAAGTGTGTATACATTTTTGGGCACCCTCGGTATATTGATTACAAATATGGTTATGCCTTGGAATGTACGATTTGAAATATAATGTGCCTACAATGTAAATGTGGTACGAAGTAGGCGTATGCAGAAGTTCAGATAAAATCGGATCGTACCCGGTGGAACATCTAAAGAATTTATTTTACTGGAAGTAACAAGGGTTGTCAATAGTGATACATGTGACAACCAAAACGACAATGTGAAACATTTCTAACTGATGACAAGCATTGTATCAGATACAACCATCGGGACTTTAAAATACATTTCATGGTATCACAACACAATATGCTGATTTGTGATTTTGGTATTATTGTGTGCAGTAAATCGAAGGCTATAACAGTATTTCACCATAGGACGGCTGTAACACTATTAATACTGGGAATAAAAATTATTGTCACTCTTATGTTGTCATTAAATGTTTTGAAAAGAACGAAAAATACGAAGGTGTGACACTGTAAATGATGGACGATGAGGATAGCCGCTTTCAAAATAATTAATTTTTGGAAATGTATCATTACACATATAAACACGAGAGACCTTTGGAAATTGTTGTTATATAGGTTCATGGTAAAAGAGATTCTGTCATGAACATTACTTTGAATATAGATGTTTCTAATCGGTCATCCTATCAAATGAGAGAAATTGAATGACAATTTTATTTCTTTCAATATATTGCTAAGAACTCTTTTATGAAGCTTAATGATTGCAAAAAGATGTGTAAAGGTATTCCATCCAAAAATGGATACATTTCCGTTGAATGTAATATCCTTAATAAATGTATACAATACTATCATAGATATTACACCCCATGCTTTTCAGACTTGTAATTAAATATATTTTAATGCTTATGCAACTAAGCAGTACAGCAAAAATAATTAATATCTGGACATGTCCTAAACCTATTTGAAGATGAAATTATATCAATAGAGGTAATCCACTTTTTGCAATGAGGCATATTAAACTTTATTGAAAGTGATGTTTTTAGAACGTCACATTCTTAGTGTTTAAAAATAGATGCTTATAATTTTTAATACAATGCATTATAAGAGAATAGGTCCATAAGTTTCCGACCTAACCAATTTGTAGATATGATAAAAAAACTATATTTCACTATTAAATATAGTTACTCTATGTTGCAATACACTTCTCACATCTTTGAATTAACATTTCAATCCCCCCCCCACAAATATGACCAGAAGTTTGTCTGCAAAATGGGCATAAACAGCATCCATCACTTCTTTGTCACTCTTAAATTTTTTTCCTCTCCTTGAGTTTTGAGAAGAGAAAAAGTCTCCGGGCTCTAAGGTGGATGGTCGATCTCCTAGAAGTCACATTTCTTCACAGCTTCCTTTGCAACAAAAGCTGTATGCACAGGTGCGTTGTCGTGAAGAAGGCGCACACCACCACTCAGCTTTCGTCGCTTTTTCTATTTGATGGAAACACGTAGTGTGTGCAGTAGGCCAACATAGAACTCCCTATTTACTGTTATATTCCTCTCCTTGAAGTCAATGAAGAACATTCCATCACAGTCCCAAAAGATTGCGGCCATGACCTTCTTGGTTGACCGAGTGACCTTGACCTTTAGAGGCGGTGCTTCGCCAGGTTTTCGCCACTCCATTGATTCTCTTTTGGACAAGGGATCATATTAGAGGACCATATTGTTTCTTCTCCTGTAAAAATGATTTGCAGAACTTCTCTCTCGTTGCCACGGCAGAGCTCCAAAAATGCCTGACAACAGATGACTCGTTGTTGCTTTTGGACTGAGTAAAGAAGTCTAAGCACCCATCTTGCACTAACCTTATTCACTTTTAAATGTTCATGATAAATTTGAAGGACTATTGAGTTAGAAAGGCGCAATCTTGCTGCTATTTCTGTAATTTTGAGCCGCCGGTATTTCATAATTCCTCCTTCCACAAGAGCGATGTTTTCAGGAATGACTTACCTCCAAGGGCGGACCTGCACGCTCTTCGTCTTTAATGCTTTCTGGATCCATTCGAAAAAGTTTGGCCCATACTTTTACGGTAAAATATGAGGGGGATACTTCCCCATATACACCGTCCAATTGCTGTTTAATTTCATTTGGAGTACGTTCTTATTTTGTGAAGAACTTAATAACAGCTCAAAACTGCATTTTGCACATGTTACAATGTTTAACACGTAGCTTTCTTTATGCAACAATATCTTAACAATTGAACACAGCAGAACGGAAGTTACATGTGTAATTATTTACTTAACCGATAAGGTATGATACCAGATAAAGGTTTTGTGAAGGCAATAACCCTTATCGGCAGGTCGGAAATTTATTTAATTCCATTTTCGTAAAAAATAGTGTACTGTGGTTTGGTCTACTTATATTTTTGGTGTTACATCTTTAAATGACAAATTTAATTTATTAAAGATTCTCAAATAATCACAGGACATTTAGATCTGTAATTGCACCTTAAAATAAATATCCTTAACCGGTTTTCAAAGAAATCTATTTTAAACTTGTAGCCATGTCACATACGGTAACTGTTAAAGCTAAAGCATTTAAGGAGCTGATTCTTTGATCATGCCAATCTTTTCAATTAATTTCTTTATATTGGGTACTGATTAAATGCATAGTAGAAATTAAGTACAGAAGAATAAAGATTTTGCAATTAGTTCTTCACTCTACCAAATTGGAGGTAATATCCTTTGACTGCCTAAAAATGCCTAAAAGTTGCAATGATAATAAATCTTGAAACAGAGGACTTTTGTCCTCAATTCTTAAATTTTGAGACCATGTGATAAAAAAGGGGCTTCATCAACAGGAACATTCAACATCTTGCAAAACCTCGCCATGAGTGTAATCGTTTGTTCACTGTCGACATACTAACGTCTGATATTGTAAAAAAATGCAAGCCGATGAATGATTGCACATCTCCACCATTGAATTTGATTCATCTATCGCCATATTAAAAGTCATCAAATGCAAGCAAAGGATACCTTTGAAATTTACTCCATTAAATGTTTCTGTACAGTAAATAAAATTAATTTGTGAATTCATGCACAACTCATTCCGTTTTGGTACTAAAGACTAAAAACCATTTACAGAAACATAAATGAACAAGACAATAGCAATTTAGCTTCAACAATAATTCTGTATAAATTTTTGGAGATATACTAACAATATAATTCCCTTCACTGATTCCGTGAAAAAAAAAAAACTTGAATTTTGGTTAATTTGTGTTTATCGCCCGTTTTTATACCACTGAGGCACTACAGGCGGTGACACTGATGATACATGAGATATTTATTGGGAAATGATTTCTCTCTCTCTCTCTCTCTCTCTTTTTTTTTTTTTTTTTTTTGGTTAAAGGAAGGAAACGTTCTTTTTCCTTCTTTTTAAAGAAGCAAATGTTCCAGGCCTAATTTTAGGGTACCTCCCCGGCATTTGTCATTTATGAGGACTGAGAAAAACCTGGAAAAAAACCTCATTAGGGAGAATGATCCTGGTGGAATTCGAACCCCAGACCTCCCGCAAACGAGTCCGCGCCTTAACGACCTCGGCCACTCGTGGCGGTGAAAAACCTTGGAGTTATTATAGACAGTAATCTCTGTTGGGAAAACCATGTTGCTGAAATCTGCAGGAAGGTAAGTTCTCCAATCCATACGTTTAAAAGATTAAACGTGTCCCTACCCCAGATTTTAAAAAACATCTTGGTGCAATCTCCTGGTGATGTCAGACTTCGACTACTGCGATTTTCTGCTCACTGACAAGACAAAAACTACAGCATGTTCATAATATGTGCATACGTTACAACTGCGATGTGCGTCTGTTCGATCATATAACACCCTCCCTTGGTTCCGCCTGAAAGACCGAAGAAATATTCATTGTCTTACACTACTTTTCAAAATTATCCATACATCTTCCGCATCTTATCTATCGTCTGGTTTTCAAAATCTATCTTCCTCTCATAATCTTAACACACGTTCTGAATCCCAGCACGTGCTATTATTACATTGTACTGAACATCACTCTACTCATCACCACTGCCCGTCTCTGGAATGCATTGCTATAGAGACTGCCGAACTTTAGGAGTATTTCATAAGAATTTGTTTAATATTATCAGAAATAATCGATTACCTCTAGATTCAGATTCCTTTTGTTACCTTACATGAACTTATTTGTTTACCTTGCTGTAGAATTATTCATTCTATTATTTTTAATACTATCATAAATGTTCCTATCTCCTTCATAGTATTGTCAGGGTTTAATTTTATGTTTTGCTTGTATCTTTATTTCCATTTTCAGTGTTTTATGTATAAATTGTACATTGCTGAACAAAAATGTATATGCGGTATTCTTTCCACACTCTTCTTACACCTTTTCAAAATATATGACACTCACAAATAGCAAATAGCATTTTCGTTCACACTGCGCTGAGAGCAACCTTTTTCCTATTGTCATAAAGTCAAACGTCCAGGTAGCCATGAATACACTTTAGCAATACATGAAATTTCCCTGTTTGCTCCTATTCGCTATGTTTTACAATTATTACCATTTATATCATCTAAAAGCATTTACTCTTGGGCATGCGCAGCTGTGAGGATGTGTCATGACACCTCAGTACTGTTACAGTTCGCTTGGAGAGTGACCACGATTCTTCCTCTCCACATAAAGGACAAATCAAATGTAACGCATTGAGTTAGTTTTGCATCTAATAGTGCTATACATAGTTAGAACATACATAAAATAGAAAGATAAAGAAAAGGATTCGTTAACCTGTATCCAGTAAGTCGTGGTGGGTAGTGGTAACTATACTTGCCTTCTAAACCCAAGATCGCGGATTCAAATCCGGCAAGGGTCGATGGATTTTGGGCGTAAAAATCCTAAGTAAAGCCGTGGGTCCCGTGTCGTACATTTACGTCACGAAAAATAACCTCAAGCCTGAAAGAAGGGGCCTCTGAGCAAAATTTGTCGGCCGTTTCACGCCCTAAATTGAATGGGACGCTGATGACCTGAGATGTTAAAGAGCGTCCTTAAATAATAAAAACAAAGTATCCAGTAAAAACTTTACAAACATGCATCCTGTATCACGTAGCACATATTTCTGTATCCTTTTTTTATATTTTTGTGTTTGCTCTTTTGCGGCAATTTATTTCAACGTGCAGCAACAAGCAGAATGTACGCCCTGTTGAATCTTCTGCATGAGTGCAGTTGTTACAAGCACTTGCCTGCATTGTTACGTTTTATCTTACGGTCCACATTGAACAAGAATATATACAGATTCCACACATGCACGCGCACGGCAGCTAGTCTTGTGTACAAAACTTGTTTTCATATCGGCTTTTGCCCGAGAGAAAACATTACTCGTTCCGTTTCAACTCGGCAAACAATGTTGTATTGTAATGTTTTGATTTCGGTTCTTCATCAAATACTGACAGCATTGTACGCGGTTAATCTCGATATTGCAAATTCCATGTGTCCTAGTTGCAGGATAAGTAGCTGCTACTGCTGCTTCAAAAAACCAATAACGCTGTTGCCTAGCACCCCTTTTCCCTGTGGGAACAAACAGAGCTATGATCCCATTCGAAAAATTTATCGTACTTGCGTAACTTAATGAGCTCAGCTGTAGTGTATACGTCAATAGAACCTATATAGAAAGAAGTATCAGCAATAAATATAAACTTAGTTGAAGCGCAGACCTATATTTGTAAAAATATTGCAAGGTTTCTGTTCAACGCTCATATCGTGTTAAAATTTAGTCATCCCTCTTCTATAAGGTGTGTTTAAATTGAAAAACGCTTGTGTTAGTCACTAATAGCCATTTACTGTCACGGAGTACACGGTTCGTGCCGAATCATTTTCCTATTGTTGTTCAGGATTGAAAATATTTAGTAAGTCACACCAGTAATGTTCGCGCTCTTTTTATTTTTTTTTTCTCTCCCTCGCTCTTTAAGCTACGACTTGTAGCCGAAAAGTATGGCTCCTTAATATTAAGTTCATATTGTAATTATTGTTAAGATGAATATTTTATATATGTAAATATCAGAGCAGATAGGAATGATTTGAACATATCACAGCAAGGGGGAAGTACTGTATTCATTTTTCAGGTTCTACTATTGTGATGGCTGAAAGACACCTGTATAAAAGCAATTTTGCAATAGCTATTGCATCATATGTTTGAGGAAAGGTTTGTCACTGCTTGACCTGGGGGAAGTAGGCAGTGGAAAGAGACAGAGATAGGTTAAGAATTATTACTTTTCATCCTTGTGAATACTTTAGAGCGAACATTGCCAGTATATTGTAAAAGGGTCTTTCCCACTTTCATAACAAAAGTTAGCTATGTTGTTTACCTAACGGAGCATAAAACAAAAGACGAAGAAAGTATAGATATCTGAAAAAAGTCGGGGGTTTTTTAATAGTATTAACGCCTGTTTTACTACTGAGGCACCACAGGTGGTAGACATTGTTGATACATGAAATGAAATGGCATATTGGGGAAAGATTTTTTTTTCAAGGAAGAAAACTTTCCAGGCCTAAGTTTAGGGTACCTCTCCGGCATTTGCCAGTTATGAGAACTGAGGAAAACCTGGAGAAAACCTCAGTCAGGGAGGACGGTCCTGGAGGGATTCGAACCCCAGACGGTTACCATAAAATCTAAAAGAACTCAAGCGTAGGATTGAAGAAGTTGCCACTTCTTGAAGAATAGTAAAGAAAGAGTTTGACTATCGTGCAGACATAGACCGAATTGCATGCAGCTCTCATATCGAGTCATTGAAAAAAAAATATATAAGTACAAATATTAAAAACATAAACATTTTAGTTTCTCTTTAATATGACACGCACGCACACGAAAGCTGTATCATTTTAAATGTGTTACCGGAGCTATATATATAAGAACGAATAGAAAGCGAGGTTTAGTTGGTTATAAGAATGATATTATATCGCATTCTACATAGCTATTTACTAAGAATGCACTTAGGAGTATAGCTTCCGTAACAGTGCAAGGATCAAAGATATGTTAATCAATGAAAAGATTTCTTCCATCGTCATAATTTGAACAAAGGAAGGAATCTTTAATTTAACCCTAGGTCTTTGCTGAAACATTACAATATGTAAGAGATTTTTTCCTTTAATGAAATTGTGAAAATTTTCTAGCTTACATAGAACCAGACAATACAAAAGTACTAATATCATAAAAAGGGAACTAATTTAATCGCAATATCTTTCTTTGTATTTCTTCCGGGTCTAAAGAAATCAATTATCCCATCACAAAACGAACGGTAACGCTGCTTAGTTGTAAAGAGAATATTTTTTATCACACTCTACGCCTTGCTTGTGCGCGCCTTTGGCCTACTTCCTATACAGAAATAAAATATGGTACATTGTACCATGGTTATGTTGCTTCCTAATCGTTTCATCAGAACAAATTCAGTTTTTCCATTAGCTGAATAATGACATCCATAATTTTGCTAACAAAATAGTTTTTCATGAATCCTTGTAGTGAATAAGTTCAAAAAGATAGAATATTTATGAAACAATTGTAAAAGGAAATATGCTACCCTTTTTATCTATTAATTCAACAGGAATATAAAAATTGCACTCATTAACAAAAAAAAAAAAAATGAAAAATCACAGCAGGTATTTTTGACACACTGCTTAACAAAAACCACTGAAGTACAGACGGTGCTAAAAATGTATAAACATTTCAAGTAAAGAAAAAACTGTGTTAACATAACAAAACTGAATTCACACAAACAGAAAACGATGAGCTAATCATCTTACACTTCTATAGTTACTGCACAAAATGCCCACCGTCGGAGTCGATTCACTTCTGAGTACGTTGAACTACTGATTGAGCAACGTTTGCCAACGTGTCCTCAGCAATTGCAGCACATGCCGTTTCAATTTCTTCCCGAAGTGCTGCCAGTGTAACTGGTTTTCTGCGGTATACAACATCCTTAAGAGTTTCCCATAGGTAGAAGTCCAACGGCGGTTCTGTTGCGTACACACATCTATCTCCATTGCCTTTGATCTTCAACAACATTCTCGATTTTCCAATACCACTGCAAAAATGCTTTCCGCTGTTCAAACGATAATCTTGGCTCCATTTGGTTGTAGCAACTAGCGTAATATGTGAGTCACATCTGTTTACAGAACATTATATGTTAATCTTGGCTTCATTTGTTCATTGTTGATTTACCTTTCACGTAGAAACGCTATCGTAATATGCGTGAGTCACATCTATTTACAGATCATCGTACTACACAACTTTTAAATATATTAAATAGATATCTACTGTGATAGTATGTATGCATTTTTTGGCACCCTCAGTATTTACTGTTGTCATTCAAATGAGATATTATACATATATAACATTTTTTATCCATTAATAGTGCGAAAGCTGCGCTGTAATTTTTAATAATAGCTTACGTATATCCAAAATCTTCTGTACATGCAGAGAAATAACATTAAAACACTGAAGATCTATTTTATCCTTATAATAATAATTTAGGAAATTTCATAATTTTACTTAAAATATTCTCCTTTATTTTAATTTACATATTTAATTAAAAATATAAACATTTTAATGTTTGAAAATATTTGATTGATTTATTTAAGGACGCTCTTTAACAGCTCAGGTCATCAGCGTCCCATTCAACTCAGGGCGTGAAACGGCCGACAAATTTTGCTCAGAGGCCTCTCTTTCAGGCTTGAGGTTCTTTTTCGTGCCGCAAATGTACGACACGGGACCCACGGCTTTACTTCCCTTCCGAAGGAAGCCATACTTAGGATTTTTACGCCCGAAAAAATCCATCGGTCCTGGCCGGGTTCGAAAATATTTGAAAAAGTATTTTAAAAGCATTTGTTAAAGCAAGCATTGAACATATGTTCGGAAAGCTTACGAAAGTCATGGAATGTAATAGTTAAATTCTGGGATCTTATAGTGTTTCTACCAGAGTATGCAAATGGTGTGAAAGTATTACGTATTTATTATTAATATTTGATATTGCAAATACCTTGAGCTTTAGCTCTTAGAACTGAATATTTAATATTAGGGAAGAAACAGGTAAAAATAAAAGGAAACTAATATGATATCAAAATTAATGAACTCACATATTTTCAAAATTTAAAATACAAATTGTATCGTTTAGTAATAATTTGAGTTCCTAAAGCAACCTACCCTCTCCAGCTTAACACTAACACAATATTTGTTTTTATTCCCAAAATACGTTTGTAACGGAGTCATAAAGTTATTTAACTCTCATCGCAATAAGCTGACCACTACGCAGTTACGACTGTTGCAATTAGAGAGTAAGTCATATGACAAATAACGTATGAAGAACAAATGGAAGGTTAAAATGTATTAATGGAGCACCCTCATAATATTTACTAATATTTGTGCATTAGGTAAAATAAAATCGCAGACTTAAAATTTTACGACACCCTTCCTAGCTAGCAGCTCTTCACAGACTGTGATCAATGTAGAATTAGAAATATTTTATTTGCCATTTTCCTTACAATCCCCATTTTTATTTATTTATTTTATTCAGAATAAGTTGGTTCAAACCTAAAACAAAGAATGGCCCATAAAGAATTCGTTGCATTTAATACTAATTATTAAAAGTAAAATTAATCGAAAAAGGCTACAAAAAAAAAAGGGTAGAATAAAATGAATCAAGGGTGGCAAAGCACAAAAGACTGTAGAAAACTAAACTGAACTTCACTGGGTTATGTAAGAATGAAGTTACATGAAAGTTAGCACTACCATCATGTTAACAGGCTGCATGTTATCACCGCTTGAGTAACTTTTATGGGTCACCAAGGTCAAGAAACTATATTTTGAGGTCTGACCTCGCATGTTGTTCTTGTTCGTGTCTGGTTGCGCCCACACGCCATCTTGAAGTTAGTGAAGTACTGTTGAATAACCGTTACACATATTAGGAGGCTTAAATTTAAAGGAAGATCCTTCGTTGTTTTCTTCTTTTAAATAAAAGTGAATTTTAGAGAATGTAGAATCGATTTCCAGTAAATACTAAGTAATATCATAAAAGTAAGATGGTTTATGTTGAACAATTTAAATAATTTTAAAGTTAATATCTCGTTTCTTCATTGTTGGGTCGGGAACTGTATAGATGCCCTCGTCAGTTTGAAGACAGAAACGAGTATCACTATTACTTAATTTTGCTGGTGGTTACAATATTCTACATGAAATTCCCTCACGATGCATACTACAGATCTTTACGTATACCAAGAGTGCTTGCTTTTGTACATTGAAAACATCCTGCCACAAAACAGACACTTTGTATTTTGTGGAAACGGATTGAGAATTTGATTTTGGCTCATACATGTGTCGTTTCGGAAGGTTGGTGGAAAAGTGTTTTAGAATGAACATGTCTTCCTTTTCTTTTTGCTTTTATAAATTCTTTAGTACAACTTTTATATCGCTCATTGTTAACAAACACTACTGACTTGAACAGGGTTTCTCGGCGAATGCAGGTAGAATAACACGGAATTAATGTGGCCGCTTATCTGTATAAAATAAGTCCATTATGAAATAACTACTCATAATATATAAGGAAATAGTGAGTGTCAATAAAATATATATATATATATATATATATATATATATATATATATATCTTTTTAACGAGTCAGCAGGACTGCGAAAAATTGACAATGCAGGAACTCGAAGATATGACAATGCTCCTTTTAACTTCGCTTTTACTTGTTTCCAGTTTTCACTGTCTCTTAGAATTTTTGTTCCTCTTGAAGGCCGAGCAAGGGCAAATTTGCACTCCATTAGGGACTGAACAAACGTTTATATTAAATAAAGAAAACGAACACTATTGAAAAAATGTAATATACACAGCATATATGTGCACGAAATAGGTAGCTGATGCTATTACTTAGGGGCATCATATGACTTCAGTATTGGTTAAATTGAAATGTTAAAGCGAGAAGAAACAAATGGTTTTGAATTAAATATAATTTCGACAGTTGAAATGAATGGATAAAGGTGTCTTCAGAACTGCTTGCAGTGTTAAATGATAGATTAGATTTCAATACAGAAATGCTGTATGAAATGGAACCAAATTATTTATAAAATTAAATAAATTCCGGGATTTTTGTCTAGACACATGGGAAAAAGGTTCAGGATGCAGGGAAACGAAAAGAAAATTGTCCACATCAACATACACGTGTGTCCAAAAATGCACAAAAACACTGTACGGGTTGATAGGGGCACCTGAGAAGTGTTGTGTATGCTGATCTTGTGTCTAATCTGCACCCTCCTGAATAAACGTGTCACTGAAGCCTTCGCACAAGAGGAAACACTGGAACGGGTGCGACAGTTCATGATGCGATTTATGGGTGTGTGCATTCAGACGCATGGTGGGTACTTTGAACATCTCCTTTGACGTTGTCAGAATGATTTTATACATTAGGCATGCATATTGACGTCTTGTAAGCTTTCATTTTTGCTTAGTTCTGCACTGCAGCTAATTTAATTACAGTGTTTCTATATATTTACAGACATGTTGATATGGACATTTTATTTGTTTTTCTATCAAGAATGAGCTTTATATATATAAATGAAAAATAATGTAACACTATTAACAATGTAATTAAAATAACAATAACTAGAAAAGAAAAAAAGGATAAAACACTAAGAAAAAGTCACATATTAGTACTCACTATATTTCGAACTGCTTGAGTTCTTTTATGGCAAATAGAACGGTACTTACATTTGTTGAACCCAAATATCATAGCATTACCTTGATAGATGTCATAGTAAAAGAAGTAGTAAATATCAAATGCTGATTAATAACCATAAAGCGTATTAGAAAACACAGAGAAAGTAAGAAATAAAATTAATTAAATAATAGATCAATTGTAAAGAAGTCAGAGACGCAAAAGCAAATTTAAATTAATAAGCCAAATTAAAAGCAACACCAGAGGTGCAAACAATATAAATGAAAAATAACGAAACACTATTAACAATATAACTAAAGTTACAATAACTAGAAAAGTAGAAAAGGATAAAAAATTAGAAACTGTCACAGATTAGTAATCCTTCTATATTTGCCGTAGAAGAACTCAAGCAGTTCAAAATATAGCAATTATTAATCTGTGACCTTTTCTTAGTATTGTCTCTTTTACTGCTTTTCCACTTATACATATATATTTGCTTTTGACTTCACTGTTTATATATTACTCTATTAAGTTTATTTCTTACATTCTCTGTGTTTTCTAATAAGCTTTATTGTTATGATAAGCTTTTGTTATTTAATACATGTTTTATTATGGCATATATATATATATATTAATTATATGTGTTTGCCTGTGTGTGTGTGTGTGTGTGTGTGTTCGTTCGTTCGTTCGTTCGTTCGTTCATTTACTCACAGTGTTCGGTCCAACGGCAGGAATTCCGCAGCACACTAAGCACCATCATGCCGTGTTTAGAGCTTTTCTGGTGAGAGATACTACGGAAAAGTCCCTTTGCTTTTCGTGACCATGAAGATGAGATGATGGAGCAAGTGCGGAAGGAGGAGCAGGGGAAACCTGAGTACCCGGAGAAAAACTGCCAGGCACCGCTTTGTCCGCCACAAATTCCATATACAGTTCCTAAAAAGAAACCAGGGCCGGTGAGAGGGTAGTATATAACTACTCAGCCAGGCACATTCACATATATATTATAAATACATGATTCATATCAACTGCAGGCTAATTCGTAGTCATAACTGTACTATTGTATATCATTTTATTTCATATATTCCAGTTTTCGGAAGCTTTCAAGGGCTTGGAATTGATGTACTAACTTACCAAATAAAAAGAGAAATACGTTATGTTAATTTAACCATGAAAATATTCTAAATATTTATCTTAATGCATACGAATATAAACCATTGCTTAAGCGAGTATTCTGAAATACATGATAGTGTATAGAAATGTATCATACGCATAAATTAGTTTGGAGCGGTTACTGATATATGAATATTTAAATTTCTGCTTCGGTGATTTTTTTTTTTTTTTTTTAAGATGTTCAATGAAACACGTTCTAATTGTAATGAACAGCGATTTTCAAACTGGAGTCCGCGAGGCCCTCTCAAAGTGTCCACCATTTGCGTTTTGTTAATAGTATTTATTTTTATTGCATACAATGAACTGTATTACAATCAATAATGATGCAAATGTACAACGTGTATTTACTAATTTAAATAAATTAAATTCATATTGAAAGCGACTATTGGTTCCGTTGGGATCTTTAAAATAGATGGGCCGAACAGAAAAACTCATATTTGTATCATCATTGCTTCCCTTACAACGGCAGCGAGGAACTCGCCTGCCTCTCCCGATATCAAAGAAAGCCATGAAAGTATCGGTGTCTTTTGTAAAAATTAGTTTTGTAAAAGGCTTTTCTATGTGCTTATTAGTTAAGAGAACAAGTATAACATTGGGTTAGAAAGCGTAGAATCAAAACTCAGAATACAAATGAAGGGTACAAGGGGAAAAATCTCAAAGTGCACGTTTTAGTTTTTTAGTTACAGGAATTTAACTTGAAGTTTAAAAACGCCTCAAAAATTAAGCACATTAGATACATAAGAATGCTTTTTCTAGAGTAAATCTTCAACGTGATTTTCTAACAGAACTTTTTTTTAAATTAGTATCATGTGTTTTTGTTCATGTTAATTAACAATAAAATGTCAAAGAATACATATTTCTATGTAAAAGCAATCAAAGTTCACTAACTATATTATGGAATGTACCAAATTATACTAGATAATTGCTGAGGAAAATATAAATAATGAAACATTATTGCAAATGATCATTCAATCGAAAGTATATTCATTGCATATTACAGTCTATTGAAAAATAGAGCTGAGCGTTATCCGAACAGAATCTCTTCAGGCATTGTAGGTCATCACATTTTGTGTCGGTCCTGGTGGTGTAGCGGTAACCATATTTGCTTTCTAAATCGAAGACTGCGGGATCCCGACTGGAGTCGATGGATTTTTTCGGGAGTAAAAATCCAAAGTATGGCTTCCTTCGGAAGGGAAGTAAAGCCGCGGGTGTCGTGTCGCACATTTACGGCACGATAAAGCACCTCAAGCCTGAAAGAACAGGCCTCAGTAAAATTTGTCTGCCGTTTCACGCCCTGATTTGAATGGGACGCTGATGACCTGAGATGTTAAAGAGCATCCGTAAATAAACAAAATCAAAAATCATAATGTTTTGTCTTGGAAAGTGGAATTGAATTTGAACAGGAAGGGGCAGGCTGCACATCAGTCTGTGTACGACATATTTTGTCAACAATAACATGAGTTTCCCAGGAGTCATTGTAGGCTTTTTGACTCGTTATAGTTCCAGAAGAGGTTATGTCATTGTCTCATATTTCTCTTATATTCATTGGGCTTGTATTTCTGTGTTATTTATTAAGAAAGTTGAACACCGCATTTAATTTTATGCGGCATCTTCAGATGCACTAATTCCAATCGCAGGTGTTTCAGCAAGGATATTTTGATTTATTAAATCTACTTCGGTGTCACATTCTGTTTAACTGCAGTCTATGATGAGAAAAGTCACTTTTACTGATTTTTTAATGGTGTTTAACGCCGGTTTTACTGCTGTGGCACCACAGTCAGTAGACACTGATAATACATGAGATGAAATTATATATTGGGAAAGGATTTATTTTAATGAAGGAAACGTTCCAGGCCTAAGCTTAGGGTACCTTCCCGGCATTTGCCAGTTATGAAGACTTGAGGAAAACCTGGATAAAACCTCATCAGGGAGTATGGTCTGGCGGGATTCGAACCCCAGGCCTCCCGCTCACGAATTCGATACTTAACGACCTCGGCCACCCTTGAGGGTCAATTGAAAGGAGATGTAGCTTCAGGTATATAGACAATGAAATTAGAATACAGAAAAAAAGAAATATGAGCTAACATTGAAATTGAAGAAGAGGGAACAAGGGAAAAAGAACAAATAGGAGGAATGTAATTAGTTGGTATACCTGCTCACGTGTCGCACTAACAAACGGCCCCGTTTGTGTCTGTTCCTGGCGTGAATAAACCTTAAAGTTTGATGTAGATTGCAGAACAGCTCCTCACTCTCAGTGCCTTTTCAAGCTCTCTTCTTGGACATGAAAGAAAAAGAACAGGTTGAAAGGGGAAGGAGCGGTTCAGCTTCCATGCTGTGACACGCGAGAAAGCGAATACGCTCAAGGCCGTAATTATGTGTGTTACGTCAGGTAAGAGCCACCGCGGATTTTCCCACTCCCCCATTCCCTGAGGGACCACTCGACACTTGCCCTTCCCCTAACTTTCTCAAAAGCTCTGCCCTTAATGATAGACTGTGTTACAGTGAAAAGGGATGATATGATAAGATTTTACAGATGATGCAATCTAGAAAGAAGAAGTGTATGTACTGAGAGCATGAAACGCTTTCAATGTGTTCTTTATTCGATTGTACTGGATGTAAAAGACCAGTAACTCAGGAAGGGTTCCTTTCTATCCCTCAATGATACTTCCTCGCCTCTCCTCCCTTGCTACACAATATTTTCGCTTTAATTATGCGATATGTACAAGGTCCGTTAAGTAAAGTAACACAATTTGCGTACAATTTTTAAGTTTCCTCAAAGATGTGTAGTGTGTAACTGGACCTCATCGACAATCCTAGAGGAATGAGGAATCTTTGATTGGTCTACTCTCATAGGGGAATAATAGGAATAGAAGAATAGCATTGCAGGCTAAATCTAAGTTATCCTGCATGGTTTTTTCGAGCATTCCTATATACTTATGCGTGTTTGAGTGCAGGAGGAGGAGTATTTCGCTACTGCAGTAATGCTGAAGGGCTGGCCCCTTGTGCTTACGTCACAGTAGGCGGCTTCAGGAAGAAAGGTAAGATGGATGAGCCAATGTGCAACTTGGTGATGAAACACCCGCGCAGATGGGGTCCCTAACATTGTTTCCAGGTAGAACATTCCGACACCGATGAAAAACCCCCCTCCCTTCCACCAAGGAATCCGAGTCACTAATAGAGCCACTTACATAAGACGCCGGGGCAGAATCCTTTTCAATGTCCTAGTCACCTCACGCGGTATTTGAATGCTGTGGCGGGTGCTGTGCTTGGTGTGTACGGCGGATGTTCTTGAAGCTCTTGAGGTTCTTGTATTTCTTGCCAAGTAAACACTTGAATAGACTGTCCGCGGAGACCTGAGCTCAAGCTATCGCTTTTTCTAGCTCCTGAACATTAGACAACTCTTGAGCCTTCTTCACTTCTTACTGACCTACTTCTCCCTGACCTCGAATTCTTACTTCCTCACTAACCTTTGAACTCCTATTTCTGTGCTCATAGCTTCCCGTTCTCTTACTGACTTCTACTTCTTACTTCCTCCTGAATGCCCTGGGTTCTGGCTTTACTATCAATAAGCGACGCCTTTCGCGAAAAATACTTCTCTTATTACCATTAAATTCATTCTACTTCTAGCTTCTCTATTGGCGATTATTAATCATAGATTTCTATGCATATAGGCTCTGATTCGTACACTTATGGACGTTGCTTATAGGTTACTCTTTCTCTCCCCGTCTACAATTTACCTTTCTTGATTCCCCCCCAAGCAACATTCCTATCATAAATTTTGGTTACCCCCTTTCATGTTATTCTATTATGTTACCATTTTACCGCTACATCACTTTAGATCTGTGGGCTATTACTCTTAGATAAAACACGTATCAGTTTGCTATCTCTAATTCCTGGAAATTTTTCGGCGAAGTGCATTATTGTACCCTGTACTATTTCATATCGGTCATGTCCGAAACATTCTCAGAAATCTGAATTTCCTCCGTCTTTTATCCTTTGCGCATTAGGTAAACAATGTAGCTTGAAAGTGGACATGACTCTTTTACAAATATGGCGGCAATGTTCGCTCTAAAAATTCACACATATAAAGAAACAATTCTTAGCATATCTCTGTCTCTTTCTATACTTGCCTCAACTCAGCAGTCTTTCCCGGGACAGTATTCATTCTTAAATAATACTATACAATCCTTCTCCTTTCAAAAGGCTTACAGACAAGGGTTACCTTGTCCGTAATGTTAACAAAAATCGGCAAAAGATGTTTCCACCAGGAATTCTGTTCTACACAAAATATATATCAGCTAGAATATTCTTATCTACGAAATATTAATTTTAATACTAATATTAATATATATGAAATTACTATTCAGGAGCTATAATTTTTGGCTACACACCGTAACACCGCACTATTCCACCTCGCCCAGGAACTTTCGACCCTGAAATAGAACTAACGGAATGAAACAGAATGGAGAAAAACTGTTGCAAAAAACATGAATTTTAATATTGTAGTATGCGCCATGGGAAAATATGAAGAAATCAATATTCCGACGGTATTCAGACCTGGGAACGCCCGGATACGAGTAGCAAACATTCGTAACTGAGACAACCAGCTAGATTCCTACTAGGGTTAATGGAAATAAGGAAATGGCATCCTTTTAAGGGCCCATTTGTCTTTGTAGTTAGGTTCACTTGTCTGAAATAAAGAACGAATAAAAGAATGCCTCATTATTACTTTATAATATATGTGGTGCATTTTCCAATGTATATCAGAGAAAGTATTTACAATTGCAACATTGGGATATATTTCTTTTCTGCTGATAATATAATATTTAATAGACTACAAAATCATACAATATCATTTACGAAACGCGTAATGTACACTTTTTAATGGTATTTAACACCCATTTTTACTTGCAGGTGGTGGGCACTGATGATACATGAGATGAAATGATAAATTGGGAAAGGATTTTTTTAAGGAAGAATCGTTCCAGGTCTAAGTTTAAGGTACCTCCCGGCATTTGCCATTTACGAGGTATGACGAAAACCTGGAAAAAATCTCAGTCAGGGAGGGCGGTCCTGGCACGACTCGAATCCGGGAGGGGGGGGCCGCCACGGGTGACCGAGGTCGTTCAATCACGAACTCCTGAGTGGGAGGTCTGGGGTTCGAATCCCGCCAGGACCGTCCTCCCTGACTGAGGTTTTTTCCAGGTTTTCCTCAGTCCTCATAAATGGCAAATGCCGGGGAGGAACCCTAAACTTAGGCCTGGATCGTTTCCTTCCTTAAAAATAAAAACCTTTCCCAATATATCATTTCATCTCATGTATCATCAGTGTCCACCGTCTGCGGTGCCTCTGTAGCAAAAACGGGCGTTGAACACTATTCATTCATGCGAAGCCGGGACCTCCTACTCACGAGTCCGCGCCGTAACGACCTCGGCCACCCATGGTGGCATAGTGTAGACTTTGTAATGACTAGTGCCTATTCATAATAAAGAACTAAAACTAGAACGAATCGGAATTGCATTATATTATTACTGAACAGAAGATGATAAGTGGGAGGGGTACAATATGTCACAAGCTACAAATTACAAACTACCCTCTCCCTTTCAGCCTGTCATTATTTTTTTTTTAAGTGCTTAACGCCATTTTTACTACTTAGCCATCACAGGCGGAGGACAGTGGCTTTTTTAAAGGAAGGAAAAGTTCCCGGTCTAAGTTTAGTGCATTTGCCATTTACGAAGATTTAGGAAAAACTGAATAAAACTTTGTCCAGGAGGACGGTTCTTGGCGGTCTGCCAGGAATACTTAATAATAGCTTGTGTTCATGCTTCGTTTATGTTGACCTAGTAATAGAGTATACCAACTTGATATTAGGAACACTGTGAGCGACATTTATTTGACCAAATTCGTTAAAAAAAATCTATTTTATTTTTTCTGCAAAAGATTCCTTGAATATTAAGGCGTCCACAGAGAGTCAACATTTGCATGTCCTTCTGGCTCTACAGTAATAATTTACAGGGCTCTGCGTGTGGTTTTAAATCACAACTTTCATCAGCATACGTTTTTATAAAACAGTTTTTTTCTTTCAAAATTTAATTTTCACACGTTCAAAATGTACCAAGCGACGCAGTTTTAGTTTAATTTCAATTAAAATTTACCAGAATGTGCAGAAGTATCCATTCTATAGGACAAAAAACATGCTAATACCAACAAAGAATTTAAAAAGTTATAAAATACTTAATTTTGAAGATTAAAATTTCTTATAGACTTAAGAAAAAATATCGTAGTTCTCTCAATATATTTAAAATATCTTTTCTATACACTTTTTGTATGGGATTCAAAGCTCCAGTTGCAAAAATGCTAAATAATTTTCTCAACTCATGAGCAGCGTTTCACATTTTAATTAACGTAATAAAATTTATGATTTAATTTACAGTTCGCAAAGTGTTTATCCAAATGAACTTTTATATGCATATAAATCAACATCAAAACAATCTCAGTGAACGTTTCAGTAAAATTCACATAAAAATGTGTAACTTTGAAAGTTCACTCCCAGTGTCCAATGTATTGTAATGACATACGGTAGAATACTCTTCTAGGACTCAAATGAGAATAAAGCTAAAAGAGGACTTGTTTATTTCTTTAGTTTTTTTCTTTTGAAAATTAAAATAATTATTTATGGGAAAGTATATTTAATATCATTCATTGTAAAAAGAAATAGCAAAAATATCAAAACTTTTGTAACAATACTGTAAGTTATTTAAATAAAGGGAACTGGGTAAAGCAATCGTATAATTCTATCCGATAAGATATTTCTTTATATTTTCTGGAAAATGAATTATTCTTTAAAATTATCAGCATTAATCAATGAAACTAGGTGGCAAAAATAGTATTTGAGTTCACTTTTGTACTATGAAGTTCCATCGCTTAATATGTGCTCCCTGTGAAAGGAGCGTGTTATTTCATTATGTTGACCTAATGAGTACAAACAACCACCATGGAGTGTGTTGGCAGCATATCAAGTTACGGTACATTTAAAAAGTGTAATATCAAGTCACATCTCAGACAAAGGAATACTAGTGAGTAAAAGTATAGTATTTGTACGTATTTAATATAGTTGTAGTTGTTTTGCAGATTCACGCATTCCCTCACACAAATAAATGTAACCTTACGCTTTGCATCTGGTTGTAAGGTAAGCCGGCTACATCTCGCAAGTGGGCCGTCATACGCTAAGCTAATATAAGTACATCTGAAAGTATTAAATAGAATCAATATATATATATACCACTGCATGCTTGTTACCATAACAATTTAGAATCGGTCTTGGTAGTGTAGTGGTTACCATACTTGCCTCCTAAACCCAAGATCGCGGGTTCGATCCCGACCAGGACCGATGGATTTCGGAAGTGAAGTAAAGCGTGGGTCCCGTGTCGTACATTTATGGCACGATAAAGAACCTCAAGCCTGAAAAAAGAGGCCCCTGAGCAAAATTTGTCGGCAGTTTCAAGCCCTGATTTGAATGGGACGCTGACGATCTGAGATGTTAAAGAACGTTCGTTAATAAATGGAATCAAAAAAAAAAAATAATCACAATTTAGAAAAAATTGTACAAAAACTGATACCTTGTGGCTATGAACAAGCCGCACTCCATCTTGAATAATGGTCATGGTCGCTTAATACTACAGTGGGTCAGGTATATTTCTATTGCGCATTCCGCCATATTAAGGGAACGGGACTTGATAAGAGTATTGCAAACGTTAGGGGGGGGGGATGGATAAAGAATTACATTTAAAAAAATAAAAAGAGATATTCTCTCCAAGGAGAGCACTAACGCGCTCACCTGAAACAGCAGGTGTTAACGCCCCTTCGGAAAAACTGAAAGCAACCGCCGAATTGGCTTCCGGAAGAACGCAACAAAACACAGGAGAAAACTCTCAGACAATTATGTCTGAAATTAATACTTACATACTGTTTTTTTGATATTGTTGGAGCGTTCGATAATGTCTGGTGGCCAGCACTTTTCAAAATTCTGAAAGAAAAAAAAAGTACCAAATGCCTGTATACACTTCGTCAAAACAGAAGGGCACATATCACTGGCTTCAACAGAATAACCGCAGAAAGCACTAGAGGATGCCCACAGGGCTAAGGTCCATATTATGGGGTATACTGTTAGAAAGTCTATTGGAGAAATTAGAAAAGAATGGAAAAAAAAGAGGTAATTGCTAATGCAGAGGACCTTTTTATCATCAATAAAGGAAAATGTAGATGGGAATTAGAAAACAAAACAAACGTAACAAATAGTACTGTAAACAAGTAGTGTGCTGAATGCAAGCTGGATATAGCCCCGACGAAATCTTCATATATGTTATTAAAAGGAAAATTAAGGAGGGATCCATCTATAAAAATAAATTGTAAAACATAAAACGATCAGAAAACACAAAATATTTAGGAATTCAACTAGATGAAAAAAATGAACTTCAAAAAATGCATCGAAAACACGAGGAACAGGGCACAGAACACCGTGTTCAAAATAGCAAATATAGGTAAAAAAAATTAATTCAGGCTATCCGTGTGTATCATACGAGTATTTTTGCAGCAATATTAATATATGGCACAGGAGTTTGGGGTTGAAACCAGAGAGTGTTCATTAGGAGATTGGTAAGATTGTCACAAAGAAAATTTTAATTATATGTAAGGAAGAATATCAACTGCAACACTGAGACTCCTAGTAAAATTGGCCATCTGGCCAATAGATTCTTCAGATTAGACAAATGGTAGTGAATTATTGGCTTAAAAACAGAATTGTCAGACACAAGAGAATGAATAAATAACATTTAACGCCGTTTTTGCTACTGAGGCATCACAGGCGGTGACACTGGTGATACGTGAAATGAAAGTATATATTGGGAAAGAAATTTTTTAAGGAAGGAAACGTTCCAGGATCAAGTTTACGGTACTTCCCCGGCATTTGCTATTTATTAGGACTGAGGAGAACCTGGAAAAAACCAGTCAGGAATATCGTGGTGGAATTCGAACCCCAGACCTCCCGCTCTCGAGTCCGCGCCTTAAAGACCTCGGCCACCCTTGGCAGTACGCGGGACGAAGAACCCTTAAAATATTTCCATCAATAAAAGAAAGAGTAAAATTAAAACACATTCAATCTGTCAAAGGTTTAGCACACTTCATTACGGGACACGATCCTTACCAAGTCTATTTAGAAAGAACGAAATGACAACCTAGCGCAATTGTGACAGTTACAAAGTAGAAGATACAGCGGAGCATGCAATATTTGAATGTCCCAGTTACACACAGCTGGTCGGTATGGAAAGAAGATTATTGGCAGGAAAAAACACAAATAACATAATAAGAAATCAAAAACGGTTCCAGATTTTACAAAAAATAACTGCAAAAAATCTGAGATAAGTGTAGTAAATTTTAAAAACACAAAAAACTATATCAGTGGAAGAAAGAGGTCAAAAAGTATTAAATTAAAAAGACTACAAAGGTTTTAAAAAGAGATGAAGAAACTAATGCAACCCCAAACTAAATGACAGATGTGATTAGCGACATCGAAACAGAGCCGGAAGAAGAAATAACAACCACCAGATGAAAATAAATTGGTAGATCACTGGTAGGCAGGAAGATGAGTACAAAGGGGACATAGTGGGAGAATATGATGCAAAGACTTTACGAATAGAGTTGAAAGAGAACATTATCATAACATAGGAAATCTAAGTGCAACGGTTAAACTCTAACATGAAGCAATGAATCGATTTATTCGCTCATTGTGATTAATTACACTTACGTGAATGTTTAAACTATCAATTTTCATAACCCGGCCAGGACCGATGGATTTTTTCGGGGCGTAAAAATCCTAAGTATGGCTTCCTTTGAAGGGAAGTAAAGCCGTGGGTCCCGTGTCGTACATTTATGGCACGATAAAGAACCTCAAGCATGAAAGAGAGGCCTCTGAGCAAAATTTGTCGGCCTTTCACGCCCTGAGTTGAATGGAACGCTGATGACCTGAGCTGTTAAAGAGCGTCCATAAATAAATCAATAAAAAAAAATCAACTTTCATTTTCGTCGGCTAGGGAAGAATGCGCGTTTATTCGAAAACTTACTATTATAGGTTAGCCATCTACCTAAGCAAGCACCTGAATATATATTTTATTTAAATTTTTATCTTAATTATTAATGAACTCAAGAGATCATTTAATTAGATATTTGTCTAAATTAAATAAGAAAAACTCTCGGGTTCGAAAAAACAAAACTGCACCAATATTCAATTATAAGTAATACACTTACCTCTAAATTTGATGGTGATATTCATTTTTTCGGTAACAGGTTGAAATCCCTTTAGTAGATTACTCCATCACATGGGTGGCCAAGATCGTTAAGGCGCGAGCGGTTGGTTTAGGGTTGGAATTCCACCAGGACCGTCCTCTCTGAATGAGGTTTTTTCCAGGTTTTCCTAGTCCTCACAAATGACAAATGCCGGAACGTTTCCTTCATTAAAAATCCTTTCCCAATATATCATTTCATCTCATGTATCACCAGTGTCCACCTCCTGTGGTGCTTCGGTAGTTAAAACGGGCGTTAAACACAATTAAAAAAAGGGGGAGGGGAGCTCCGTTTAATCGTCCCTATCGCTCGCCTTCTGCTACGTCCGTCGAGATGTTCTAAGTTCTCGTATTGCATGCTCTGAAGTGGCACTTGCTTCCAGCGATTTCTGCAGCATTTTACATAAAAACGAGTAAAACTTTTCAAATTCAGCGACAGTTTTGTTTGTTCAAACTCCAGAGTATACCTTTTAAGTTTTCATGTATTTAATATGTTAAGAAGGATATATGCAACCCAAAATAACTCGTAGATGTTCTGACAGCTTTCAGCATTTAATTTTCATTATATCCTAACAACTTTTCTAACCGGGCAGTTGTGAGTGTTTTATTTTTCATAGTTAGTTATTTATCCGTATACAGCATTAAGCGTATTATTAATTAACTTTCTCACTATTTTATGAAATAAAACTTTAAATGTTTATAATACTGTCCTGTACTTGGAAAGTAATATCCTAAAAAGGTTTTTATTTATTTATTTATTTATTTATTTATTTATTCAATTAAGCAACAGGGTCTTGTCTTGTCTGGTTGTTAACTGAACTTTCCGATTTCCTATTCGCATGACAACTTTGTTCTTCCATACTGAAAACACGAATGTCAGATAACTAGGCTGCAGCACTCTGGAATTATTTACACAATTATTAAAGTAACATGTGATAACCACAATATTTGGAACTGGTGCTGCCGTCTCGACAGTAGTTGCAATAGAGTTTTGTACCACTAGGTGGCAACACTAGCACATCTGATGAGTGAGTGTTTAAGTTTCATGCACCTAGATAGATGTTTTGAGATTCTATAGTACTTTTCATAATACTCTGTGTGTAGTTTGTGGCGACTTTACGCTGGATCCAATATTAGAATAGAGAGTGTGCATCAAATTGTATGCTACGGAGACCCTCGCAATGATTCAACAAGTATTTGGGGGACAAAGCATGAGCCGTACTCGTGTGTTTGAGTGGCATGCTCGGTTCAGGGCCGGCCGTACATCTATTGAAGACGATGGTCACACCGGTAGGCCCATCAGCTGCACAACGCCTGATATTGTTGCCATGCCAGCGAATTTTATCTGATGAATTAGGCATGTATCGTGTCGCCGCAAAATTTGTGTCAAGGATTCTGACTGCTGATCAGGAGGCGCAGCGTGTTGAAGCTTGCACGGAGCTTCGTCAGGCCGTATTCGATAACCCAACTTTCTTGTTCAGGGTCATCACCGGCAACGAGAGTTGGATGTACGCTTATGACCCTGAGGCAAAATAACAATCCTCCCAGTGGAAGATCCCGAACTGGCCAAGACCAAAAAAGCGAGACAAGTGAAGAGCAAAGTCAAGAGCATACTCCTCGTTTTCTTTGATACCAAGGGGATTGTGCACAAAGAATTCGTCCCACCAAATCAAAGAGTGAATTCCACGTACTACTGTGATGTTTTGAGATGTCTCCGTGAAAATGTGCGGAGATGACGGCCGAACTTTGGGACAAGGGAACTGGCTGTTACATCACGATAATGCACCCCATCACAATTTCTTGTTCACCAGGAGTTTTTTGACGAAAACAACATGTCGGTTGTACCCCACCTACAGTACTCGCCTGATTTGACACTCTGCGTTTTCGCTCTATTCCCCAAACTGAAAATCAAGTTAAAAGGACGTCCGTTTGACACAATTGAGAGGATTCAAGAAGCAACGCAGGCTGTGTTAAACACCCTCAAAGAACATGACTTCCAAGGTGCTCTTGGAAATTGGCAGAATCGCTGGGGCCGGTGGAAGGAACTACTTCTAGGGTGATGGCGGTCATTAAGCTTTTGACCAGATGGTAGAACCAGTCCCGAATATTCTGGATACCACCTCGTATTCCATTATCTCGAAGTTTTATTGTATCCGGTATAGAGCATTAAATACACATTAAAATGAAACACCACAATCTCAAACACTATGACATGAAGAGAGTTTCTAACTGAGATACAATGTTTGCCTGTGATTGTTTAGTAAATACAATATGGACATAATGTTCTCATTTTTAAGATCCAACATTTTTCTCACACATTTGTGAACGGAGTTACACAAAGTTATCTCTCAAATTGAAATATGTGCCTCGTTTCGATGCTACCATTCTCGTTCTTGACTCAGCAGGCAGCTCATCATTAACACATTTCTCAAGTATGCTCCAAGCACCGCTTGATGCTTCGAATACTGAGACAGTGCAAGAGTGAAGAAAACAAAAAACAAACGTTTCCGCACCTGCCCCATTTTAAAAGGATAGCTACGAAATTTACGCTGCATACAATTCGATAATTTTCAGTTTCCTGTTCCCTTAACTTTCTCATGAGATTATTATCACCTTTATCGACTTTTTTATTCGTATTGATATAGAAACAAAATTTAACTAACAACCAAATCTAAAAGAGAAACCTTCATGCCCATCAGGTTTCAAAATAGTGGCGCAGAAGCTTCATTTCCATTTGAGAATTTACATAAATTATTTATGTATGTAAAATGGATCTCCACGTATCTCCAATCACACAGTCGCATTGTCACTTTCATAATTTAATAGGTTTATTGGGTTTAACGCTCCCTACCGATCCATGAGATATCGTCCAGCGCAGATTATATATAATTAATCCGGTTCGATTTTTGTAAGGTGTTATATGTTTTCCTCTAGAAAAATTTAATGAGCTTTGCAAGCCACTATCACATATTGCATTTATTTTAACGCGGTACATACTCGGAATAGAAAAAAGGCGTACAATTACGCTGATGTAAATGGTCTAAAGTTTAAAATATAAAACGTTTAGTTACACAATAATTAATTTATGCGAAAAAAAAATTTGCCCCGTCTCAAATGTGCATGGTGATTTTAACTAATTTTGGATCCTAAATTCAATGCTGAAACCATTTTACCCTTTCACGTAAGGTTTTAAACAAATTTCAAATAGGATTTTGTAAGAAGTAGATTTTTGTGGAATAAAGAGTTTCATAAAATCACAACTAAAATGTCACATTCCTATTCAATACAAAAAAAAAAACGAGTACCTACACGCCTTTATAAAAGTTCGGTATCTAAAAGTCATCATATTTTCCTTGCTTGGAATGAAGGTATTTTGATTTACATTTATTTTTTGGTTGCGCGTCCTCTTTCTTCTAGCACGCACACGCACACACACACACACACACTTATATATATATATATATATATATATATATATATATATATATATGTGTGTGTGTATATATACATATATGAATGAATGAAAAATAATGTAACACTATTAACACTGTAACTAAAATAACAATAACTAGAACAGCAGAAATAGATAAGACACTAAGTAAAAATCACAGATTAGTAATCGTTATTTTTCTAATTTGTCGGTCCTGGTGGTGTAGTGGTAACTATACTTGCCTCCTAAACCCAAGATCGCGGGTTCGATCCCGGCCAGTACCGATGGATTTTTTCGGGCGTAAAAATCCTAAGTGTGTCTTCCTTCGGAAGGGAAGTAAAGCCATGGGTCCCATGCCGTACATTTACAGCACAATAAAGAACCTCAAGCCTGAAAGAAGAGGCCTCTGAGCAAAATTTGTCGGCCGTTTCACGCCCTGAATTGAATGGGACGCTGATGACCTGAGATGTTAAAGAGCGTCCGTAAATAAAACGAATCAATCATTTCGAACTACTTGAGTTCTTGTATGGCAAGAAGACAAGTCATTTGTTAAACCAAAAGTTCATAGCATTACCTTGGATAGATGTCATAGTAAAAGAAGTATTAAATAACAAAAGTTTAATAATTGCGATAACAATAAGAAAACGCAGAGTAAGTAAGAAATAAAATAAAAGGAATAATAGATAAATAGTAAAGAAGTCAAAAGTAAATTAAATTAATAAACCAAATTAAAAGCAACACCAGAGGTGCAAACAATATAAATGAAAAATAATGTAACATTATTAACAATGTACCTAACGTTACAATAACTAGAAAAACAGAAAACGATAAAATACTAAGAAAAAGTTACAGATTAGTAATCGCTATATTTCGAACTGCTTGACTTCTTCTTTGGCAAAAGGACTTGTTTTACCCTTTTCTGCTTTTAAAATTATTGTTTATACATTGTTATTTATATATAAACCTATTTTTCTAAATGTATAATTTTTTTAATATTCCTAAGTGCCTAATAGGTACGGTTGATGCAGATTTGGACAGATTAGGGAAAACTCTTTACATTTGTATAGCAGTAATAGCTACATTATTTCTGAATTCGCTAAAAAAGTAAAACAGCCAAAAAAATAAGTTTTTTTACAGTGCCGGCCACAATAGCTTCATTTCTTGGGAATACGCTAATATGCAAAATGTACTTTATCAATAAATGGAATAATATTATACTTTTGTTTTTTTAACAAGTACGAATCACGCCTGAAACAGAAATAATTTGAATTGTTAACACATTGCCGTCTTGATATTCCACAGCTTGAAGCCAATTCCCTGGCACTTTATGCACAACACAAAGAATAACTGAAATAGCACTAAACAACAAACACACCACGACTACAACGCTAATAAATTTTAACTGGCGTATTTCAGGCATTGCACCTCCTCTTACTTTCTGATCAGATATATTCTACTTATGCTTGTTCCTAAACATATGTACAAAGTGGTCTTTGATAATAGCGTACTAAAACTATGCACTGTAACATACATTCTGATTTAAATTTACCACCATCTCCTTCAAAATAGTTTTGTACACAAGTCTTCTAACAGCGACTGTGCTCCTGAACGGTTTCCTCGACCTCTCGTTATATTTCGAGCGATATTTTACCATCCAGGAAGCTTAAGTTCCAAAATATGAAACCTATTTGCTTTATCGCCATAAGTTCCGAATAATTTCTACGGATTCCGTTCCAGATTTGCTGAAATTAACGTGGCATTTTTTTTAATTGTGTTTAACGCCAGTTTTTACTACTGAGGCACCACAGGCGGTGAATACTGGTGATGCATAAAATGATATATTGGGAAAGGGTTTTATTTTTAAGGAAGGAAACGTTCCAGCCCTCCCTGGCATTTGCCAGTTATGAAGACTAAGGGAAACCTGGAAAAAAACTCAGTCAGGAGGACGGTCCTGGCGGGATTCGAACCCCAGACCTCCCGCTCACAAGTCCGCCCCTTAACAACCTCTGTCACCCGTGGCGGTACGCGGCATTTGATATAAGCTATCCTCTTTAGTTTTCAGTCTATAATAAAATCGGAAGACTGCTCATATATATGGAAAAAAGTACTTTTGTAGCATAGCTATGGTGTTCATAGAACATCCCTTTACACAATAATTAATGAAGATCGTGGTTCAAGAATGCTACTCCCGCATCTCTCTCCTCTTTCCTGGTTTCGTGATGTAAGCCTGGTCTTGGAACTTTTTGATAGCTTCACACCTCGTAAAAAGAGTGATAATTTCTAGAAATATAATTAAGGTATGATATGTTACATATAGCTAGAGATGAAACAATTCCTTCGGAAACAAGATATCAACTAAGCTTGACTCCAGCCTGGGGCGCATGACGTCATAGGAAGAGGGCTAGAGTTTATCTGCAATGCAGAAACCTGCTTTTGTTTACGTTAGAACGGTAGGCAGAGTTCAGGATCAAATATTCTGTATGGTTGATGCTAAGAAAACATTGCAGCCATGGTAGAAAATGTTTCATCACTGTATATAACGCACTGTCTGTTATTGTAGCGTGTTGTTAGATTTAGGAAACAGTTTTACGGTCTTCGAAAAGGAGTCTACGAGAAAGTTCATCATATCAGCATTTTTACCATATGAAGAGCTCTAAACGGGATAAAACTGATTTAAGGAGAAAGCGAAATATAAGCGCTTTAGAAATATAACGCAGTTTATATAATTTTGGGTGAAAGGCTGGCAGTTAACTTAACAAGTGAAAGGCGCACTAAATGCAGAGAAAATTGGAAAGTATAATAAAATATTGCACCTAATGCGGAGATTAACGCTGCAGTTGTATGTCTGCTTTGTCCCGTTCACGCAAGCGCACATACATCTCTCGAGGCTTTTGTTCTCTGAAACCTTGTGGGTGTGAATTAAATTGTCTGTCAAGACCAAATGTTTCGGGAATTCCCCCCTCCTTCCTTCCAACCCTCTCCTGTTCATCTTGGCGCTAGTTTCATTCTCTCCATGGTTTTCATGAGCTTCCTTGCGACAGAGGAGGAGAAACACGTGATACGCAGGTGTAGTGTATTAAACTACATTTAATTCGACGCTAGGCTGTGCCTAGATTTACAGTGATACCTCGCTATGTTAACTCTCCCGCTTGACTCTGCAAAGTTAATACCGTGATTCTTGTCTCACCTACATACCCAATCGATGTGCATTAACCCTTTCTAAGAAAAGGGCTAGAAGTTAACAATAACAATATTCGTATCTAGGCTGTGTTAACTGTTGTGTTTACAGCATATAAACTACTGCTAGGGAACGGGTTGTTAGAACACACTGACACTATATTACTGTTTACCAGAAGATAAACTTGCTAATACTTTACACCAATTCATAGCTGCTGAAATTGAATCGAGCTACCCATCTTAGACATTTCATATTGCTGCTGCTGCTGCTGCTGCTGCTGCTGCTACTACTACTACTACTACTACTACTACTACTACTACTACTACTACTACTACTACTACTACTACTACTACTACCACTACCACTACCACTACGACGACGACGACGACGACGACTACGACTACTACGACTACTACGACTACTACTACTACTACTACTACTACTACTACTACTACTACTACTACTACTACTACTATTACTCCTCCTCCTCCTCTAGCTAGATTTTCACTTTGTTTCAACTATTCTTGGGTGAGATCTTCTGTGTGTTTAATCTATCGTCTCTCTTGACATCTTGTTTTCGTTAAATAAATCGAGAAACCATGTTTTTAATAAAAAGGAAAACAACAATTTTGCTTAATTCTTTATAAAATCGGGGTAACCTCGTGCTCTGTAAAATACTTGCTCAATTATTCATTTCTTTAAAAAGAAAAAAAAAACAACTGTTTCTTCCCTATATGGTTGAGTTTTCTTTGTCCTAACAAGATACGATAGTGAATATTTTCTATAATCAATATAGAGAGTGATTTATGTGATAATAAATTACGAGATAGGGGCTTCGGAATCCCAGAACTTGTCGGTGCTGGTCCGACCCAAATATTATTCAATGATTATCAAAATTACTCTTCGGCTCTCCAGGACGGAGATTCTACCAATGTCGGTCCTGGTGGTGTAGTGGTAACCATACTTGCCTTCTAAACCCAAGATCGCGGTTTCAAACCCGACCAGGAGCGATGGATTTTTTCGGGCATAAAAATTCTAAGTATGGCTTACTTCGGAGGGAAGTAAAGCCGAGGGTCCCGTGTCGTACATTTACGGCACGAAAAGAACCTCAAGCCTGAAAGAAGAGGCCTCTGAGTAAAATTTGTCTACCATTTCACGTCCTGAATTGAATGGACGCTGATGGCCTGAGATGTCAAAGAACATCCGTAAATAAATCAAATCAATCAAACAATTCTACCAGTGCTTACTGGAGATTTAGACTTTTCTCCCGCCTAGGAAGGGATAGGATAAGCGTTACTTTTAGTAGACGACAGTAAGGTAGTTCTAGGGATGTTCTGAAACAACAAAAGATGAAACATTTACAACTACTAGTTCTAGTTCTGATAAAACAGAGGACAGTATTAGATCCTTACGCGCTTTCGGTGATAGGGGAGATATGAACTCACTGAAAATGAGTATGATAAACTGCTTCATGCGATGATTCAGCGATTAAAAAATGTTATCTCAGGACTAATATACTGGCGCTAATGTTAATACCAAACTGAAAGCCGTACAAATATAGGCGTATATCTATAATGAAACATATCACTGATTCCATGGCCAGCTGGATAAAGGAAAAGCACGTTTACCGTTTAAATCTAAAATGAAACTGGACATTAAGGATATCCAGTCTGTAGGAACTCAAATGGATTAGCAGGTATCAGAAGTGGAGGCAGTAATAAGGCTGTAGAAATCCGTAAAGAACTTAACCGTGGTGAAGGATACGGAAGAGATCGAGAGGTTAATAGCAGAACATTGGCCGGAGTGCGCGTTCGAGAATGCGAAGTTAGTGGTAGTAAACTCACATTTAACTGGTGCTAAAGGAGATCTAGCCATTCTCACAAAAGACTCGGACATGCGCACGGTATTGTAAAACTTTTCAAAGAACGTTACCAGAAATTTCTGGAGATGAAAAAATCGAGGAATATGAAGGAACTGTTCTTATGACATAACAAAAGTTCGTTAGTTTAATAAAACGTGTCTTCTGCCTTGCCAGAAAGTGTGATACCATATCCTTCATTTAGGACATTATATCGGAACAATTAAAGCATTTCTATAATTTGATTACATTGAACACAGAGGTGCAAAGACGCTATCAGTTTGTAAGGAACACATCCTTCAGCAAAAACGCTGTAAGTTTAGCAGTTTATGCATGTCGTTCGCCTAAGCGCTAGAGATCCAAAAAAAACCAAAGAACTATTTCTACAGCAAAGCTAAGAACTTTGTCAATGGATATTTTGCTCCATTTTGGGAAATTTATTTTGTTAGTATCAAACATGTTACGCCTGATCTAGGCATCTTCATCGTTTCAGTGCATCTTGTAAAAAAAAAAAAAAAAAAAAAAAAAAAAAAAAATCCTTATTTCCTTATAAAAGTAATTTATTCATGAGATGGTCAAATATGAGTGTCAGAGTACCTTATTATAACAACATGATAGAATTCTTCAAACAAAAAGAGGAGAGGACACTGATGTTACATGAGATGAAATGATAAATTGGAAAATCATTTTTTAAGGAAGAAAATGTTTCAGGGTAGCTCCCCGGCATTTGCCATTTATGAAGACTGAGGAAAACCTGGAAAACCCTCAGTCAAGAAGGACGGTCCTGGCAGGATTCGAACCCCAGACTTCCCGCTCAACGAGTCCGCGCCTTAGCGACCTCGGTCATCAGTGACGGTATTTTTCTAGAGTGATTTCATTGCAGATGCCACTAGCGATCCTCGTATTTTTAACATCGTTTGCTACACCTGGGGGAAAAAAAAAAAAAAAAAAGACAACTCAGAGTAAGGTGCACCCGTATTATTACAGAAGAACACGAAAAGTTATGTTCAAAATGCCTTCCTGCTGCGATAGATTGTTTCAATGCAACTGTGCCTGACATCCTAGTTTCCTGGATCTCTCACCAGTAAATTTTCATTAATTCCGGAATATTTTTCATTCTAAATAACTTACATGGTACTCGGTACTTTGCAAGTGCATCAAAATTGTTTACCACAGTCAATCAAAGGTTGCAGAAACCAGAATTTAGGAACTTAGGAACTTAGTAACGTTTTAATACACAACACATTGTCATTAATTGTTAATACTGGTATGTGTTTTAGATCACCCTGTTTCGAAAGTATTCCAATAGTTTGCATAGCTCGTGAATCACAGGGTTGGTTTCAGTGCAATTAATTAATTTTAATGCTGAATTCTAGACGACCACCTGTGTAGGATTTCTCCCCTACAAGAAGAATAATGAGCTACTCCTTGGGAGAGAAGTCGGGAGAAGAGTCAGTTCTTGAGGCGCACAGCAGCAAATTACAAGGTTAGACAGAAGAGTACCTTAATGCTGATTATCTCGTGCGCAATGAGCAACGCTCTTGTTTCTGTCTGCTCAAGCTTTGGAGTGAATTAGTTTCACTGTACAGAAACCGTATTTTATAGTGCACAAAGTAAAGGAACAGAGCATAAGTTGTTATGCTTATTATACCATACGAAACCATAAGCAACAGTGAAAAATAATGAATTATTAACAAGAAAATACACTCAATGGAGAAAATGTTCTAACATTAAGGCAATAAAAAGAGAACGTGCTACAAATATTTTGAGATATTTCAATATTTATATTGATTTAGAATATCATGGGTGAATTAATGAAGTAAGTAAGTAATTGATTAATAAATATTTTCTTAATGCAAAGGTCTCTTGCAGATTATAACGAAATATATAATTGGCTCAATTGGCTCGGTTCGATTCCCGGTACTTAGGAATTTTTCTAAGTTAGGGAGGTCACCCAGCCTCGTGAGGACAATTGGGAAGCTGCCTGATGGAGAGGTGGCGATCTTCGGTCTAGTAAGCCGCGATATAGCGATCGACGGGATGCGATGTGCTGATCACATCCCCCTTGCAATTCTGCTCTCTACCAATGATATCAAATGACGGAAGTAGATGACGTAGCGGTCGTCGCGGTAAGCTAAGGCCCTATGGGGCTGTAAAAGGCTAAGGAAGATATCCATTCTGCAACAAAATGATATTCACAAAATTCTGATTTTAAATTTAGTTTTAAGATTCTGACCAGCTTAGTAATCACATCACAATATTCACTTACCCTAATAAATAATGAAACAGCATCTTCAGTAACAACACTTGCCAATCTGTCATCTTAGAGAGTTTATCGACAATGATGGTAAAAATTATCATTGGTATTTATAATTATGTTTTGCTCCAGATTTCATGACAATCATAATCTTTTTCGGCTACATCAACAACAACATCATCATCATCATCATCATCATCACCATCACCATCACCATCACCATCATCATCATCATCATCATCATCAACAACATCATCACCATGGGTGGCCGAAGTCGTTAAGGCGCGAACTCGTGAGCGGGAGGTCTGGGGTTCGAATCCCGCCAGGACCGTCCTTCCTGACTGAGGTTTTTTCCAGGTTTTCCTCAGTTCTCATAAATGCCGGGGAGGTACTCTAAACTTAAATAAAAAAAAATCTTTCCCAATGTATCGTTTCATCTCATGTATCATCAGTGTCACTGCTTGTGGTGCCTCAGTAGTTAAAACAAAAAAACAAAAAAACAAAAAACAAAAAACAAAAAAAAACATTACCATATCATTTGTTAGTTTGTAGCTGTTCGTTTTCGCTGAGCTCATTCACAAATGATTCAAATACATACGTCTATCATAAAATGAATAACTGAATAAACCGGAAATGTATAGTTGTGTTGTAGTATATCCACTATATCCACAAATTATGAATCGAACCAAGAAAAAAAAGTGTAGAATGGATTCATAGATCTACGAAAGGATAGCGATGAATTTTTACAATTTACAGAACTACATTTTGGAGTTTAAAGGGACAGGCCTGGATCACACTCTGACCAATAGACCAAGAAAGTGTACCTTATTGTTATTGATGCACTAAAACAATGGGGAGAAGATGGGTGTACCGTCACTTCCAATACTGTCTGTAATATTTTGCCCGTATTTCATCCAGCGCTATGATTATCTCTAGAATCTTCTATGTCGAGGAGTTCTAAACGCTCAATTACAAGGACATAGTGGTGTCATTCCAGCAAGGTCCTTTTGCGATAATGAATAATTCTTTAACACAAGCGAAACTTTTGCATGATATTTTCCTACTTTTGCAACTAACTCTCCCTCGAGCTGTGCATCTCGATTAACAGATGAATCAACTTTAAGTGCACAAGTGCTCTATCAGGGGCCAGGTATGCGCCGCATTTTACACACTGTTGCGATCCATTTGAAGCGTTCTCACCCAGTGCATCCCATGTCGTTACCACGTGCTTCAGCAATGTTCGAAACATTAATAATAATAATAATAATAATAATAATAATAATAATAATAATACTTTTCACGCATTAGACATTGCTGACCCATCATTTCCTAGTAGTCCATCTTTAACCTATGCGCTGATACACCTCTGTGCATGAACAGTATTACCATTGTACCAAAAATGTTGTATCTATTTAATATTGCAAGTATTTTATCTGTAAACATTTAGGATTGTTTAGTTTCCAATCTTCGAATACGATAGTGTGTTAATTCGGTAGCAAATGTCGCATATTGTCATCACCCCCGGAAGAGCCGCCATAAACAATTATACTTTTGTACATTCATCATGACTGAGCCGGACATGATTTATCCAATAACACCCTGTCTATTACTGCTTAAAATAATCTGAAAACAGGAAAATAAAGGAAGGAGGAGTTCACTGAAATCACAAATATTATCAAACTCACTTATGGATAACCCTTTCATGACGGACGTCGATTAAGATGACCCTACCGAAGCAGTTGGTGACCGATCCGTGAGCTGGTATAACGTCCAATCTGCTCAAGTTCCAGCTCTCGACTCTTTTCGAAACATTGTTGGCCACCAATCGTCCCCCTATTGCGCATACGCAGATGCACCTTTCCTCACTAACGCACCCAGGTGTCATTTTTCAGATATTTAATGGATTCAGTGTTACATGCATACACTAGTTTCCCACATTGTCACCCCCTCCGTATGCCAGAATATGGTAGAGGATGAAAATTTTATATATCAATTTGGTTGTCTTTCTTAAGTTATGTTTCCAAATAAATGACACGATATTTCACTTTCTTAAGCATCATATCTTCCGCTTGTAGTAAATGCTATAAATAATGAACTAATGAACTAAAATGCTATAAATAACTGACGTTTTGAAGCCAGGAATTTATTATCCATTTTTTCCCTAAAATCTCTTGATGTAAACATTTTTATCCTTGGAGCTGGAACTCGGAGTCCCTTAATATTGCATTCATGGTTTAATTATTATAATTATGATTTAATTATTAAGATTAATATTATATGCATGTAAATATCTGAGCAGATAGGAATATTTTGTGCAAATCGGAGCAAGGTGGAAATATGGTATTCATTTTTCAGGTTCTACTGTTATAATGACTGTGAAACATCTGTAGAGAGAGAGAGCTATTGTATTGTATGTTCAAGAAAAGGCTTGTCGGCGGTTGACCTGGGGGAAGCAGGTAGTGGAAAGTGTGAATATTTTAGAGGTAACATTGCCGGCATGTATTTAAAGGGTCATTTCCCCTTTCAGGGTAAAAGCTACATTGTTAGTCAAACGGAACAAGGGAGACTAAGGGAGGTGCGCCACACGTGGGAAATACTGATTTCTGGGAATGTATCTCAGATGACAGATATGAAATAATACAGGACACATTAAAGGGCCTCACTGCAAAAATAGCATTTTCCCAGGAAATAGAGATAGCAAATAGATGGGTAAAAACCTGCGTTATTTATCAGAACATTTGACGATCTAAAAGTGACTAAAGGAGGAAAGAGTCAATAAAAGTCCAACTTGAAAGCATATACCGATCTTTATAACCGAGGATTTTTTGGGAAAAGAACGGGCCGGAAATTTTGTAGGAGTGTAGGGAAGAAAATAATAATAACAAATGAATGCCTTTCTAAATCGTACAAATCGAAGCCGGTCTGCACACCAATAAATATAAGGGGATATCCAATAAGGAAGCCCGGAATTCACTCTGATTTCAGAAAAACAGGGAATTAAATTTCGTGTAAGGAAGGGTTAGGAACAAAAAATCAAAATGTTAAGGCATTCAGGAAGAAGTAAAAATTCGAAGTCAGGCAGTAAGAGGGCTCAAGAGCTGTCTAATAGTCAGGAGCTAGAAAAAGTGATAGCTAGAACTCAGGTCTCCGCAGACAGTCCGACCTATAAAATATTGCATAAATAAATAGCGAGATACAGAAAATGTCGTGTGTTCTTCTCTGTGGTTAGTGTTCGAAACCTTCTCGTCCCGATGGCCTTAACGTCACAAAACATCCAGTTTAGCAAACTTTGAGATCCTAACACCCACAACTAAAACTCCATCAAACGGAGCACTAATGTAGGGGGCATTGTAACAACAAAATACTACAATAATGCTTCCAACCTATTAAAATTACGCCGTCGCATTCGAATCCTTCTTCATATTGCAATTATAGACAAATTGGTGATTGTTGGAAATAAACTTTCCTTCAAGCACTCTTACGCAATTTCTAATTAGATGCACAGTCATTTATAAGTTCCTTTCTCGCTTTTGTATTCTTAAAAATTGGTGATCATTAAAATTGCAACCCAATGTACTTGTTTCTAATAGGCATACGAAAATGATGCCTGTCTTCTCGTTTGATTGTTTGACGACGCCGCTGGGATCCTTCACGTGTATGTGTTAGTCCTATTTCGATCCACTGATAGCATTTAACTATGGCCGCATTTTGTCCAACACGACCATTAAGCTTTTTGGAATGACATTCAGCACTGTATGACACAATTCTCCCCTGATCAAATTCTGACACCTGCTGTTATTGTTATCCAGTTTTTCTGAGTAAGTGTGAAGTCGGTTTATCGCGTCCCCTTAACGCGTTGCAATTTTAATGACTAACAGTGAATATCTACGAGAGATGTTATATCTTGATAAAACTTAAATTGGTGACACAAAAAATTCGCTCATCAGCTTTTAGGTTTAGCATTTGGATGCACGTGCGTGATCACATGCTATGTTCCGTTCGACAAAGAGAAATTGCTTAATGATTGTATGGTATATATAGGATATACTCTGCTTTGCTAACCTCTAATTATATGCTTATTATAACGCACTGTGCTTGAAATTAAGCGCTATTAGGCTTCTAAGGAGATTATAATACCAGGACATACCCTCGTCCATATTACATCAGGAAATCAACCACATGATCGCTCGTTTGAAGGGCAAGCGCATAGCTACTTAGGCACAATGGCTAATAGATTTTGCCAGGCAACCAATTAGTCGGATACCGAGCAAGCATGTTCAATTAAAAAGTTAATTTTAATTACCTGTAATAAAGTTGTGATATATTTAAAACAATTGAAACCTAAAATTAGGGTTTGGTTTTAAAATTATATTAATGAAACCTAGGAAAAGTATTATTTTTCCTCTGTTTTCTTTTTCTAATTACCTAATTTTTTTCCCAATGTCTTCAGTTCTAGAAAGAAAAAATAAATAGAGCCTTATGAGATAGAAAACGCAAATACTAAATACACAATAAATATTGAAACACAAACAATATTAATTTCCTTGTAATAACGGTTCATTAACCTCGCTACTATGAAACCATCTAAATATATGAGATACAAATGCTCAGTACATAGTTCAAGGTTCCCACGTAAATAACGTAATATTTATTTTGTGCACGTCCACCTAAGAATATGTACAGATAAGTAAAACTTCCTCATTATCCTTTATTTGATTTTTTTTTTGACCAAAATGGTTGCAATTTAATAATTTAAGTTTCCATAATATTGTCGAATTATTGACCTACCGCTACTTAACACCTATCTATCTATCTATCTATCTATCTATCTATCTATCTATCTATCTATCTATCTATCTATCTATCTATCTATCTATCTATCTATCTATCTATCCATCCATCCATCCATCCATCCATCCATCCATCCATCCATCCATCCATCCATCCATCCATCCATCCATCCATCCATCCATCCATCCATCCATCCATCCATCCATCCATCCATCCATCCATGCATCTATCTATCTATCTATCCATCTATCCGTCCGTCCGTCCATCCATCTATCTTTATACTGTAAAGTAACAAATTTCTACTGCAACTAGAATTTAAGTGTAAATATATCTACGTATTACGTATAAGAAATAATTTATAAATAACTTTATTTTCCACAGAGCAATGACTTTGGTGGTTGCGGGGAACGACTCGTTCAATATCGCTATAGCCATTAGTACTTACATGCATTATTTAGAGCACAATTATATAAAACACATTACACTAGCTGCATAAAACACAAGAACCCACTGTTTCCATTACACCTAGATATTCACACTCAATCTGATTACATGACGTTTCTCTTACCATTTACTACGAAGGAGGAGGTTACTTTCGGTACTTAAGCCTTGCTCACGGCTGGCCGTTTGTGTCTATGCTCCTAATGGGACACCTACAGGAAGAAGGGATTATGTGAAGTTGATACCGGGTGAACAGGATCTACGAGCGGTGACTGCTGGTGCAGATGGGGTCCTAACTTGTATATATATATATATATATATATATGGCACATCTAAAGTGCAAGCAAACATCATACCGCGCTAGCCCACCTCATCCTTTTGATCTCAAACAGAACCAACGGAATGAAATGGGAGAGGGGAAAGTTGTTGAATACCAATATCCATCCCAGCATTCGCCTAAGTGATATGAGGGAACCACAAAAAATACAATAAGTATGGCCGCCTCAACAGGAATGAAAACTGGGACCTCCTAAAAGCGAGCTTCAAGTGTTATCCTCTGAACCACCTTGCTCGATCAGTACGAGGGATACTGCAACATAACTCATAGAGGTCCATTATTTCTAATTTTGATGTTAGTGATTCTGTATTTCATTAGTAAATGCAGAACACTTTCCTCTTTATTTTCCCTCAGCATTTTCACCTCCTTAATTGGTAACCAAGTCGGGGACCAGAAACGATAAAATTAAGCATTATCCATCCTAGCGGCCGTTAAAAGATTAGTTAATTTATCTAAAAACTTTGGTACGTAGTGCATTTGTATGTGTTTCGGGTCTTCATTATAAACTGCCGTACCCTAAACTTTCTTCATTATGTACACCCAGTGACCCAGGTAAAATTTAGCTCTAAAACATTATATAGTGAAGTTATTCATTTTGATGTATTATATTAGCTTAAAGTTGTATTTGTTTATAATTTTTGGAGAATTTATAGTATGCTTGTTCTCTAGCATTTAATTGCTGCAATTTAATTAGTATGATAAATGTAGCAAAATTTAGAGCTTCAAATTTAAGGATTCAAAACATTCATGATTTATGATTTAAAAGTTTGTTTTATTGTTCAACGTGTTGTATTATTTAAATGGTGCATTGCTGAACTACGTTTATACGATTCCTGCAAGGACCATCCTCCCTCATGGAGGTTTTCCTCAGTCCTCATAATTAGTAAATTCAAGTAGATACCCTAACTTAGGCCCAGAACGTTTCCTTCCTTTAAAAAAATCCTTTCCATTTTATCATTTTATCTCATGTACGAGAAGTAGATCCATAAGTTTCCGGCCTACTATTTTCTAGCTATAGTAAAGACAAAAACCATATGTCACTTTTCAATATAGATACCCTTTATTGCAATACACATGTCATATCTTTGAATTAATATTTCAACATTCCCCTCCACAAATAGGCAGAAGTAGCCGAGGTCGTTAAGGCACGGACTCGTGAGCGGGAGGTCTGCGGTTCGAATCCCGCCAGGACCGTCCTCCCTGACTGGGGTTTTTTCCAGGTTTTCCTCAGTCTTCATAACTGGCAAATGCCGGGGAGGTACCTAAACTTAGGCCTGGAACGCTTCCTTCCTTAAAAAAAATATATCCTTTCCCAATTTATCATTTCATCTCATGTATCACCAGTGTCCACCGCCTGTGGTGCCTCAGTAGTAAAAACGGGCGTTAAACACTATTCAAAAAAAAAAAAAAAAATAGGCAGAAGTCTTGTCTGCAAAATGGGCATAAACAGCACCCATCACTTCTTCGTCACACTTAAATTTCCTTCCTCGAAGGTCCTTCTTGAGCTTTGAGAACAGGAAATAGTCGAAAAGATTGTGGCCATGGTCTTCTTGGTTGATTGAGTGACCTTGACCTTTAGAGGTGGTGCTTCGCCAGGTTTACGCCACTCCAATAATACTCTTTTGGACAAGGGATTATAGTAGAGGACCATAATTTCATTTCCTGTAACAATAGTTAGCAGAACTTATTTCTCGTTGCCACGGCAGAACTCCAGAAAAATGCCTGACAACAGATGACTCGTTGCTACTTTTGGACTGAGAAAAGAAGTCTAGGCACCAATCATGCACTGGCCTTATTCATGCTTAAATATTCATAAATAATTCGAAGAAATATTGTTTTAGAAAGGCCCAATCTTGCTGCAGTAACTTTGAGCTGCAGGTCTTCCAAAATTTCTCCTTTCACAGCGATGTTTTCAGCAGTGAGCACCTCCAAAGGCCGACCTGCACACGCTCTTCGTCTTCAATACTTTGTGGACGCATGGCCCATTATTTTATGGTAGAATATGAGGGGTATGCTTCCCCATATACACCGTCCAATCGCTGTTTAATTTCATTTGGAGTAAGTTCTTCTTTTATGAAGAATTAATAAAAGTTCGATACTCCTAAAAATGTCACAATCTTCTACACATAGCCTTCTTTATGCAACTATATCTGAATAACTGAACACAGCGGAGCGGAAGTTACAGCTGCAATTATTTACTTAATAGATAAGGTGCTTCACCAGATAAGGGTTTTGTGAGTACGATAACCCTTATCGGCGAGTCCGGAAACTTATGGACCTATCCTCGTACCATCGGTGTCCACCGCCTGTGATATCTCAGTGGTAAAAATGGGCTTTAAATACAATTAAAAAAACAAACAAAAAAGGAAATATTTGCACTTATTATGTTAAACGTAATGAATAACAATATTATATTAATAGATAACGGTTAAATATTCTCTCAGTTTAAACATTATACTAAAATTTGAATTAGATAAGAAAATTAGAACATTTCGTACATGTTACAACCATATAGTATTGATTTTTTTCGGGTATTTTCTTTGCCGCACGAATCTTAACAGTTTTCCTGCTCTTTACTGTCTTCCTGAACATCCCCTACTTTCTCCTAGCAATTTACCTAGTACAGCTCTAATTTCTCTAAGTCATAAGCTTGGCAACTTGAATATTAAATTACCTTAGCGTCATACTATGAGTGTGGGGGTATTAGGGCTAAATAAGCTCATTCTATTAAACAACCGCTTATATCTTTTTTGTTATAAGCACTTAGCTTAAGGTATACAACGCCATTAATTTCGAAGTAATTGAGAAGAAAGATAAGGTGCGTTAAAGGTCAGAAAAAGGTTCCTTTAATGTGGAATGTTAAAATTTTGGTGTATGTTTTTAAAGATATTGATTCCCTAAAATATAGGAAGCAAAATATATATGTACTTAAAGTGTTTATATAAATAAATACTGGTATTTGTGTGTACACAGTTAAAAACAACTAAAGCGGTATGTCAAACCAGATTCTAATACTTAATATATATACCTCTCTCACAGTTTCCTTGCGTAAATAATAGAAACATAGAAGGGTTACAAGATGATTGTATGTGACACATTTCGATTTGACGATACTACATATCTCGGAATGTCATCCCAGAGCGGGACTTTTGACACTGGATGTCAAAGTGATGTATGGAAAAATGTTTGTTACATTTCCCCCTGCGAATTTTCTGTTTACATTTCACAATACTGGATTCTCTGGGGGTCCCGTACGTCGTATACAAGGCTGATTGGTTTTACACCTAGCGTCGAGTTTCTTCTGTGACGTTCTTTTACTTCAAGGGATTTAGAGATTTTAAACACTAAATACATTTTAGAATCATCAAGTATCTGATATCAAGGTACCTCATTAAAATCAACATTTCCATATTTTAAATTCCATTATCATTATGAAAATCCCTTAAAAAGTTCGAATTTAGGATATAAAACACATTACAGTAACAACATAAAACACAAGGACCCAGTGTTTCCACTTATATTTAGATATCCGAACTCAATCTAACTACACGGCGTTTCCCCTACCATCTACTGTGAAAGAGGAGCATACTCTCGGTACTTAAGCCTTGCTCACGGCTGGCCATTTGTGTCTACGCTCCTAATGGGACACCTACAAGAGGAAGGGATTAGGTGAAGCTGACACGAGCGGTGATTACTGACGCAGATGTCCTAAAATGTATAGATAGTCAAAACCCAATTATGTAAAGTTATGCTTACCACAAAAGTGTGAGTCGGTCTTGGTGGTCTAGTGGTAACCATACTTGCCTTCTGAACCCAAGATCACGGGTTCAAATCCGGCCAGGATCGATGGATTTTTACGGGCGTAAAAATGGTAAGTGTGGCTTCCTTCGGAAGGGAAGTAAAGCCGTGGGTCCCGTGTCGTACATTTATGGCACGATAAAGGACCTCAAGCCTGAAAGAAGAGGCCTCTGAGCAAAATATGTCGGCCGTTTCACGCCCTGAATAGAATGGGACGCTGATGACCTGAGATGTTAAAGAGCGTCCGTAAATAAACAAATAAAAAAAGTGTGACGGATATGCTGTATGAACATGTGTCAAATAGCCTCTACAAGGCTTCTAAATCTTTGTGATAGGCTAACATTTGCTGATCGTTAGTGTTTGCCTAATAGTGAATATGACAGAAGTAAATGAATAAATGAGGTCGTGCGTATTTTGGACAGCAAAGAATGCACCTGACCGCATTAATTTACTTAAGCTATATCTACTATTAGGCAGAAATTGACGATCAGCAAATGCCAAATTACTATGATAGTTGTCAAGTATCATCCTTAGGATGACGGGCTTTAAAGTTTCAGACGCATAATTGCAGTCACTTATGTAAACAAACTAGTACTAACATTTTCCACAAAATGGATAAAACTGTAATACCAGCAATGATAATGAATTTCGTTTAGAAGTGTTTAATCCTATCAAAAATACAAAAGCAATTCGCTTCCACATTAAGTGATTCTTCCTCATCGTTTTCAGCGGTTGTGGGATGCTGAATTTAAGCGTGGTCGTACATCCATTCAGTTGATGAGCGCTCAGGGTTTCCCAAATCCGCCACGACCGACGAAATTGTGACAAAAATTTACAATGACGTACTTAATGATCTCCAATAGAGTTGTCTGGCATTGCAAAGACCTCGATAGGCCGTGTCCATTTCATTTTACTCCAAGTTTTTGGTGGGAGAAAGTTTCTCGCTCGGTGGGTACCGCGTTTGTCAACAATGGATCAAAGACAGACTAATTCGAACGAACATTTCGCAAGATTGTTTAGACTTGCTTAAACGCGATTGTATTGAATTTCCCCGATACATTTTATAATAGTAGTGAAATATGAGCTCATCATTGTATGCCAGAGACAAAGGAGCAACCGCGACGGGTGTCCTTAAGACGCGGCCTTGTGAGCGGGAGATCTGGGATTCGAATGCCACCAGGACCGTCCTTCCTGACGAGGTTTTTTCCAGGTTTTCTTTAGTCCTCATAAATGACAAATACTGGGGAGGTACCCTAAATTTCCTTTCTTCCTTTAAAAAAAAAAAAAAAAAACATCCTTTCCCAGTTTATCATTTCACCTCACGTATCATCAGTGTCCACCGCCTGTGGTGCCTCTGTAGTAAAAATGGGCGTTAGACACTAATCAACAATAACAAAAAGAAGCAGTCCAAACAAACATTAAACAATTCAGGATGAAAATGTAGCAGTGTTTCATGCATCTGTGCGACGTACATATATGAACATAAATCCAGACTTTGCAAGGTAGGTGTACTGGACATTACTGTTTCATATGATAATAGAAATAGATGAATTGACAGGCTTAGTATTTGATATTTTTTCAAAGTACCGCAATATATGTGTTCATAAAATCAGAATTATGAAAAAGTAAGGAATATGAAAAACGGAACACAAGGCACTGCCAGGAGGGAGAAAGTGAATTAAATTTCTCTGGTTATCCCAATTCCGTGGAAGTAGCAAATGCTGATAATCTATGGAAAAAGCCTATATCTAAATTCAAATTACATCTTCATATTATCGGACAGTTATGCTAAGACACACTATGGGCTTCCATACCTGAATATGTATGACCCGATGTGAAAATTTTAAAAACAAGAGTTCATCAATCGTGTTGCAAAGAGATTTCGCACTGGATTAAAAAATGTCATCTGTAAATGTAGGGTAAAAGCTTGCAACAGTTCTTGCGCCCCCACCCACCAAGTTTGCAGTACTATATAATCCATAATAAGCACTTATTTGATATCGCGTGTACACTGTAATCAATATGTAATAACTCATAAACCGGAGGCGGCGATGATGGCTCTGTTACATCAAAACAAGTGCACACCTGCCGTAGAAATGACAGGACAATAAGTTATTGTATTTGCTGCCTGCAACAAAACCTCTCCCGTCGTTACAGATGCCAATAGAACCGTTAGCGAGTCGAATAAATTCATAGACTGTCTGGACGTTTGCGTCAGATGCAGCCAATAAAATGAGGCTGTCCTCTAAATTTTAATATTGTTGCCGGAAATTGAACTAGAGCCCACTGATGGTGGATGGAGATTTTGAATGCTCAGAGGTCGTGAGCTCGCTTAGATGGCCCCATATGGGCTCAAGAAGCCACGCTACCGAGGTTTGAATGTTGTATATATGGAGGAATATACTCCACAAAACTTACTCAATGTTCAGCTCTTTATTCGTTCAGGCAGTCGGATTCAAATTTACTTTAAGATTCGGTTTCACTTACTTAAAGATTCGCTCGCCCAACGATCAGATATTCTTTCGTACAGTCAGAGGAAATTTCAAACACTTAAGATTCATTTTTTAGTTTACGTTCATTCGGGACTCTTCATTCTCGGAAGCAGGCGGAGAAGCAATTACTCAAAATTCAGTTCTTAATTCGTTCAGTCATTCAGATTGAGATTCTAATTCAGTACTTATCTACATTGAGTTCCACAATTAAGATATAGGCATAGATAGATCTATTTGAACTCTTTACTTCCTTTAAGGGGCATCCCACTAGAGGATTTTGAGCACCTTCTCTCCCATTTTTCTACTTAGGGGTGATTTCAATGCACACCATCCTCTATGGAACTCCACAACAGAGTGAGCAGACTGTAGTGTGTGTGGTTGCTAATGTCCTGGATCGTCAGTTTGTCTCTGGTGACCCTGATTTTCTTTCTGACCGAAACAAGCAGATTTCCACGTGCGAGTATCTGTTTCGTTTCTCTCTCAGTTCAACTCAGCTAAACCGTTCTGATAGCTACTCCAGGGTTCATTTGTTGTGTCATATTAATATCTGTCTTGCTTTAATTTCTATTTTCATCTGTTTAACGCCGCCATTTATTGTCTGGGAAAAGCTACGTCCCGTTGCATGCAAGCCGGTCATTCACCCACACCATTCTCTTAAATATGAAACCGTTCTGTTGACTCTCCGGATGACATTACGTACACCCTAGAGAGCAGGTTTGCTAAATTTTCGAGTTCCGCTTATTGTTTTCAGACAATTAGGCTCTTAGGATGCAGGTTGAGTATAATGGTTATTTATTTATCTCCGACAATTATTGGTAGTGTCATAATGCCCGATTTTCCGTTCGCGAGTTGGAGATCTAACATTTTTTTTCGTTATTAGCTCTGGGATCACATGATACACACATTAAGCGACTTTCTTCGGAAGTCAAGACTTTCTTACTCCAACATTTTAACCCTATCTAAAGTGACGGTACATTTTCGTGCGATTGACCAGTGACACTGTCATTCCAATAATCAAACTGGGTAAGGACCTAAAACTTTCTTCCGAATTCCGCTTTATTTACCTCATAGCAAAGTTTGAAAATTAATGGATCGCATAATTAACAAATGGCTTATGTGGTGACTTGAATCGCATTACTTTCTGACCAAAGTTCAATGTGGTTTTCCAAATCACACAGCTCCTTCATTGACCATTTAGTGCCACTTACGACCCATATAAATATCTAGGACTCCCTTAGAGAAGTAATATCCTTCGCGTGCTTGATGAATGGTGCAATCCCCCTCTGGCTATTTTTATTTATTTATTTATTTATTTATTTATTTATTTATTTTTATGTTCATTAAAGAGGTTTTAAAGAAGCATGTGTACTATTTTGTCATGTCGTGTTATTCAGAAGAACAGAGTCCCCCAGGGCTTGGTACTTAGTGACACACTGTTTGCCATTCCTATCAATTCTATCACAGCGTTGTTTTTCGTTCATTATGATATTTCTCTCCGCATAGCGTATCTGTTATTAGGAACACCACCTGTTTGGCCCGTCTCTAAAATTTGAATATCAGTCACGGCTTCCATTTTTTTTAATGAGAAAACCATCTGCATTCGTTTCTGGCGCAGTATTCATTGGCTTCTCTCCATTTTGGCCCGGATTCTCAATCTTTCGCAAACGAAGTGAAATTCCTTAGCTTGGGTTTAATATGAAACTGTGCTGATCATCACATTTAGTGCCACTGAAAGGTCAGTGTAAATGTCCTGTCTTTTACGTGTATTAATTGACACCTTCTTTGGGAGCTGTTCGCTTCTGCGGTTCTATTGGATTGTGGATGCATGGCATACTGTAGTTCAGCCCGACCTTCAGTACTTCCTTGACTAATTGACGGGGAATCCGTGTAGCCATTGCAGTTTTTCTAACACCCCGTATCCATCCTGTGCCACTAGGTGGGTGAACTTCCTCCGTCCTGTGGAAGATAGTTTTAACTTAACTTTCCATTAACTTACTTAGCCTGCACACCTCTCCTAGGAGCCGTTTTCTAATATTTCGTTTAAAACCTATACATTCTGAATGTCACTAGCTCCAGATGTAGGTTTCGGGAGTTTTAAAGGACCCTGAATGTTCAATTGTCTGATGTTTAGCAGCGGGGGAAGCCCGTTCTCTTCTGTGGTAGCAAACAGAGGTCCATTCAATGCAAAGCCTACGACCACGCCCTGTTTCTTTTGGCAGCATTTTAGAAATATAATCTCTTTCTTTCTGGCATGTGATTTTATTTGTACTGGCGATTTAAAAGAAAACACGTGCGTTTTATTAATCGGGTTTTACTTTCTTAGCTCTGCGACATATATTTTAAGTGTTGCATTTATATATCTATGAGCAGCGGCAGGACGATTAAGTCATTTGTTCCGATGCTTTAAGTGTCCTTTTGAGTATTCAAAGTCTGTCCAACTCCTTGCACAGAAGATCCAGAATTCAGTTAATGCTCTGGATGACGGAGCGCCAATGTCACACTCTAATGGGTTTCTGGACATGTGGGCATACACAGAATGAGCCGTTGATGTCGCAACGTAATCGTCTTGTTTAGCTATTGCCACATTCCTGCAACATGCTTTCTTACGTTTATCCATTTCCTTGTGCTGGCGCAAGGAATAGCGTTCGTTTTAACAGTGTTTAACGCCCGTTTTTACTGCTGAAGCACCACAGGTGGTGGACACTGATGATACATGAGATGAAATTATATACTGGGAAAGAATTGTTTTTTAAGGAAGGAAACGTTCCAGACCTAAGTTTAGGATACCTCCTTGACATTTGCCATTTATGAGAACTGGTGTAAATCTATTCCCATTACTTGGTTTATTATTCTCGCGTTGGTTTCGGTAGAAGTCTTTTTGCAAGATTGCAATTAGCAATTGTGATCGAGTCATCATAACTTTTTACGAGTGAAACTGCTTTACCTTTCCTGCATTATTTCCACCTCTTTACATTGAACTACATTATAATCGAATCTGGCCAGTTGGTAGCTCTTCCAGTTTTACTGTGGTAACTACCACTCTTGATGATACCGCCACAGGTGGCTGAGATCGGTAAGGCGCGGACTCGTGAGCGGGAGGTCTGGGGTTCGAATCGCGCCAGGACCGTCCTCCCTGACTAAGGATTTTCCAGGGTTTCCTCAGTCCTCATAAATGGCATATGCCGTGGAGATACCTTCAACTTAGGCCAGGAACGTTTCCATCCTTAAAAACAGTTCTTTCCCAATATTTCATTTCATGTATTATCAGTGTTCACCGCCTGTGGTGCCTCAATAGTAAAAACGGGCGTTAAACACAACTAAAAACTCTTAATGATAGGAGAAGCCCTTTGGTGTAGACCGAAGATCGCCACCTCTCCACTAGACAACTTCCTAATTATCCTCACGTGGCTGGGTGACCACTGTTCCGGACCTCCCAAACCTAGAAAAATTTCCAAGTAGGTACCGGAATCGAACTCGGGTCCAGCTGTCAGAAACGCGTTAATCAAACTTATCTTGCAAAATATAAGTTCAAATATCATTTCTTTGTTCACATAACACCTTCAGTAATTTCTCTGCGTCTGAAATTAGAAATCGTATACATATCAGTTTTTTTTATCAGTTTTTATTTAGTTTGTACTTTTTTTTATTTTGTTCACGTTATATAATTCTTTTTTTTCCGTGTTCTGTGATTTATTTTTCCGGACAAGTAGTACCTCATATATATTCTCGGAATAATATAAACGAAAGAAATGTTACTTACAAAGTAAAAATCATTAGACGGTCAAAAAACTCTAACAGGGGAAAAGGCAGTACTGTCATTATTCCTGAGCAAGGCTTCAAACAAAGGTTTATAGCTACCTTAGTCTTATTTCCGTTTTATTTTGCTCAATATATTTGTGATAGCAACGAATAAAACCCTCGGGTTTGTACTAATAATATCGTATCGTTTCAAATTAGCCAAAAACATAAAATTTCCTAAGCTTCACTATGAAATTTCCAACCTTCGCTTGAAGTTAATTTGCTTTACATCAAAGGTGTTGCTTTACACAACTCCTCTGAAGTAAATAAAAGCATGGCCCCTAAAGAGAAATGGAGGGGCTGAAGTGGGTAGAGGTGTGTATTTTCTAATTTAAGATAGAAATAGTTTTGCAAGTCGGTCACATTATTATATCGCACTTCATCTGCGACATTCTGACCTGCTTTCTTATACATAAATAGATAGATATACGAACGGATGGATGGTTGGGTGTACGGACTAACGGACTGACTGACTGGCAGATTGTTAGATAGGTTAGGTTAGGTTTGGTTAGGTTAGGTTAGGTTAGGTTAGGTTAGGTTTGGTTAGGTTAGGTTAGGTTTGGTTAGGTTAGGTTAGGTTAGGTTAGGTTAGGTGAAACACTAAAAAATTCCTATAAATTTCGCTACTCTAACTACCTGTATTCTTCAAAGTCATCTGCCCTTCGAAACATAGCGAAAATTCAGTGAGTATTTAAGTGTTTTTATTATTTCTAGTTCTTGCTGTTTTAATTATATACATCTAAGAGCTACTTTATTTTTCAATATATGTATATATAATGTATGAACCATGTTATATTCAGTAAAGAAATATTAAAAAGAAAAAAATAAAAGTATTTTTTCTCTCTTTCATTATTTTAGAACGTATTTACCTCCCTGTTTCTTACGCGTTAATCCCAGGTGATGTAAATTTATTCCTGTTAAGTCAAAACATTACTTTTAGTTTAAAAATATTTCTTTATTTAAATTTTATTCTATCGTACGACATTTTAAAAGCTTAATGTAGTATTTTAATGTTCTATTTATCGTCGCTTTGACTGCAACGATCCTCTCATGACTTCTGTAAATTGGATGTGAATACTGCAGGTTTTAAGTATGTAGTGATTAAGAAAGTAAGATAAATTATTGATGGCACAAATGAGTTAGTGTCCTTGGTAACTTAAACCTATTTGACATTAACCTTCTCAGAGTAAGGAAAAGACTCCGAAAAAAGCTTTACCTAAACAGATTGACCTGGCCAGGACCGTCGAATTAGTAGTTGTAAACTGTACCACTAGATCACGGAGGTTCCCACCCCCCTATCGTGTTGACCATGTTTATGCTTCAATACGGACATTTATTTAGCAATGCTTCAATTAAATATTATTATTTTTCATTTACAACTGAGCAGTTTGTCTCAAAATAAAAAACCCACTAAAATTTCTATAAAAAGCTTATTACATATGTCATATATATAAGTACACACATATGCATTTAATGTCTTTTATATGGATCTAAAAGCTTTGACCAAATTAAAATATTTCATTCCTATGCTCTGATTTACATGTTTCATTGCAAAATGAGCTAATAAATGGAAGAAATCAACATTAAAATTCTATGGGCCATTCGAATGTAGCATATTTTATGATTAATCTACATATGCGCTTACTAAACATATTCATATTTTCTTGAGTGTAAAACTGCTCACCCTAATTGCACTTACAGCAATCCCAAAGGCCATTTCTATATTCACTGCAGAGAAGTCATTAGTTACTTTTGCAACCACTTTCACCTCGTAACGAATCTCTTGATAGAAGGTAGAAGAAAGGCTTTTTAAAGCCTTAATTAGCAATCCAAGGGTTAGGAATGGGAATGCATGGAGAATAATGAAGCACCTTTAGTTTGAAACGTTGTCTAATATTAGCTCATATATGTACCACGTGATATTTTCAGTTATCATACAGCAAGTCTATATGCTGCTAGACAATTTTTAGTCAAATTTTAATGGGTTAGCGAAAAATCAGTAACAAACAACAAACCTCATAGCGACGGATACAGAGAAACTTGTTGATCTTGGACCTGGTTAAATGTTTCATGCAAAACTTAATAATGCATTTTGTTTATACAAAAGTCAATGTTTGATCAAAATTATTCTTAAACTCGGTATCTAGCGAAGAATAATAGAAAAGTGTAACATCTAAAGAAATTGTAAAAGTAATTTAAAAGAAAAGAGATTAGTAAATGCAAAAATTGCTTAAACTCTATACCTAAAACAAGAATTCAACACTAATAAATAAACATATTTACTCTATCCTATGCTTATAAATGCTGATGTGCACTGGAAAAAAGAAAATGTGGTATTAAGAGGATACAACTCCGCTAAACAGTATCATAAAAACTACCTTCTGTGTATATTTTAAAATAAATTTTTCTTTCGCTACCGAACATGTTTTTTATCACGAGAAGTTCCATGTATAGAGAATTTTTTTACTAATGCAACACAGTGAAAGTATTCTTTAATCCTGCATGGACTGCTCTCCCTTGTACACTCTATGTATGACGATTCCTTTGTCCGGTCGTCAATCTACATATGCATGTGAGCACACAAACGCCAGGGTTGCCCTTTGTAAACGGGCTGCAAGGCAGGGGGAGGGCTTTTTCATGACCTTGACTCCGTCACCGCAACATCTCTAATGGTCCAATGATTCAATGAACTGTGAACATAAAGGGCTTCTGCTAGCCTCTGTACAGCCGGATGTTCCGAATACATTAGAACAAGTTCTCCTCCTTGGTGCTCTAAAGGACATTAATGAGCGGAAGGACGCTTATAATGATAAACGGATGATAAGGTACGCTTAGCTACCTTTTCGAGTATGACGTGTTTTGTGATAAGAGTTCAGCTAGAGTAATATATTAAACGACATAAATGCACTCTTTTTATAAGCTCCTCCTCTGGTTTTTACAACTCATAGAGAGCTACACAATAAAAATATACTTTACATGAAGTCCTCTTTTCACTTCGCCAGGGATAAATACAATTATATTATATGCAACACATATACAAAAACAATTTGAGCATAGTTCTTGTTAAATGCTCTGTTCTCCAAATAAATATTCTTCGAACAATATTCTAAATTATTGTAACCGGCAATCATTGATGCAAGGTGACAAAGCGTTCTAGAAACGACAACTGTGAAGAATAAAGAAAATATTACATTCGTTATAAGGGTTTAGAGAGAATGGAATTGCTTTCATAGGACATTTAAGTTAGGATGAGAACACAAGGAATGAAAACGGGTTGAAAGGTAGTAGGGAGTTGAGGTACATCAAATTATACGCAGAAAAATGAAAGAGTGCAACTTCCTTCTAGCGTCCAGTTGATTCTAGGAAAACAGGTCAAAAACTGGGGTGATATTTACACAGGTTGCATGTGCAAGGAACGTAGGCATTATGAACAGGGTGTAGTTTTGTTAAAGATTTGCTATGATTCAGTTAACAGAATGTCGCAGTAATCAAAGTATAGCATAATCAATGTTGATAAAAACTTGTTTTTTTCCCATATTGAATATGAGAACATTGTAAGTCATTTTAAGAAATGGAATAAATGAAAATAGTTTTTTACACATTTGTTTTACTTGAATTTGCCAATGAAGATCATTATAAAATAATTTACAAACAATTTTATACGCGTTTTCTGTTTCATTAACCTTCACGAGAACGAGTGTTGTTTCATTAAATTTGTTTAAAAATCGATTATGGGTCATTATGATTGCCTGGCATTTTCCCGGATTTATGTAAAGTATTTTGTGTAGATAATGAGTTTAGGTCTTCTATAAATTCAGCAATGGAGTTTATGTGTAAGTTTGGACATGGGTCCGTATACAGCTGTAGGTCATTTGCATATAGGAGGAACATCCTTTATTACGATACCCTTCTCATATTTAATCATTTTTGAATTAACATTTCAATCGCCCCCCAAAAAACAGTCGAAAATCTTGTCTACAAATTGGACATAAACAGCAATCTTCGTCACACTTAATTTTCCTTCCTCGGAGGCCCTTCTTGAGTTTTAAGAAGAGGAAATGGTCACTGGGAGCTAGATCTGGGCTGTAGTGTGGAGAGTCGATTTTCTTGAAGTCACATTTCTTCACAGCTTCCTTTGCAACGAGACTGTGTGCACAGGCGCGTTGTAAAGAAGGTGCACACCTGCACTCAGCATTCCTCGCCTTTTCTCTTTGACGGACGCACGTAGTCTGTGCAGTAGGCCAGCATAGTACTCGCCATTTACGGTGCTATTTCTCTCCTTGAAGTCAATGAACAGCATTCCTTCACAGTCCCGAAAGATTATGGCCATGGTCTTCTTGCTTGACTGAGTGACTTTAGAGGCGGTGCTTCGCCAGGTTTACTCCACTCCGTTGATTCTCTTTTGGACAAGGAATCATAGTAGAGTAGCTACTATAGTTTCATCTCCTGTAACAATGGTTTGCAGAACTTCTCTCTCGTTGCCATGGCAGAGCTCCAAAAATGCCTAACAAATGACTCGTTGGTGCGTTTGGACTGAGGAAAGAAGTCTAGGCACCCATCTTGCACTAGTCTTATTCATATTTAAATGTTCATGAATAATTCGAAGGACTATTGTTTTAGAAAGGTCCAACCTTGCTGCTATTTCTGTAATTTTGAACCGTCGGTCTTCCATAATTTCTCCTTCCACAAGAGCGATGTTTTTAGAAGTGAGCACCTCAAAGGCTGACCTGTATGCTGTTCGTCTTCATTGCTTTCTCTACCCATTCGAAAAAAAAATGGCCCATTCTTTTACGGTAGAATATGAAGGGGATGCTTCCCCATATACACCGTCTAATCGCTATTTAATTTACATGGAGTAAGTCCGTCTTTCGTGAAGAACTTAATAACACCTCGATACTTCATTTTGAATATGTCACAATGTTCTACACATAGTTTACTTTATGCAACAATATCTGAACAACTGAACACAGCGGAGCGGAAGTTACAGCCGTAATAATTTACTTAACAAATAAGGTATGATACCAGATAAGGGTTTTGTGCAGGCTATGATCCTTAACGGCGAGGCTGGAAACTTATGGACCTACTCTCGTATATGTCTAATGTTTAGCACGATTATTGACGCTATTTATATAATACTGGTCCCAGTGGTACTCCAATATATATTCAAATGCTCTAGAAAGTAAAATAAGGGTTGTTAGAATAGATAATTCCTTTACATCGATAGCTTCATGGATGTCCTCATGATGAGATCAAAAACGCTGTAAGTGATTTACCTTTGGGAATCATGCACTACTTATCATTTGCACGATACATAATTTGTTGTCTAATATGTGAAATTGACTTAAACAAATATTTTTATTTGTTGTAATAGTGCCAAAATATGCTTTAGATGATATGTGGAAGGAGATCAATTTTGGTGTTATCGTACACATCACAAATATACAGATCATTTGTTTGCAGTAGAATTATAAGTTTCTCCTTTATTTCGTTCCTTAGTCGAAAAATGACTAATTTTAAAATGTTCATATTAAAGAAGAAATTTTAATGGCATAATAGGTGTATATAGCAACGTATTAGACTTTAAAATAATTAATTGGCAGCTAGTAAAATACATAGAACTTTGGGTAGGGGATGAACTCTGAAAACCTTTTTGAAATAGTTTTGAACATAAACTTAACCAATCAGTGTGGAAACACTTCGGCTTTTGTATCACAGCTTCAGACCAAGAGAGAATTCTCAGTAATAACATTGATAACGTAACACTTTGAACTTGAATTGAGTCCCCAATTTATCACTAGGAGTACCGAGATGTATGCTTTAAATCGCCTCAAGTGAAATTTCCTCAGGCACCTGTAATACTTGGAAATGGAAAAAGAGCAATATGGTAGTTTCTGATTGTGCAGTTAAAATAGTGAAAATAACGCACGGAGCTGCATTTAAAATACAAACCGAGTTGGGCTCACAGCCAAAATTCTCTGCACGCTACTGACAAAATACCATCGCCACTTTCATTTTCTCCCCTCTTCCTTAACCATTATTTTACCGTTGATTCATACTGCCGTATCTTTGCCATCCATAATAAATCGATATTTTTATCATATCATCTCCAGAGTTATAAACTTAACTGGGTGTAAAAGAGATTATATTCTTAAAATGTTTCTACCTCAATCAAATTGCAGTCTAGAGCAAAGGCCAAACTACAATTTTAAGCCTCGCTTACTGATTGCATTAAATAATTCGTCAGGTATACCAAAATTATGATAGAATGCATTTTACCGCTTAAGATGTGCCTCAATCAAAATTTTATCAGATTCATTTTTATTTTGCTATTAAACAAATGCATGATAATATTATGTTAAACGTTTTCTATGAATGTCAAAGGTCATTGTTGGGTCTTTTTAACCTAGAAGGTTACGACTTAAATAATGTATTTTACTGTGCATTATTTATTCATCATATGCCTGGGAAGATATATACAGAGCGTGCCAAAAATGTATACAAACTTCAAGCAAAGAAAAACTGTGTTAACATAACAAAACTGAATTCACACAAACAGAAAATAATTAGTACTAATCATCTTTGACTTTTACAGTTACAACAGTAGCTCAAAATGCACAACATCGGTGTCGATACACTTCTGAGTACGTTGAACCACTGATTGAGCAACGTTTGCGAAAATGTCCTCAGCGATTGCAGCACATACCGTTTCAATTTCTTCCAGAAGTGCTGCCAGTGTAACTGGTTTTCCACGTATATAGCATCCTTAAGAGTTCCCCACAAGTAGAAGTTCAACGGAGTTAGATCCGGAGAACGGTTCTGTTCTATACGTACATCTCCATTATCTTTGAACTTCAACATTCTTTGTTTTCCAATACCATTTAAAAATTGCTTTCCGCAGTTCAAACGATAATCTTGGCTCCATTTTGTTGTAGCAACGCTAGCATAATGTAATGTGAGTCACATCTGTTTACAGAACATAAGGCGAATTTCCCTGTCACGTAACAACGCTATCATAATGTATGTGAGTCACATCTGTTTAGACCATCATACTACACATTACTGTTGTTTTTCGGTACACCTTTGAAATATATTAAATAGATATCTACGGTGAAAGCGTATACGTTTTTGGCACCCTGGGTATTTAATATATTTTTAATTGTTATGATTTGTCATTTTTATCTGAGATCTACTTGGGAGATATTTTAAAACTTTTAACAATTTGTTCCTAAACTCATTTTTATGTAAGTGATGAACGTTCCGCCAACTGCCAAGGTCTTTCCAAATGAATAAAATGGCTGAAATAACGGCGTAAATGTATCCGGAGTGCTTCGCCTCTAAAGTTACCTAATATGCAGCTTTTCAGAACGAGATCAAACTGCGGAAAAAACCTTACCTAAGCAACATGTCCCAACTGGGAACCAAATCTGCCAATTGACAATTAGAGTGATAAATGAATCTCTGATCTCGGTATCTACTCTTGTGTCGTTATTTTAATACTTATGTTTTGTTAAGAACAAAATTAAAAGGTTTTAATTAAAATATTTCTTTATAATTATTTGTACTAACTGTGAGTATATATATATATAGGTGTTTTCGAAATTAGTGATGATCTTTTGGGGGATGATATGTGAGATCTAGATATTGAAATATAGAGATTTTGTATGTGTGATTTGGTTAATTTACGGACGCTCTTTAACATATCAGGTCATCAGCGTCCCATTCAATTCAGGGCGTGAAACGGCCAACAAATTTTGCTCAGAGGCCTCTTCTTTCAAGCTTGAGGTTCTTTATCATGCCGTAAATGTACGACATTGACCCACGGCCTTACTCCCCTTCTGAAGGATGCCATACTTAGGATTTTTACGAAATATAGAAATTGGGTAGAAAAGAAATATGTACTTGGTTATTTTGTAATAGCAAATAAAACCTTATTAAAAACCTCGTTTATATTTCATCCACCTTCGTAACTGTGGTTGTTTTCAGAACTTTTAAGGCATTAAAATCATATCCAAATTATCAATTTAAAACAAAATTTGTGTTTCAGCGAGTAGATATAGGTAATAACTTTAACTTGGCATCTGAAAGTGATTAGCCTGTGTTATAATGTCACAAAATATTGTGCGCTGTTTCTTACATTCTTGTATATTAATAATTAGAATGTCAAATGCCTGTTATTTGTACAGTTCATTCATAATTTGGCGCACTAATTGAAGAAATAAGCTAAATAAACGACAGATAATACAATATGAATAAGCGTTTTATGTTTAAAATCACATCCAATCCTAAAATAGTCGGTAACGAAAGAAAGACGAGTCCGTTCTCTACAGACGGACGCGCCAAGTCAAAACCGCAAAACAGCAAAGAAAGATAGTAATACGTTATCAACCATGTGCATTGTGTTATTTCTTTTTTTTCTCTCTTTCTTTTTTCTTTTCTTTTTTTCTTTTTTCTTTTTTTTCTTTCTTTCTTTCTTTTTTCTTTTTTTTTCTTTCTTTCTTTTTACTTTTTTTTTCTTCTTTTTTTTTTAGTAGTATTTAACGCCCGTTTTTACTACTGAGGCACCACAGGCGGTGGACACGTGAGATGAAATGATAAACTGAAAAAAGGAAGCGTTCCAGACCTAAGTTTAGGCTACCTCCCCGGCATTTGTCAGCTGTGAGGACTGAGGAAAACCTGGAAAACGCCCCAGTCACTGAGGACGGACATGATGGAATTCGAACCCCAGATTCTCCCGCTCATGAGCCCGCGCGTTAACAACATCGGCCACCCGAGGCGGTTGCGTTATGGTAATGACAACACTAGATTGCTAGCCACCAATTTAAAATGAAGCGATGCGGGGTTCAAACCTCCAGTGTTTCCCACCCCTGCCTTCCTCTACCACAATTATTTTTAAAATAGTTGATTAATATTCAAGATTTGATAGATTTACTGGTAAGCTGTTTTGAAAAAGGTAGAAAGCACTTTTATATGCTGTAATGTGTGAACGTTATAACCACAATTTTATATTTTTGCCTTCAGTAAAAATGAAACTCAGAGCATTTAAAGGTATGCTGATAACTACAAAAATGTAATATAATCATAATTTACTTTCAAACCAATATACTTTTTATTTACGGTCTATCATTTTCCTGTTGAAGACTATTTACTTCTAGATGTGGATATTTTCTTATTTACATTCATTTTAAACGCATAAAACACTAGAAGTCTTCTATTATAATACACTTGCATTTTGGTTGCAGTATAGAGGGGTAAATTTTGCTTCTGTGATTTGCACAAAACATAAATCTTGACCGATGTCATAAAAAGTATGTGTATTTTAGTGAAACAACATACCAAAGTTACCAGAAAATAAAGCTAAAAGTACCTGTTCGCCTAAGAGGTGATGGAAGGGCAGGATAGAATGGTTCTTTACCACTAACTTTTTTATACCACGCACAGTCGTACAGCCACTGAGACTGTACTTTGCCTTCAGTAGAATTTGCGGTGGTGTGTGTTGCGGTACACTCTCCAAGGGATACCAACAGCCTTTACTTTCAAGTTGTAGAAAAATTTATAAAGGACCCAGTAATTTATCCTAGTGAAAAATAGAGGACTCGCTGCAAAACGACGGTGCTTAGTCTGGCTGTTTCTTTCTCTCCTGTGGAAAGCTACGCTGCGTTTTATGCAAAACGGGATCTGTTCGAAGTTTTGGTAATTTATGAATGAGCCCTCTGGGAAAGAGAGGTGGAAGGGACTGAAGACAAAGGCAAAGAGACAGAATAGGGAAGCGACAAATCAGAGCTATGAAAATATTATTCATTTCAAATACGGGTGACCCCTGGATTCTTTCCAACTCAACTGAGTGCATTCCAAAACTGAGGCACTATATTTTCAAGTCAATGATTAATTGGCTTTTCAGAATCATTAGAGAGTAAAACACATCCTTTGCGTATCTTTGACAAATATTTATTTAATAACAGTACTGTCATATCTGTTTGTCATGTCCAATCTACAAGTAGACCAGAGATCGTTTATTATTGTGAATTTAATGTTATATATTATCAAGAATCTAAACCATTAAATAAATATTTTATTGCAAGAAATTAATGCTTACTATAGGAAATCTAACAACTGGAAGAAATCTTAGAAACTTGTCTCTATAAATAATGTAAATTTGAAATCTAATACATATCACCATATTGGTTTATAATGCTACACTTTATGACATGAATAAATATTTAATAGACGAGCAAAGGAATTTCCAAACTTATCAAGAATGCAATAACTGTATAAAATTACTAAAACGAATTTTATACGCTATTTTGTACACCATAATTATATAAGTATATTAATAAAATAAATTTAATATTAATGTCCACTTACTCAAAATTACTCTGAAGTAAATGGCACTTATATTATACTAATGATGTCATTATATAGATGGATATTATACAGTTCGTTTAAGTCGGTCCTGGTGGTGTAATGGTAACCATACTTGCCTCCTAAACCCAAGATCGCGGGTTCAATCCCGGCCAGGACTGTTGATGGATTTTTTCGGGGCGTAAAAATTCTAAGTATGGCTTCCTTCGGAAGGGAAGTAAAGCCGTGGGTACCATGTTGTACATTTACGGCACGATAAAGAAACTGAAGCCTGAAAAAAAGAGGCCTCTGAGCAAAATTTGTCGGCCGTTTCACGCCCGGATTTAAATGGTACGCTGATGAACTGAGATGTTAAAGAGCGTCCGTAAATAAACCAAATCAAATAAAAAAAATGGTAGTGAGCAAACTATGCATTGCTAAACTGGCTTAATGCTATGTACTTATGAAAATTTGTGGAATTTCTTACCAATTACAATAAAAGGAAGCAGGCAAATTTGCAAACAGGTATGGTTTTTTTCAGTTATTTCTATTTACTTATTATTGTACTTGGTTGAACTTCATTAAAGGTATTCTAATGAAATTCCAATTATATATTTCCTAGTATATTTCTTGGAGATATATTGAGCTTGGTAATCTACGAGTATCTAATACTTTCAATAATCCTTTTAATTTCCATATATTAGCTACGTGAGACAGCAACGGCTAGCAAAGATCTTTTAACTCTTATTTAAAACTGTAGCCGAAAATAAGGGCCACATTTAATTAAATTGATACGGTTATAGTCGATGTTAATAATTAATGTAAATATGATCTGATGCATGCATGTGATTTGTATTTGTATTATATCATTTAGATAGCACCTGTGCTAAATCTTTAGTAGAAGGTCATTATGTCATTATGTGAAAGTACAGGTTACAATACAGGACTGCTCGTTAAGCTATGGAATGTGTCATATTGAAGTTCGTCCCAATGGAATATTAAACGCCTTGACCAGGGAAGAAGGTCGCCTTTGTTCTGGCATGAACTCGTTTCCTCGAAAAAGATTTAAGGAAAACAATTATGCGAGACATAGAATGTGCCTTTTTAACTAGTGCAGAGAAGTATTATTTCAATAGGTAATGGTAACGGTGTGTAATGACAATAAGGGAAGAATTCTTTCCAGAAAGGTACACATGTCAATCTTAGCTGACAGCATAAGTTTTATAGCCCTTTTAACATTAACATTTAGACACGTCAACAGGTTTCTGACATGACTTTAGAAACAAACAAATGCTTCTTATTTATGGCCGAGACGTGGTCTATCGCTATTTCATTGTGGGTAGATCTGAAAGGCTAGAAAATTGAAGGGATGGCAGATCAGGAAAGTTTCCGAATATTCATGGCAGGAATGTCCTTTCTTGGAATTATTACAGCGTGAGAAGATTTATTTTAGAAAATTAGTCCAGTTCAACCACTAGGAATCTTCCAAAATTGAACGAATCGGAGCGAGCCTGTATAATTATAGATATTAAGGAAGGACCAATGAAGCAGCGAGAATCGAACCAAGCTCCACAATTTTGTGGATCTATTATTTCTCGTTCCTAACAATACAATAAACTTTACGTCTAATATAATGTGAAAAGCTGTGATGAGTGAGCAGTCGAGGGTATGAGTTGTGAGGAAGAGTCAATGGTTGGAGTTGGAGGAAGGAATAGTAAGAACTAATTGGAATAAGTGGGCGTAAGAATAGATAATCAGAATGGAAGTCTGTAGAAAAGAAATAGTCAGTAGTCAGTTAAAGTGGTCGGCAGTAGTGAACCGATAAGCATTATCTAGAAGTCAACTGAGATCTTCGAAACATTTCCAAGCCAATACGAACAATCCGATATTCTTATACTAACAGTGAATAAATTGTGTCAACTGAGAACTTTAGTGTTTCCGTGTAGCCTGCAAGATTTCCGACCCTTCCTATCACTCAAATGAGTCAAAAAATTCCAGAATTTCCCTGAGATAAATATTCCTAATCCCGAAGCAAAGGGGCATCCAACCAAGAAATCAAATAATCACTTTATTTCCTCCTCCTTATCTCACGAGTAACGACCTCATCCTACATACGGCCCCAAAGCATATCTATAATATGTTCAAATGAACACAACGGCACCTGTAAAATGATTAACATACCCGCACTTTTCATTCATATATCTGAAACTCAGTTGCTGTGGAGTTAGAGAACGATAATAAGTTTCTGTACTTATCATAAATACAATTGTAGATTAGTTTTACCATCCAAGCTGATGATTTACCAATGCCCACTGCTTTTGGCATAAGTTGCTTGTGCTACACAGCTCTGGTATCGTCCGGATTTCCTCCCATAAGGAAGGGGGCGCAAGTCGTGATATATTTTCCTTTCATCGTTATTAATACTGGTACTCTGAAAATATTTCTTTTCTTTAATTTCAGAAAATTAATTATAAATGTTTCAAGATTTTTTTAATATAACAGCTTTACAGAAAATCTCTTGTCCGCAGAATACATTTCGTTGCTGTTCTTTTGGTGAAATTAAAAGCAAACTAATCTCTACCACTACCACTATCACCACTACTGTCATTACCATTGCTAATTATTCGTGAGGGATTCCTCCCCTGGTCCAAAGGGATTCACGAATGTCCGTAGTACTCAATGTTTTTTTTTTTTACATTAGGACGACACCCAATTCTAAAACAGACCCAACTTTTGGCCGTAGACGATTTCGCCGCCCAAACGCGCTAAGCGAACTTTAGCTACCCGATTCTCACTGGTGGATAGCATAGACCTACTCAATTTAAGAGGTGAGTCACCCAAGCATTAAGGTACCACCACCCGCCTTACTGCCCGCTATGATTCAGGTATCACCTTCCCCCAAAATATATACTATAGGTACTCCCTTGGGACACACTGCCGCCGCGGGTACTCATTTATCCGTGAGTAACGCCGAGTCCAACCCATTCGGATAACTCTCCGCAGGGAGGGACTCGAATAAGTCCGGCCCGGCTACTTCTAGTAACGTCAGAAGTACCACGGGTACTCAGGGTCCGCAGAGCCCGCACCTGAAGCATTTGTAGAGCAAAAACCGAAGTTACCCCACACCCTGATGTGAACCATTGGTAATAATAATTTTTATTTGCCAGAACATAATAATTTAATACCGTCAGAACATATCAAGATTAAACATTTATTTTGTTTCTACTGGAAAAATAGCTGCACATTCCTTTGTATTATAAATGGAACAATGGAAAAATAAAAATCGCATTGTCCTCACCGAGTGCAATTTGGATGATATTAGGAATGCTCCGGAAAACTTTCTTACAAAAATTCTTTTTTAGTGTACGGGCATTTAAATTGTTTTATGCTATGAGCTATGGGGCTTAATTGTTAATAAGGCGCCAGGTAAATTAATGGATAGACAGCTCTTCTCTCACCAAGGGGATCCGGGTTTGATAAGGGACCGCTACTACTTTTATTTTATTGTTTTTTTATTATTTTTATGCATTTATTTGCATTTAAAGGCAGAACTGCATCTGGGCGCAATTTCTTCAGGTCCTTGGTTACCCGACATTCATTTCACTATTGCTCCTTAACCTCATTCCCCATCTTGGCTTTCATTCCTTAGCATAGTCTAATCCGCAATTTCCAGCGAGGGAATCGTAAAAGCACTATCTATGCTTATGCATGCTGAAGCTGAAATGCCTACGTTGCAAGTGAACTGGCAATAGCTCTCGCAATTTCTAAATCAGAACTATGACTCAGTAATCTTGCAATCAGCTGCACCGTTTTGGTCTCAGATTAGCTTCCTGTGGTGTTTTTTTTAATAAGATAAAAGATATATAAATTATATCCACATCCGAGAAAAATAGGATAGACGCGAAACTGTCACATTCATTAAATAATGTAACTTGAGTGATTTAGAACTTTACAAGCAAGTGGTAAAAGTTCATGAGACTAGAAAGAAAATATGTATTTTATTTGTATGATTAATATACTTTTTAAAATGCTTATAACTAAAAATTGTATTTCAAACGGTGTTTGAAGTACCCGAATGATCCAAACAGCTTCCAGCAAAGGCGAATTACAAGCTAAATTTATCTCGTGTATCTAAAATAACAGGAATGGTGCAACAGTTACACACAAATATAAGAAATGGTAATCCATAACGTTGAAGACCGCTTTAGAACCAAAATATAATTTGCTCAATATGTGAAGTTCGGACAATATCATTGCACTTAAATTATGGCAGTATACAAATTATGTGATAACTGTAAAAGGTACAATATAATAAGTTCTAATGTCTTAATACAGACCCATTCTTATTACATGCTTTCCGGTATCCGCAATCTGGACGTAAAACTCTGAATATGACGTTCATCTCTGCATAATTACACAAACTTCCTTTCCAAAGAGAAAAGCATGCGAATAATGTACACATTAGTTTATGAAATTATACCAATAAAAGGACATCATTTACAGAATGTGTGTGTGCATTTCGTGAAGTAGATCACTTTATATGTTTGTACATTAAATAAGTATATATAAAACCGCTAGAAAAAAGTATGATTTTGCCTCTTAATTATAATAAAGTACAATTTAAATAGCATATTTTATTCATGAATTAAAAATTCATTTTCCCAGATCCTGCTGATTTGAATAGAACAGTTGTTTTTAATAGTGTTAACGTCCAGTTTTACTACTGAAGCATCACAGGTGGTGGATAGTGATGATACATGAGATGAAATGATATATTGGGAAAGGATTTATTTTAAAGCAAGGGAACAATCCAGGCCTAGGTTTAGGGTACCTCCCCGGCATTTGCCATTTATGAGGACTGAGGAAAACCTGGAAAAACCTCATAGTCAGAAAGGATGGTCCTGGAGGGATTCGAACCCCAGACCTCCCGCTCACAAGTCCGCGCCTTAACGACCTCGGCCACTCGTAGCAGTATAGAACAGTGTGTTTATCTTCCTCTGTCTATTAGATTATGACTTGTCAAATAATATTAACACGTCAAACAGTCCAAGGCCTGAGAGCTGGGGATAAAATAAAAAAAAAAAAATAATCATCTTACATTTAACTGAACTAAAGCCCCAGGAAAGCTTAGCTCTATAAGGTATATAATTCGTGGTATATGCGCATTTGTCAAGCGAGTTATGTTAAAATGACAGTTTTGATAATTGAGTTTCTGTGTCTAATTAACTGCCGCACCGCACTGGACATAGCACACAAATGCAGAGTTGTATGGTGTGCGTGACCTAGTAATTTACGAGAGGCAACCAAAGTCTCCTTTGTACCCGTGTAACCGCCACTTTGTTTAGTGCAGTAATTATGGCACCTCGGGGACCGAAAACCTGTGGTCTTTTTGGAAGCAAATTCTTCACTCAGAGGGAAACCAGTAGGTAACCAGTTTACTTGTTAACCTAAATTCTAGGAAGCAGTAAAATTGCTGCAGCATATGGAAAGCACACGAATTTATATAATCGTAATAAGCCGTTAAAAGAAATGTAAATAAAGGTGTAATGAAACAACTATAGGGAGAGCAAAAAGGTATGAAACGTTAAATAATATTAAATAACAAAACTTTACAACACTACCTAGCAATTTAAGATAGCATGTCATGTAAAGTTGTTTTAAATTAGTTAAAGGGATGAATATTTGTAATTTGGATATTTACTTAATCTTACAATCTTACACCTACACCTGGACAAGATGGCATCTGCTATTGGAGAACCTGCAGCATCCGAGAAATTAAATGTAAATACTGAAATGCTTAATCAATTTTTGTATTAACGGCTACTAAATACATTTTATGGTAGCTATTTAATATTATATTATCTATCATTTATCCCAAATATTGCCATAATGTTCATTTTCTGTCTAATCATGTAAATAATATTCATTAATTCCAATTAATTTAATTTTAACCATTTCCAGAATCTTTTGAAGTCATTTCTTTCATCCCATACACCGGATAGTTGCATTTAGAACATAGAAATAATAAATTCACTTTAATCCTCATCACTGCACATGACATCTGAAAACTTGAAACCGGCAGATTGTCTTTGCAGCAGTATTTCTGTTTATAAATGTTGATAATATTTATTTTCCTTAAAATGGTAGCTTATACCAATGACTCCATTGATGAGAGAGATGACTCCTCTGTCATCCATACAATAGGTTCATAGAAAAAAGTATTACTTCGGCTGAAACAGGTATTCTCAGGTTATGTTAGATAACTCCGCCTTGAATTAAATATAATTGTTAGAAAATGAATAAAAAAACTGTAAAAAAAAACAACCACAATACTTTCTTTAAACATTTGCTCCAGGATTCTTCGTAGCTAACACAATACATATAGAGAGGTTATCGTTTCTATTTCTAAGCTTCTGGCCTAACAATTTTCTAAATATGATAAAGACAAAAACTATATTTCACTTTTCAGTATAGTTATCCTTTAATGAATACACTTCTCACATCTTTGAATTAACATTTTAATCCCCCGCCCATATACAGTCAGAAGTCTTGACTGCAAACAGATAAGGTATGACATCAGATAAGGTTTTTGTGAAGGCGATATTCCTTATCGGCGAGGCAGTAAACTTATGGACCTACTCTAGTATAATAATTTGAAACATCAGTGGGTTGCTGGAGGTCCTTTGGTTGGAGTTTCATGGTTAAGGGCTTTGTTTGCACATTTTGAGCTCGAATGCTAAATATGTTTCATATTTAAAATAATTTACACATAAACCGCAGTTACCATTTATTGCTATTATTGCTATTAAAGTAGTAATGTGTATGGAACACACACTTAAGCTAATGCTTAGTACATGTACATTGCAGTCTCTTATACCACTATTTCAAATGCCTGTAAGTTAGTATAATTTGCGATTACTGTTCTTATATCAACATTTTCAACGAAATTACTGTTGATATTATGTTATAATGATATAATTAATTTTTCTTGCTGTTATTCAAATCACTTAATATTTGAGCCTTATAATCTTACCTGATTTTATGGTGCAGTCAACAAAAATATATAAATCTTAATTTTATCTATTTTTAATTAAAAAGAAATACTCTGAAATTTATTTCACATATCTGGAAGCTCCGCGAAAGAAGAGTGTGTGAATAAAACCCAAATGTACCAAATATATTTTTGATTAGGAGTACCCTGTGATGATAGTTTTAAGGCAGAGTTAAGCAACGCAACCTATAACTTTGTTGCATGAGAAAAACTGAAAAATAAATAAACATTCAGCACATTATTGAAGAACTACACACTTTTATCCCAAAAATATCATATCGAAGAGTGGTGATGCGATCCTATCTAGACCTAGTAAATGGGTTATCACTTGCAAGATTCAGATTAAATGTAGACGGTGTAGTTATCTGGACAAAGGTCCTTACAGAGGATAACTTGTAAAATATTTAACAACAAACTGCCGAAGAAATGTGAAATTATGGAATTAACGGATTTTCAGAATATTGTTTTTTAAATGCGAAATAAAACAACACCAACAGATCTTATGGCAAAGTTTCCGGCCTATGCAGGGCGATTGAATTAAAATAATGGCATTAACCACAAAGGGGGTGGAAGGGAGTGGTTTCTCCCCACCACACACCTCAGGCAGCATAGGGTCATAACACACTAATGAGGAGCGGTTTAAGGTCCTTGAAACGTCGGTTATTAATCAAAACGTTTGGAAGAGACAACTACACCTTTGGGAATAATGTAAAGAGAAACAGACAAGACTTAATAAATTTCGTTGGCAACGAAATTACAAATAAAACGTTGGCGCTCGAGGCTGAAGGAGATGCGGTAGGGTTGATAGCCCACCCAAGTAAAAACATTAATATTCCTTCTGCTAGAAGCTAAGTAGCCAATCAGCAAAGTGTTTCACATTGTTTTCTGCAAAGTGAGAGGGATATCCAATAAAGAACGAGAATCAGAAAGAAACATTCTAGGAGGAAATACAAATTTAACTTTAATATTAGACACGATTAAAAATTATTTGATCTAATTACCAGTTCATTATATAACATTGCATACTGCATTGCTACAAGAAAGAGGGGGCACTGCAAGTGTTGATAATTTTAATGTAAAAATAGAAAAAAAATTAGTAAAACTGTTTGATATTGACATAAGGTATAAAATTCAAACGAAGCAAAAATATAGGTAAAAGTAAATTGTTTTATATTTATAAAGATATAAAGACTCCATAAACAAAAAAAAAAAAAAACTGCTTGAAATGAGAGAAAAAGTTGACGTATTTTTGGCCAGATGACCATAGAAATATTTTAGGAAACAACATGAATGAATGAAATGAGGTGGTATCCACAATATTCGGTACCAGTACTGCCATCTCCGCAGTAGTTGCAGTCCAGTTTTGTACCGCTAGGTGGCAACACTAGCACATCTGATAAGTGAGTGTTTAAAGTTTCATGCAGCTGGGTAGATGTGTTGAGATTATATAGTAATTTTCATGATACACTGTGTGCAGTGTGTGGCGATTTTAAGGTGGATCCAAGATTAGAACAGAGAGTGTGCATCAGATTCTGTGCAAATCTCGGTAAAATGCTACGGAGACCCTCGCAATGATTCAACACGTATTTTGGAGACAAAGCTTGAGCCGTATACGTGTATTTGAGTGGCATGCTCAGTTCAGGGTCGGCTGTACAGCTATTGAAGACGATGCTCACACCGGTAGGACCATCAGCTGCATAACGACTGACATTGTTGCCAAAGTTCAACATCTCATTCGTGAGGATCGACGTCGAACCATTGAAGACCTTGCTCATGAAGTGGGAATTGGTTATGGGTCATGCCAACGAATTTTAACTAATGAATTGAACATGCATCGTGTCGTCGCAAAAATTGTGCCAAGGATCCTGACTGCTGATCAGAAGGCGCAACGTATTGAAGTTTGCGCGGAACTTCGTCAGGCCGTATCCGATGACCCAACCTTCTTGTCCAGGATCATCACCGGTGACAATACATGACCCTGAAACAAAACAATCCTCCCAGTGGAAGAGCCCGAACTGACCAGGACCAAAAAAGGGAGACAAGTGAAGGGTAAAGTCAAGAGCATGCTCCTCGTTTTCTTTGATACCAAGGGATTGTACACAAAGAATTCTCCTCACCAAATCAAACAGTGAATTCCACGTACTACTGTGACGTTTTGCGAAGGCTCCGTGAAAATGTGAGGAGACAACGGCCCGAACTTTGGCGACAAGAGAACTGGCTATTGCATCACGATAATGCGCCCTGTCACATAGAATTCCTTGTTCACCAGAAGCTTTTTGACGAAAAACATAACGGTTGTCCCCCACACATCATACTCGCCTGATTTGGCACTCTGCGACTTCGCTCTATACCCCAAACTGAAAATCAAGTTGAAAGGATGTCGGTTCGATACCATTTAGAGTATTCAAGATGAAACGCTGTCTGTGCTGAACACCCTCAAAGAACATAATTTCCAAGATGCACCTGGAAAATGGCAGAATCGCTCGAACCGAAGTATACGTGTGGAAGGGAGCTACTTAGAGAGTGAGGGCGATCATTAGTCTCAAAGTAAGATTTTGACTAGATGGCAGCATCAGTCCCGAATATTCTGGATATCACCTCGTAGGTATGTGGTAACACATTCCTAACAGTAACAAAGTGGTAAAAATCTAGAGCCCCGAAAAAGTAAGTTATTACAGTGCTACTTTTTTTAAAAACCTTAATATAGGACATGGCTTGACATGAGGAAGCGTTAATTAATCTTAGCATTTATTTATTAATTTCAACAATGCACAAACACTAGCCTTCAAATTCATTCTACAAAAATACTGCTTCATACTCTTAAAACGATGTTTAAAATACACGAAAATTGTATTAAAACCAAATTGGATCTTCTATATATACTGAATTAGCAAAATAATGAAAGGAACGTAAAACTTTTAACAAAGAACCAAAACATTGGCCAAATATTATATTGAAAATTAAAAATTTTCACGACTGAACCTGCAAATCTGCAATATGCCTAGCATAATGTTTTTGTAGATAAGATATATATATAGTAGAAAAGGATAAAACACTGAGAAAAAGTCACACTTGAGATCGCTATATTTCGGACTCGTGGAGTTCTTCTATGCCAAGAAGACAAGTGACGGTGATAAAAGTAAATATTGAGTATCGAAGGTAACGTTATGCATGGAAACAGATGAAACTAGAAATGAGAGTGTGGGAGGAAAAAATTAATACATAAGATTTAAACCAGGTGATATACGCGCTTTATGTAAAAATATAGCTACCATTTCTCTATCTCTGCGTAAACTTTCAGAGCTTTGTGGAGATAACGCATCAATAAGTGTTAGATTAAAAGCATCATCAAAATCCTTACTGTGAGATAAGGCATGTTGGGCAACCGACAAGGGAGACTTGGTTTTAACAGAACGTCTATGATTGTTCATACGTAGCGGAACAACAGTAGAAGTTAAACCAACATAAAATGCCTTGCAAAACTTACAAGATAACATATATACGACGTTCTTGGAAGAACAAGTAGCAAATGAAGAAATGTTAAATTCTCTGGATAGATAGAGACCGCCACGGGTGGCCGAGGTCGTTAAGGCACGGACTCGTGAGCGGGAGGCCTGCGGTTCGAATCCCGCCAGGACCGTCCTCCCTGACTGGGTTTTTTTCCAGGTTTTCCTCAGTCTTCATAACTGGCAAATGCCGGGGAGGTACCTAAACTTAGGCCTGGAACGCTTCCTTCCTTAAAAAAAAAATATCCTTTCCCAATTTATCATTTCATCTCGTGTATCATCAGTGTCCACCGCCTGTGGTGCCTCAGTAGTAAAAACGGGCGTTAAACACTACTAAAAAAAAAATGGATAGATAGATCCAGAGAATTTGACATTTCTTCATTTTATACTTGATAGATAGATCCAGAGAATTTAACATTTCTTCATTTGCTACTTGATAGATAGATCCAGATAGTTCATTCTCATCACGTGACCAAGAGCCAAGCTCGAAATATCTGTGTGGTTTTAGTGTTCAATTTTACGGTTTTAGTGTGAAATTTTATGTGAACTTTTTTATATTGCACTCTGAATGTTTTTTTTATGAATTTTTATGTTTTTTAGAAGTTTTTAATACTCCATTAATATTATATATATGAATCTTCTTTTGGCTTGCCTGGTAAATTTTGCATTTTTTTTTCTGTTATAACTCCATTGCTTCCACTAGTAGAACATCAGATCTAAGAATTCGACGCACTGTGAGTCTTGAATTTTATGCTCGTTTTTGCAGTGTTTTAGGATGAGAGCGCACTAGATCTTTCAAAAATGTTTCTCTCTCTCTCTTTAAAGGGACATTTATCTGACTCCCTCCGCTATAACATCTAAACATTCACAGTATTGTAAGTTCAGTTAAGAATAGAGTAAACACATTGACTAAAATTATATCATCCTAGTGAAGGTGTATATTTCAAGCCCGTCAACTGCTCTTCTTGTGGTTTATGATAAGATGTTTGTTTATTTTTAAGATAGATCTTCAGTATGACTGTGACGCATGCATGACAAAGAAGAACAAATTGGTAAACAGTGCTGAGTTTATTTAGCAAGAATATATTTGGAATTTCCCTCTTGTTTTTGTAACAACTCCAACAATGTCAATCCACTGTTTCTGTGTTCCGGTGCAACCCGAGTACAAGCAAACCGCTTTTCTGCTTTAATTTTCCGATTACTGCCGCAGATATATTGACACAGCCAAAGGGCAGATGTTCTTCTCATCTCCACCAAGAGATTTTTCCAATGCACAGATATCTGCGCAAATAGTTAGTAATGTGGGACATTATTTATAAACCTTATTTGCATAACTTTTTAGGCATGAAAAATGATATACCACAGGGGGTGACACTGGTGATGCATCACCTCAGTCAGGGAGGGATTCGAACTCCAGACCTCCCGCTCACGACCTCGGCTACTCGTGGCGGTATATCTCTCACGGCTTCCAAAACAATGATGCGAGCAGCCGCGCGGATGAGAAGCGCAGTATTGTCAACAACAATGGAAGAAGGCTATTATCAGAAAAGCAACAAATTAATAAGAGCAGGCTGCCATTTTGAAATAATGTGTTTTTACTCACACTGTATACTTGGAGATATACATTTTCAAATTATGTACAAATATAAATTAATAAACGTGTAATAAATGCGGTATTAATATTCAAATTGTGCAATCATAAACAATATTTCATACGTTTTATTTATATTGTAGGTATGGGCGTCTAAGTATAATTTATCTATATAATTAAAATGCCATTGCTGTATTAGAAGATATCGACATATTTTAATGTCATAAATCAACAGATAATTTCAAGGAAAAATGTAATTCCGTTTTTGTAATGGTATATGGCTCATAAGCTACCAAGAACTTCGAGATATGAACGAATTGAATGCATTGAAAATGACGTAAGAAACTTGGGAGAGTTTGGAAGCTTAAACATATTACATATTTAACTTTTTACAGTAAGGGAAAACTAAATATTACCCCAATTAAACACAAATCCCTGCTTTCTACAGTTGATTGTGGATAAATTTTTGGTCTAATGAACCACAAAAGTAACTGTTGTGCCATAATAGCTCCCGCAAGTAAAAGTTTTCAAAACATCAGTACTTAAAGATTTCTACGAGTAGTGTGAAGAAATTCGGTCGGTCCTGGTGGTGTAGTAACCATACCAGCCTACTAAACCCAAAATCGCGGGTTCAAATCCGGGCCAGAACCATGGATTTTTTCGGCGTATGGCTTCCTTCAGAAGGGAAGTAAGTGTTGTACAGTTACGGCACGAAAAAGAACCTCAAGCCTGAAAGAGAGGCCTCTGAGCAAAATTTGTAGGCCGTTTCACGCCCTGATTTGAATGGGACGCTGGTGACCTGAGCTGTTAAAGAGCGTCCTAAATAAATAAAAAAAAAGTGAAGAAATTCGTTTATCGGTCAGCAACTACGTTTTAGAAATTTGTATATTGTCTCATGCGGTTAAGCTACTTATATCATTCACATTACTCAATTTACCGCCTCATGTGGCCGAGGTGGCCTCAGTGGTAAAAACGGGTGTTAAACACTACTAAAAAAATCAAATATTACAGCAGATTTATTTAGAAATGATGCACACTGTGGTTAATAACAGTACATGGAACAACACTGGTGCACAAATTACATAGGCAGGTGTACATTTGATCCAACCAATGAAGGATATAAAATCAGGATTCTATAATTTATTTTCCTTTAACCCAAAAAGCCACTCATATTAAAAAAAAAACAATTCTGAAAAGACATTTTAAAATAATGAACTATTTATTTGGTGATTAAACATACTCATCTGTATAATAATGCCCTTAATTACTCTAAACGTCAATTTCACATAAATGATTTGATTTGATTTATTGTCAACCGTGGGAATTACAAAAATTCATGGTGTCGTCAAAAAGAACAAAAATAGAATAAATATACACCTAGTTACAATAAATTAAATTATTCACCCTAATGTAATCATAATTACTAAAAGTTAGTTACAAATTCTTCTTTTGAATAAAAACAATGTTGGAATAATAAGTCTTTCACTTTACATTTAAATGTAGCTTCTGTGATGGTAAGTTTAATGTTATCAGGTAGCTTGTTATGTAATATAATTCTGGAATGTCTTATGCTTTTGCTAAATAATGAAATATTATGTCAAATTATGCTCAGTTTATGCCTATTTCTTGTGTGATAGCTTAGCTTTTCACAGTTAATCTGAAAATATACCAGGTGTTTTCTAACAAATGTCACAATTTCTAATATATATAAACAAGGTAGTGGTAATATAAGGAGCATTCGAAATAGATTACTACAGGAATTATTATTCTAATTGCTCGTTTTTGAATTTTGAAGATTATATTCTCTTTATCACAATTACCCCAAAATATCACACCAAATTTTAGTAAACTGTTGAAATATGCAAAGTATAGATTCCTCAAAGTGTTCAAGTTTGCATTATTTTTTATAGATCTAAACATGAAGCAAAGCTGACTTAACTTGGATACCAGTTTTCCAACATGTGTGCTCCATTTCAGATGTTCATCAATCCATACACCCAGGAATTTAGTAGTAGATTTATAGTATACCAGTTCATTATCTATTTTTATTTTTGGCTTATGAGCATTGATATTTTGAACATGACTGAATGAAATGGCTACAGGTTTGTTTTTATTTATTATTAACTTATTTTGTGCAAACCATTCCTGGATTCTTTGTTCTAAAATCAATATGTCTGTTTCAACATCTTTATCACCACCCATTATGTCTATGGACGTGTCATCAGCAAACAATACAATCTTATTTGGATGTAGATGGTTTACTAAGTCATTTATATATAATAAGAATAAAAAAGGCCCTAGAACTGAACCTTGGGGAATTCCACAAGTTACATATTTTGTATCAGATCTATACACTTCATTATAACTGTTTGATTATAACTGTTTGTTTGTACTACTTCAACTAATTGCTCATGTTGATTTAGATATGATCTAAACCAGAAGTTGACTAAACCTCTTATACCAAAGCATTCCAATTTTTTGATCATTATCTCATGATTAACTATGTCGAAGGCTTTAGAAAGATCTAAAAATATGCCAATGTTATGTTCTTTTTTATCTAATGAAATGTAAACGGCATCTAAAAAATTAAATATGGCTGTCTCAATTGATTTACCTTTTATTAACCCATTTTTCCCTGCAGATAACATGTTATATTTTTTAATAAATTTTTTACATTTGTTGTACATAGCCTTTTCTAATATTTTTGAAATGGAGGATAATATTGCTATTGGCCTATAGTTTTCAACTTTAAACTTATCACCCTTTTTAAATACAGGTATTATTTTTGCAATTTTGATACACTCCTGTTGAAAAAGAGGCATTAATCAAGTAACAGAGTGGTGCAACAAAATACTGACAAAACAGTTTTTGAAAATACAATCAGGAATCTCATCTACTCCATAGGAGGTTTTATTTTTCATGTTTTTCAATATTTTACTCACTTCCCTAGTTGTAACCGGATAAAGGTATATTGTATTTTTATTCCTAGGGATTTGGTTACTTATCCATAGTGCTGTATGTTTATAGGAGAGATCATTAATTACGTTTACAAAGTAATCATTAAATGACCTTGCCAGTTCTTTTGGATCCGAAATAAACTCGCCTTCCTTATTTCTAATGCCAAGTTTCTGATTTCTTGAGCCAATTCCTAACACTTTATTCACTATCTGCCACATAGCTTTTGATTTGTTGACAGAACTTTGTATGACCTTTTCTGTATGGTATTGTTTTGCAGCTATTAAAACCTGTTTGTATACCTTTTTATACTTATTAAAATATAGTTTGAAACTCACTGATTTTTGTAGTTTTATTAAGTTCACTAAGAAATTTTAGCCTTCTAGATGATTTTCTGATTCCTTTCGTTAGCCATGGGCTGGACTTTCCCCTTGTTTTTATTCGCTTTTTTGGCATTGCTACAACAAGATAACATTTTATTATATTAGCAAACATTTTGAAAGCATCACTTACGTGTACTTCCTCATACACTTTCCCCAAGTTTCATTTTTTAATAGATCTCTGAATATATTCATGTTATTACTACTATAAATACAATCTATTCTATACTCATTTCTCTTTTCACATTTACAAGTATTCAGAATAATTTCAAACATCTGTGCTCTGTGATCAGAGAAACCTGTTTCTACTACTCTAATGTTTTCCACCTTAACACCAACCTGCTTTATTACTGCTTGGTCAATGATAGTTTCTGAGTGGGATGTCACCCTAGTGGGTATGTTTATGACAGACATTAGGTTATAGAGTAACATAAATTCTTGCATTATTTTACCTAATGTACCAGGGGAGAAATCAATGTTCCAGTCTCCTATTATTACATTTTAGTCGGATGCAAGTTATCCAGAATGACACTTAAAGTGCTATTAATATGTTGATATCACTATCTGGTGCCCTATAAAGACAAATAATAACCATGTTGCATTTAATTATTTCTACTACACTGGCCTCAAAGTGTGATTCAATGCTTTCAGCCCTTATCTTTGGTTTCTCCCTAATTTCTAAATTTTCTCTAGTTAGTATACATGAACCGCCATGTTTTATACTAGATCTACAATAATGATGTAAGTTTATAATTATCAAGACTCAGAAACTGTATTTCATTACTATTTAGTCAATGTTCACAGATGCAAATTATATCAGGGTCAATTTTGCAGAATCAAGCAAAACTTCAAAGGATAGTTTCTTATTTTTAAAACTCTGTACATTTTGTGAAAAATCCTGATTGTATTTCCCACTGTCTTAAGCTTGACTTTTTTACCTTTTACAGTTTGAGGAGTCTGCCTCTACTTACCACCTCAGAACTATTATGTAATGATGTAACTGTATCACCTTCTAAACCACTAGTTAGTTTCCCTGCTGATGTTTACACATTTCAACCATTCTGCTTGGCTAAGCAGATATGAACCCTTAAAATTCAGATGTAATCCATCTCTTCCTAGACATCTATAGTCTATAAACCTATTTACATCACAATAAATTGCATTCAAACTCTGGTAAGCCCAGCGCAAGTTGCCGTTAACACTGTTTATGTACTTTTCATGAACATCCCTACGCTTTATCACCGAGTTCACCATAACACATGCTTTGGGAAACTTCTTCTTCGTCTCTCTGATAGCGTCGTATACTTCGCCCATCACTTCATCCGGATTGTTAGAGTTGCGGATATTGTTTGTGCCAACATGCAGCATAACTATTTTTGGTTGTTTCACATATTTTCAATCTTCTTTTGTAACTGTTCAGCAACTATACCACGAAACACTTGGATCTCCGCATCTTTTACGTGTTTTATCGTAGAATCGCCCATTAGTACAGCTTTGCCTTTGTTTCGGTCCGTCGCCATTTTGGATTTATCCACATGTATTTGTTATTCACAACTTCATGTGTTTCGGGTGTGTTATTATCCTGCTCCATAATCTTGATCGATTCTTTAACACTCCATATTTGTTGTTTACCTCAATGCTGCAAGAAACAATTTTCCCGCTATTAGCCCTTTTGCTGTGCTTACTTGTAACCATTGAATACAAGGCATTTTCCCGTGTTTCTGCCTTTAACTTGTCGTTTTCCTTTCTTAAGCTATTTAGTTCATCTTGTGCTCTTTTTAAGTCCTTATTTACGATATTTATCACTAGCTGATGTGACGCTACAACTTCAGCATGACGCGCTTCTCGCTGTTCCCTTTCCTCGCCCGTATTAGCTGTTTCCCATTCTTTTATAGCTCCGTTTATTATACCTCTATTTGTACTATTTTGTATGACTTTAAAATTATCAATGATACTTTGTTTTGTTAATATTTCATCATTTTTACTGTTTGTTTCGCATAATTTGTTCACTTTACTCCGGGTGATCACTCCACATGCCGCCATATTAGTTTCCAATCTGATATGAGCAACTGTATTAATTTTAATGAGAGCTAGTGTGTGTGTACATGATTATATATATATGAAAAGATCATTTTATTTGTATATCCATCAATAAAATAATAACATGAATATTTGTTGTTTTTAGGTAAGTGAGCCACAGTAATTCATCCGTTGGACCAATTTTTTATGTAAGTACAACATAATTAATCTTCCCACTGCATAATTATCAAACAAAAGACTGCTATACACACGATACCCCTATTATTCGTTAAATGAACTCAAGTTGCTACAAGGATAGGATGAAAAGGTAGCCTATTAATAAAGAATTCTATCTTCATGCATTATAATAAAAATATTTTCTTAACTGCATACATTTAACTTAATTTTAAGTTAATTACGTAACATTTTCTGCAATCGCAGATCAGAACACTACTAGGAAAGGCGGGTAGAAAATTAATCTTCATATTATTATATTTTATTGTGGTTCAAATGTTTATATTACAACTATAAATTAAATATCATGATTTGTTCTGTACATTAGTGTTGTAAATAATTACAAAATATTATACAGTATCGATAAGGCTTACATGATAACAGCAGTTACATTGAAAGTATGAGCAGCAAAATAAATAAAAAATAGCAACTGTAATACGATAACATAAAGACAAATTGCATTAAATTAATAAGTTTGTGGAAATAAATATGAACAGAAAATTTAACAAAATGTATTTTTTGTAACGTTACATTTTTTATGAGTCTAATCGTAGTTAATATATTTACGTCCTCATTATAGCTCCAATAAACTATTGTATTCTTCTAACATCATTTTACACTGTGATTGCATATTCCTATTATTAAATTTTCTTTGGATTTTGGGGAGAAGAGAAGTAGAACTGAAACGAATAAGGCCCCCATGCACAATGAAAATGTACCATTCACAATGAAATCGCGTAAACATAAAAATAAACGTACAATTAGACGTATATTTAGAAGCATTTAAGGTCCAAGATTTTTCGTCTACGTCTAACTTACACTTAAGTAATCAGTCAATCAGATCACAGCTGCTCTGTTTATAGATCTCTATGATAGAATTTATCCTTACACGGAGCATGGAAATCAAATGCAACTCTTGCTGCTTGCTGCTGCAAGTTCCAAGTCAGGTAGTGACTTCCATAGATATGGCTAGATAATAAGACTTTCAAGCGAATGGCACCAACACAGAGTGCGCTATAGATGTTTGTGAATTTTTTTCTGGTGCAACTAAAGGAGATTTGTTACCATTACAGTGATTTACCCGCACCTATCAATTTATATTCACGAAAAACTGCGAGTCCGCTGGTTTCTAGGATTTACCCGAGATTAGCGTTAGGCGTTAGGTTAATGTTTATATATATATATATATATATATATATATATATGAATTAATTGCAAATTCCAAGAGTAGATTTGCTACCATTACAATATTTTACCCGTCTAGCAATCCCCTATCAACTTATATTTAAAAGTTATGCAGGACACGGCATAGGTTACATTATGATTAACAAAAAAAAAAATAATAATACATGCAACATTTATACTATCACAGTAGTCCGGCTCTCTCCGCTGCCATTCGGGACTTGCAGCAGCTATCAGCAAGAGTTACACTCCTTGCTCCGTGTAAGGGCAAGCTATGGTAGAGAGAGCTGAAGATCAGTGACTCTGTAGACAGAATGGCGTCAATGGGCAAAAGATTAATTGCATTATAAAAAAGCTATCCTTGTTACTCCAACCAAATTAGCTGCTGCACTTTGCATATGCATAAACCTACCGCTGTCTGCTCAGAAGCAGACATTTTCAATCAGCTGCTAGTTGATCTTCGTTTGTTTGTATTTTTGATAGGCTAATACGTACATTTGCGTCTTAAATTGTGAGTGCCTACATACTAGTAAATTAATACGTTACGTCTTACTTTATTATGTTTGCGTTTAAATTTCATTGTGAATGGGACCTAACTCTGTTTACGTCAAAACTGGACTGCTATGACAACATTGATCTTTTGGCCCATTGCCGGGACATCGTGTAAACTAAACTGCATATCGCATTATCTAGATGTGTATTACGTAAAAATGGCTTGTTACATAAACTAAATATATTATGCAAACACTTTCACTTTTATTTGCTGTTACACATGTACTTTTCTCACTCAGCGCACGAATTAGTGTTTTCTTAAGAAGAAAGATATTCTGTCTCCCTTAACGAGTCCATCCTGGTGATCTAGTGGTAACCATACTTGCCTCGTAAACGTAAGATCGCGGGTTCAAACCCGGCCAGGGTTGAAGGATCTTTTTGGGGCGTAAAAATTCTAATTGTGGCTTCCTTCGGAAGGGAAGTAAAGCAGTGAGCCCCGTGTCATAGATTTGCGGCAAGAAAAAGAACCTCAAGCCTGAAAGTAGAGGCCTCTGAGCAAATTTGTCGGCCGTTTTGCTCCATAAATTTGAAGGGGACGCTAATGACCTGAGAGGTTACAATGCGTCCGTAAATAACAATATCGAACTCCCAAGACAATGATATCGTGTGACAACTTTATTTTACAGTGGCTTCGTGGCCAATCAGTTCAACCCTAAAATCTGCCACTGTGGGGGTAAAGTCAGCACCTTAAACATTCCTCGAGTAAATGTGGAAATGCTCTGTAAGAGCTACGGTACAAGCTAAAGATGAAATTAGAATATCAGCCAGACTGAGCAAATGCAATAACAAGTCATGAGGAAGGAGAGAATGAAGGGAATAGTGGAGATAACGAGGGCAAAGAGTAAGGCGGAGAAGAAAGAAGATGAAGAGGAAGAGGAAGAGGAAGAAGTTGGTGCTAATTATGTCAATGACTGCAAAACAATAACTAACAGCATAACAATTAGAAAGAAATAAAAGCGAGAGAAGGAGAAGACGAAAGAAGACCAGAAACAGAAGAAGGGAGTGATAATCGATCATAAATATATCATTAACACAACACCAACAACTACTCAACCATTCAATTAATGAAGAAGAGTAAACATGATGATTATTATAGTAAACAACATACTACAAAAGGAGGTGATGATTGAAGATGTGGGGGAGGTAAGGATCACGGGGAAGAAGGAACCAAGGGTAAGCGGTACAAGAAGAAGGAAATGGTAAGAATTAAAAGAAGGTAGTAAAAGTGTTTAAGTGTTTGATGAGTGTGTATGTTGATTGATAAAATTAAGGAAATACCAGATAAACAATGAAATACAAATAGCAGTGACAGATCAGCAAAAGTGAAAGCAAACTTAAAGTGAATGCTGAATATATTAAGTGAACTAAGTTAGGAAAGGTAGAATTCAAAGAATATGTTAATATTGTAGGTTTAAGAACACATTAACATTAAAACCTAAAGAGAAATAATGATTTAAATAAGAAGTGAATACAGAATGTGGAACTAAAAGTAAAATAGGAATTAATTTCTCTTAGATAGCAAGGGTAAGGTAGATGCCTGTTAGCAATACCCTGGCCTTTCGGTTTCCTACGGTCAATTTAGTTCATGTAGTTACCAGCTAGTGGCAACTACTGATTACCAGTAGATGTAAATTATTAAATTACTTAAAGAATTGTTTGATTCTATGTTATAATTAGTTTATTATTACATTATATTTTCTTTTTATAGTTTATGATCTGTAAATTGTATTATATATAGTGAAATAATTTTTATAAATAATGAATTATAAAATTTGGAATATACGTCCCAGTATAGGCAACAAGGTGCCGGGATGGAGTATTGCAGATTTTTTTTATGAGCACAGAAACCTATAATATCCATCTTTCATGAATAATATGCTGGAGAGGTATAGGTAAAAGTTAAGACGTTTAAACATTGGTACTGGGCATAGAGCAGTTGCAAATAAACGTTCATTTAGTTTGCACTGCAGAGAAACAGCTCAGAACGACGATCCCCCTCACATTCAAGAATCATCACATAGCAAATCTGTCTCTGAATGCCTGTCTTTTCTTACAGCTTGTTGAACTCGATGTTTCTACATCTAATCCAGGGGAATGGAACACACGTAACATGGAGGTGGAGCTAATCCACGTATCGCTCATCTGTTATATCGGTTTATCTATACCGCATAACTGGTGTGGAAGATGATTTTGCCCTGCCACTATTCAATGCATGATATCTTTGAGTATGTGAGCATGCATGAATCGAACTGTGAACTTTTCATTAATGTGGCAAATAAACCGATATGTTTTCCTTTCGGGTACACTCCAAGAATGACCATAATCGAGGAGGGGAGGAAAATTGTTCTTAAGCGATATCGTAGCCATAAACTTTTGTCCTATAACAAAATTATTGCTACTTTAAAGTTAGAAAACTACAAAAAGAAACAATGTAAATTGAGCAGCAAAGGAACTTAAACGTTAGTTATCAGGTAAACTTTGCCATTGGCAACCACCATATTGAAGACCTCCAATGTTGAACTTTCAGAAAATGGAAATAATAAATCGCCAATAGATGTGGATAGAATATGGTTGCTGCTAATAGAATCAAATAAGGCAACTTTCTTTTCTTACAGAGTTTACCTGAGGTGAACAATTATTATGTTATGGTGACTCTCACGGAGTAGTAATATTTTCAATAAAAGGGGGAGGGGTTTATACATTTAATTAACATTGAAATAGTAAAAAATCTGGGTGACTGGATTTAAAGTGAACTGTCGTATTCTTGTGTCAATTGATAAAAGATGGTGCACAAGTGTGAATGTGTTAAAGTACTGAGATTCAACAAAATGAAGCGATTTAGACCCTCCTCCTGCTGTTTTGCTACTTGGTTACGCTTTGTACTTTCTCTAATTAATTTGCTTATCTCATTTGCATAATCCGTGTTTTCTTGTGTTTGTTGTATACTCTATCTGTTTTTCCTTTTTTTTTTTTTTTACTGTCATATTTATTCACTTATTAATTTGTTCATATTATTAATTTTTTGTCCATAATAGGGCTTACTATTTAAGAAACACGGGCCACACTTCTCATCTGCTGTATTGGTATAAAGTATTTTCCCCTCCCATCTCCGCTATACACCTTTCGTTATTGAAACGTCGGATTCAAAGAATTGTGAGTAAGCAACGTAAGCTACCTAAGCAAATGTCGAAATTATGAAGCCGAGTTTGAAAGCAATGATCTATTGTTTTGAAATTCTTAAACTTCTTTCCATTCTCCCTGTTTGCTTTCAATCGTATATATCTACTTTTTCTTTGTCTTTTATTTCGAAATGTTAAATGTGTTATAATCATGAATTACAGCGAAAACCACGAGCGAATGCTACCTTTAGTGATCATAAGTTTAGGATGTTCACTTGGTAACTGAAAAGTAACACTTTATGAGGTCGCCTGTTCTGCTCATTAGAAGATGATATGAACTCACAGAATCACCAGCTCCAGTGAAGCAACCAAAATAATTCTATCATTATACTATAGTTCACTTTTCTATTTCTATATTTCTATATTTCTGTACATATTGAATAGAAATGACATAAAATAATTGCTCCCTAGTCATTCACAAAAAATTATTTTCAATTGAAATTAAATTTTCTTTTTATCTCATTACTCAGTATTTATATTTATTTTCAGGATGAAAATGAATATAAAACATCCTAACATTTGCCCTTTGTTTATGTATCGATCATAGAACATTGTATATGAAAACACCTTAAATATTAATGTTACTTGCTTACAATAAAGCAGCAATGGATAAAATAACGAAAGAAAAATCTCATTGTACTTTTTATGGGAAACAACTCTGCTCTTTATTTACTTGTTAAAATTAGTGGGAAGACTTAGCTTGCAAATTAAGGAAAATCATGATAAACGTTTAGTATTACTATTTACAAAAAGGTTTAAGTTACAGTGGTGTATATAAACCTATTCAATGTCAAATGATTAAGCATTTATTTATGATTTAATTTCTAATATACGACGGTAGGTCCATAAGTTTTCGGCCTCGCCGATAAGGGTTATCGCCTTCACAAAATCCTTATCTGGTGTCAAACCTTATCTGTTAAATAAATAATTGTAGCTGTAGCTTCCACACCGCTGTGTTCAGTTGTTTAGATATAATTGCATAAAAAAGAATATGTGAAGAAGGTTGTGACATGTTCAAAATGGAGTTTCGAGCTGTTATTAAGTTCTTCACAAAAGAAGGACTTAATCCAAATGAAATTAAATAGCGATTGGACAATGTGTATGGGGAAATATCCCCCCTCTCATATTCTACCGTAAAAGAATGGGCCAAACTTTTTCGAATGGGTCGAGAAAGCATTGAAGACGAAGAGCGTGCAGGTCGGCCCTTGGAGGTGCTCATTCCTGAAAACATCGCTCTTGTGGAAGGAGAAATTATGTAAGACCGGCGGCTCAAAGTAACAGAAATAGCTGCAAGGTTGGGCCTTTCTAAAACAACAGTACTTCGAACTATTCATGAACATTTAAACATGAATAAGGCTAGTGCAAGATGGGTGGCTAGATTTCTTTCCTCAGTCCAAAAGCAGCAACGAGTCATCTGTTGTCAGGGATTTTGGAGCTCCGCCGTGGCAACGAGAGAGAAGTTCTGCAAACCATTTTTATAGGAGATGAAACAATATGGTCCTCTAATATGATCCCTTATCCAAAAGAGAATCAACGGAGTGAGTGGCGAAAACCTGGCGAAGCACTGACTAAAATCCAAGGTCATTCAGTCAACCAGAAGATCTTAGCCACAATCTTTTGGGACTGTGAAGAAATACTTTTCATTTACTTCAAAGAGAGGAACACCACAGTAAATGGAGAGTGTTATGCTGACCTACGACACAGACTATGTGCTTACATAAAAGAGAAAAGGCGAGGAAAGCCGAGTGGTGGTGTGCCTCTTCTTCACGACAACGTGCCTGTACACACAGCTCTTGTTGCAAAGGAGGCTGTGAAGAAATGTGGCTTCAAGCAGATCGACCATCCACCCTTCAGCCCAGATCTATCTCTCAGTGACTGTTTCCTCTTCTCATAACCCAATAAGGACGTTCGAGGAAGGAAATTTAAGTGTGACAAAGTGATGGATGTTGTTTGTGCCCATTTGCAGACAACACTTTTGGCTGTTTGGGGGGGGGGGTTGATATGTTAATTTAAAGACGTGAGAAGTGTATTGTAATAAGGTTTAACTATATTTATACTTATTGACCTACCCTCGTACCTATGAAATAGTGGCTAATATGTAACTCTAAAGATATTTACGACCCAACACTGTTTAAGTATAGCTCCTGTAAGCCAGGTTAGTGTGCACTTAAAATTAAAGTATGCTTTTATTAATCAATATTCACACTGTAGGAGCGTTTAATATGCAAAGAGATACGCAAAGTTTTGTGTTGGCAGGCAGGAGGGGGCAGGTTGCATTTGCTGGCGGTGTCACTACGGTCACCTTAACTGACCTCCAACATGGTGCTAGATACTCCGACATAGCTCTAGGTGAGCCACTACATAAGACCTGTAACAGCGCTAGGTGCGCCTATATTTCATAATACTTAACATCAAGACATGTCATTTTCGTTCCCACTTTACCATATTTGAGACTGGCTACGAAATTGATTAGATATGGTTACAATTATTGGTTAATGCACTTGGTCATTCTATTTAAAATGCTTTGGATAATACTTTTTCTCCATATTGCTAATGTTTATTGTTTCAGTTTAGAGCATGTTTCCATAAGATGTTTTAATAAAACATATTCTTGTTATGTAATTTCACTATCATTTCACTAAGTTCTTTAAATTACGCTTGTAAAGATTAAACTATTTTGTACTTTTGTAATTCATAAGTGCATTACTGTTGCCTCTGTTCCGGTTTGCCAAATTAAATAATATATCTTACGATTACATGTTACTAAAATGCAATCTTTTCTCAATAGATTTACATTAATGTTCATCAGATGTAACCAAAAAGAAGCAAATAGTACACCATTCACTCCAATTAGTATATATTGTTCTTTAACCTACTATAAAAATGTCATTTGCAAGGTGACACTTGTTCTGGAATAAATGCAGGAATTTTATTAAAAGATAAAACAGTCCTATGTGCGCTCAACACATTATCTCACTGAATTATTCCAGCTCATAGTAACTTATCAATAATTAGTCAGCAATAAAATTTACAGTATAGGTGGAATGCATCGAATGGCGGTGCTGTCAGAGCCTGTCGGGCATTTATATGATCCTGTTATTATTTTCCATTTACCCTCCGAGAATTTTAATAATAGATCAAAAAATATGTGACGTAAACAATTTATTTAACATAAAACCAAATATACATATTGGAAATAGAATGAATTGTCGATTGTATAATTTAGTCAGCAAATATCTCTTAATTAACCAAACTAATTCCTGTAGAAGCGCGACTTTTGTTTCCAAGGTAACCTTCCTTTGTATTTCATTTTAAAAATTTAAATGGTTAAAGTGCTGCAAATTCTTTCCCAATATATTTCATTTCATGTATCACCAGTGTTCACCGCCTGCGGTGCCTCAGTAGTAAAAACGGGCGTTAAACACTATTCAAAAAAAATCCTGCAATCGCTGAGGACACTTTCGCAAACGTTGCTCAATCAGTAGTTCAACGTACTCAGAAGTGTATCGACGCTGATGGTGGGCATTTTGAGCAACTGTTGTAACTGTAAAAATCTAAGAGGATTAGTTCTCATCATTTTCTGTTTGTGTGAATTCAGTTTTGTTATATTAACACATGTTTTTTTTTCTTTACTTGAAATGTGTATACATTTTGCCACTCCCCCCCCCCCACACACGCGCGCGCGCAAAAACATATTTAAAAATTTAGCTAACCTTAGTAATATGCTGAATTTTCCATTAAAAATAATATTTATTTTTAATTCATAGTAAACACACTCATATTATCAGAAATGCAATTTATGTGTTTGTCAGATTTTCAATTGCAATTACACTTATTACAGGTATATACATTTATGCTTAAACAGAGAAATGAACCAGCTGAAATATGTCAAATAATATTAACAGAAATAAATTAATTTAAAATTTATGTAATTAAAAGCAAAAATAACGACGCCTAGAAATACAGTGCAACGGTTTATTGAAATATTAAAAAATATTATTTCTTAAACACTTTGGAATTGCAAAAATGATATAGAATATGTTCAAAATAATTACACATTTTTACAGCACGTCTGACAAGATATAGCTTTCATATTATGCTGAAATATACAAATACTTAACAACGCAAATTTCAAACGATATGCATAACGTGTGTTTTAAACACATCAACTAATCCGTTAAAGAGATCTTTAATTCCATATTTAACATTACAAAAGTGCCTTTAAAAAGTTTGAATTTTATCATATAATTGCGTTATGTAACACTCTTTCCCCATGAAATTCTTAAGTAAAATGTTTAATAATGCTCCTAAATACTAAAAGCATCAAATGTTGGAGCCCCGCATTTGTCTCTTTCCTACCAATGGCGTCACACAGCAATGTCATTTTGCGTGAATGCACCTCCAACTTAAGGTAACAGTTGAGCAGCGGTAATTAGAGAATGTTAGATAATTTGGGTTTTTTTTTTTCTTTTCTTTCAAGTGAGATCTGACAAGAAGCACAAAAATGAATAACAGAGGCAAAGATTCCAGGCACTGTTTTAATCATGGATACTAGGGAATTGAAATTATTAGAAATATATAGGTGGTTGCTGTAAATTACGAGTAGGTCAATAAGTTTCCGGCCTAGCCATTTTCTGGATATGATAAAGACAAAAACTATATTTCACTTTTCAATATAGTTATCCTTTATTGCAATACACCTCTCACATTTTTGAATTAACATTTCAACTCTCTCCCCAAAATAAGCAGAAATCTTGTCTACAAAGTGGGCATAAAGGGCATCCATCACTTCTTCTTCACAATTAAATTTCCTTCCTCGAAGGTCCTTCTTGAGTTTTGAGAAGGGGAAATAGTGACTGGGAGCTAGATCTGAGCTGAAGGGTTGATGGTCGATCTCCTTGAAGTCACATTTCTTCACAGCTTCCTTTGCAACAAGAGCTGTTTGCACAGGCGCGTTGTCGTGAAGAAGGCGCACACCACCACTTAGCTTTCCTCTCCTTTTCTCTTTGATGAAAGCAGGTAGTCTGTGTGGTAGGCCAGCATAGTGTTTCTCATTTACTGTGGTGTTTCTCTCCTTGAAATCAATGAAGAGTATTCCTTCACAGTATCAAAAGATTATGGCCATGATCTTCTTCGTTGGCTGAGTGACCTTGGCCTTTTGGAGGCGGGGCTTCGCCAGCTTTACGCCAATTCATTGATTCTCTTTTGGACAAGGGATCATAGTAGAGGACCATAGTTTCATCTCCTGTAACAATGGTTTGCGCAACTTCTCACTCTGCTATGGCAGAGCTCCAAAATTGCCTGACAGCAGATGACTCGTTGCTGCTTTTGGACTGAGAAAGGAACCCATCTTGTACTAATCTTATTCATGTTTAAATGTGGATGAATAATTCGAAGGACTGTTATTTTTGAAAGGCCGAGCCCTGAGGTAACTTTGAGCCGCCGGTCTTTCATAATATCTTCTTTCACAAGAGCGATGTTTTCAGGAGTGAGCACCTCCAAGGGCCGACCTGCACGCTCTTCGTCTTAAGCTCTTTCTTGGCCCGTTTGAAAATGTTTGGCCCTGTCTTTTGCGGTAGAATATGAGGGGAATGCTTCCCCATATACACCGTCCAATCGCTTTTAATTTCATTTGTAGTAATTGCTTCTTTGGTGAAGAACTTAGTAACAACTGATTCTCCATTTTGAGCATGTCACAATCTTCTACACAAAATATGGAACTTTGTCTGAACAACTGAACACAGCGGAGCGGAAGTTACAGTTATTTACGTAAGAGACAAGGTATAACAGCAGATAAGGCTTTTGTGAAGACGATAATCCTTATGGGCGAGGCCGAAAACTTATGGACCTACCCTCATACCTAAAAAGGCCTATTTGTAGCTTAGCGGCATTTCAAACTACCAAAATAAGTGGGATCTAAAACATAAAATGAAATATTTGCCTGGAGAAGAGAATAAAACAGCAGCAAATTTTTGTTTATTTATAAAATAAATAAACTAATAAATAACATTCATGAAATATCCGTTACATAAGGGAAATATTAAACAAAATTTGTATAATATCATAATGTTGATATTTATAAAAATTTATAGAAAGTAAACGGGTTTTCCCTTACCTGTTTGTGAAAAACTACTCGACACCCCACTTTTCCATTTTTTTAAATTAAAGGCGTCATTCAACATGTATTCGTTTTGTTTACATCATTTGTAATGTTAGAAAAATTTAAAATAAATAGATGTGGTTTAATTTGACGAGTAAAACTTTGAAATGATGTTAAATTTTTGACGCTGAAGTAGATTTGAGCGTTAAGAATTCACCTCTGTCATGAATAAAAATTAATAAAATGAAATAAAATTAGGGAAGGTGTAGTGAAAAATACGTGATTCTAATTTATAACTAGAGCTATGTGAAATATGTTTAAAAGACATTCAGAAAGTCTATTTTATTATTTTTACTTTCTTTTTGGCCATTTCTACGTTGCCATAATTTTAGTTTTACTGCATGTACTTCTTCCACTTAACTGCTCGCCAGGGGACGTCCAAGAAAATTACTAACCCGAAGAAGACGAGTTATCCAACCCCCTTCTCTTTCTGGGGACAAAGGGTCGAATTCGTGGAGCTGCATCTACTATAGTCAAACTTGAGCCTGTCTCCAGCAAGCCCCAAAGGCAAAGTCCCTATCTCACACCCTCTCTCTCTCTCTCTTCCTTTAGCTACGGTCAGCTACTGTTACCAGTCTTTATTGGATCTGATATAAAATTCCTGCTGAATCTCCACGGTACAGCAGACCCATGTTACTCAATCCCTCCCCACACAATCTCTGGCGAAAACCTGAAAGGGATGACAGGAAAAAGAAAGAGGTTACGGGATGATAGCATGTCACAGAGGTGCTTTGGAAATCATTCGATATGCTGGACCATGAACCGGCTTTAACATGTCGTAAAATATATTCCCCTCTTTTGATATTCTTGAACATAAAGTGATATCTGAGTTATAGCAAAAACTGTTTCTCTTAAATTTAGCTGTGTTGTCATTTTTTCAGAACGCTTCAATAACGTTTGCCTGCTTTGGTTTTGTAACCTCTACAATAATCATTGTTGGATTTTATATAAATGTAAACATTATTAATTTGGTATATTTGCATACTCATTTTAATGTCATGTTAAATATGTGTGCGTTAAGGTTGCCACCTTGATCATACCGCCGCGGGTGGCCGAAGTCGTTAAGGGGCGGACTCGTGAGCGGAAGATCTGGGGTTCGAATCCCGCCAGGACCGTCCTCCCTGACTGAGGGTTTTTCCAGGTTATCCTCAGTCCTCATAAATGGCAAATGCCGGGAGTTACTCTAAACTTAGGCCTGGAACGCTTCCTTCCTCAAAAAAATATCCTTTCCCAATTTATTTCATCTTATGTATCATCATAGTGTTTAACGGTCGTTAAACACTACTAAAAAAACTTGATCATATCTCATTTTTCATCCTGAACTAGCTAACATTTTGTTAGCTAGTTTAAAGATTAACAGTACAAATTCTTTTGGAGTCAAAGCGCCAAACGAATTTAAAACCCCTTTTAGGTTATTAACCTTGCAACGGCAGCCCTTTAAAAAAAGCGACTTTACACGTGACCTCCCGCTTTCTTTCTATGGTATAGTTTTATGATCCTCTTGTTGGCATTCCAAGCATCCGTAACAAAACACATAGTAGTTTTCTCTTTTATACAATTCTTCCATTAAAGTTAAAGCTTATGACACACATATCCACACAATATTTATATTATTAATTACAATGCCAAAATATGATGAGAAGCCCTACATAAATATTCATTATAATTTTATTTCAATGAGGGAGGAACGAAGGAACATTTTGTATTGTTTCATAAGTCCCAAATAAGTTGTATTTCTTTTCTAAAGCAAAATTCTCTAAATGTTTATGAATATTTCTTTTCATTAATTTGTCATTATCAGTGTTCTAATGCACGGCTTGACATATGCCGAGGTGGATCAGACGTTGACTCAGAATTTGCAGATGTCATTGTGGACAACGAAGTCTTTAAAAAAAAAAAAAAAAAAAAAAAAAAAAAAAAAAAAAAAACGGAGTACCCCTCATTTTGTGCTGGATGTGAGAGAATGCCCAATCCCACGAATTCCCGACAAAGGCAAAGGCTCACCCCGACTGGACATCACATTGCCTGTCTTTTTTCCTGGGAGTTTATCAAGTTGCGAGTGTACAAAGTCAAAATAAGAGATTTCCTCTAGGTATATGACGAATAGTATTAGAGAACCATATAAGTTTGGGTGACATGTTTACAAATGTTTTCGGGCTATATTCGAACTTTGGACATAATAATTTGAAAAGGATGGCGAACATATTAAATTAAGAATAAAAGTACTTATACATATGTACCACATGGCATATACGTTTTTTAATCAAAATAGACCAAAATATGGCTACCAACATTTTTTGAAAAACTACTTAAAACACTTACCGATTTTATTTTAAATGTATTTAATTGAAACCAGTAGTGATACTTACTCTGAAGGTTGAAAAAATTCACCTTATTTTTATATATCTTTCTCATTTAATTGTTTTCATAAGTTAAAATCTTCATTTAGCTAATTTTCTGTTTACAAAACTATAGTTTACGTGACTAATACTCGTTGTATTTTCAAAGCTTAAGATGAAAGAGCAGTTTTGCAAATGCAAATGTATTGCATCAGTCGTTTTATTTTTACGCAGAGATTGTTAAATATCTTAAGACTGAAAACCAACTAAAATTATTTGTTTCATATTTTAATCTTTCATTAAGGCAATTGTGAGATACTGGGACTGTTTCATGTTTGACAATTTCACCAGCTGCTTTTTTACCTCCCCAGTCTCATTTAATCAATACCAAGCGAGATTCTTCGTAATGAAGTGCATGCGATTGGTTTAACATAGTTATCTGAATCAGCCGTTCCTCCCTGAAAATCTACATTAAAAACCACTCGCCGTGAGAGGGTTTGGTACTTGGGATATTGAGTATAAAAAATACGGCTCCTCCTTAGTAATCCGGTCTCGGCGTGTATTCAGCGGTGTGCTGGGACGGAATTACCTTATCATGAAGGTCAGAGCTTATAGTAGAGACATTTCTGTACGGTAGATGGGAGACATGAATGCAGATGAACCCACGAAGGGGGGAGGAAGGTAGAGCCTCCAGTATTCTCTGATGCGACTTACTTCCGGATAGAGAATTATTGCTAGGAGTTACAATGCTCCTTTAACACTTCATTTACTGATTCTTTCCCTCCGCTTTATTATATTGTTATCACTCAGCAATAGACAAGTGCTTCTGGCTTTAAACATAAACTTGGGTCGCAGAAGCGGTTATAATCTCTCTATAGTACTTTTAAGACACGTGTGGCATATTGGTTGCATGTAGCAAAAGTTTTTTTAGGAATGGATAAACCGTTAAGAAAATGTAATTCCTTTAATTTTCTTTGTAACATTGCCTTTATCAAATAAGCTACAAAATTAATATTCAACTAATGATTCTGTTCATGCACGTTTGGCTAAAGTGATATATTTGATTACACAGTAATAAGTTAGGCGTACATGTTTTGCATTTTTAAATAACGCTTTAGTTTTATAGTATTCTATTTTGCTGCAATAAAGACACTTTTTTTTTTTAGTGCAACAAGAAATCTGGTTTTTTATGTGACTCACTGTAGCCTTTATTTATTTCTAAAATATTTTAACCTAAATTAATTTATACATTTTATTGTTCAATTAAAATTTAGGCATGTAGCGTCAACATTGAACAAGATCTGCACAGCTAACAACGTAGAATAAGTACTTATAGTTTGGACGCGCGCCACAGCGGCGCTAATATGCAATATACTTGAGATTCAATAAAGTAGAGAGTATCACAGGTACTATGCCCAATAACCTGAACGTGAAGTACTAAAACAAGCATTAAACTGCACCATTACAGAGTTTTATACGGGGATTTATTTTCAGGTTATTTCATTTAACCGAAAAGGCTGGTTAGGACTCTCGATAACTTGTAATAACACGTTTTAGACAATTTAATTTAATTAAATGCATCTATTGTAAATACTGTATATTAATGTTATATAAATATTTCTGGTACTCCACAAGAAATATTCTCCAGCACCACTTAAGAAAAGGTTGAAACAACAATACTATAGCTAAAAAAAACTTTAACATGTTGCTATGTATAAACTGTAATTCAGGTGATTAAAATAAATCTTTATTTTTCATTTCCAAATGTTTTTATACGTTAATATTTTATTTAATTAAATATTTATTAATTGTAGACCCTGAATCATATAAATATTTATTGTTTTATTTATATTTATTTTACTTTGTAAATTTTTTACTTATTCTTCTATCTTTGAAATTTCAACAGAATGCAAGTGAAAATAAATTAATGAAATACTTTATGTTGAAAATATAGGTATAATTCAGAAAGGTGGTGATTTCTGCTTCGTATATATTTTGAAACCAAAATCTATAAATTTAATCTTATAATGTCCAAAGAAAATATGAATATGAAGGTATTTTATGAAAATAAAATCGATAAAAACATTTTAGAAAAATAGCCACTAGAATACATTTCTTATTCCAAACATTCAATTTAGATTTTTTTTTTTTTTTTTTTTTTATTCTTTTTAAGGACGCTCTTTAACATCTCAGGTCATTAGCGTTCCATTAAATTCAGAGCGTGAAACGGTTGACAAATTTTGCTCAGAGGCCTCTTCTTTCACGCTTGAGGTTCTTTATCGTGTCGTAAATGTACGACACGGGACCCATGGCTTTACTTCCCTTCCGAAGCAATTCTCTCGGAATTACTGCCGATATGCAGATATCTCACTTTCTAAGCCTTATTTTGTTTTCTAATGTGTCCTTTTACCAAGGGTGACATTAGTAAAGCAGCATCAGTCATGTATCGGCTCAAAAATCCACACGACCGATATACGACGCTAATTATCAATTATCATCAAATCGGTCCTCACCTATTGTGTCTGCGACTTGCTTTTCAGCACCTCTGGAAGTTCATCGTAAAATGTGGCGCCCCGACACACTTCACTGTAGCCTCCATGCGTATTTAGACTAAGCCTTTGGGATCAGAAGAATTTATATTTAATTTGAGTTTATTTTCTGGGTATACTACAAGATTACAGTGGAGACAGAACAAAATATTATGTAAGAAGTGCAGTGGCAGCTGAAACCATCTAGGAAGTGCAGGAACTCTTTGAAAGAGTTCGCATTAATATAGTTAGGTGGTACATAACATGTGAGAAATTCCCATTTTGAGAAATTTTAAGTGTAACAAAATGTAAAACCTGTGTTAGTCCAGAAATGTGACTCCAAGTGACAAAAAGAAACGTTTCTGGGTTATAATGTACCAACAAAAACTAAGCAGATTGAATTCATGCATATACCTCAGAGCATTGAACCATTTATTAATTAAAGCCTTTATTTATACCTTGTATATATCCATTTCAAGTAAATTTGCATTATTCTTGTTATTTTCTACACACACTAAAAAGTTTCTTGCTTCTATTAAAATATAATGCATACTTTTCTTAAAACTGAATACATTGAAAGTAATATTCCATTTTAAGTGTGAGCATTTCTATTTAATTTTGAATATGTTTTCTAATTTTACTAAAGTAGTAACGAAAAAAAGATATAAAGTTTAAAGACTAAAGTTATGTTTTCATCAATGTATCATTCTAGAATTCTGTTAACAACACTGTAATAAATTATTAGCCATTTTCGTTCAAAATAATGGATTTGCAATATAGCTAATCAATTTTAACAACCCCCAAATGCTCAAAACTGAACTTTTTTAACTAAGAAATTAATCTTTTTGGCTAATATTTAAGGCAGGTCAATTTCCCCCTTGCTTAAAGCAAATTTTCTATCCTGTAATAACTTCACAAACATTTGCAAACTTCTCTACCAATTATTATTCATAGCCTTGTTCCTAATGATTGAAACTCCTTTCCTTGGAAATAGTTCAAAGTTTGAGGGCAAGGGAATATTAGAATATATCCTACATGCTCCCACCTCTTTTCTGGACCTTCCCCATCCTTTTCCTTTTGGAGCTTGCTAGAAATTTCCATACTGGAAGGAAATGCTAATTAGCTGACTGTCTATCCCAAGTTCATTCACAGAGGGGTAAGATGCTAGGGTTACTATAAGTCTGCTTGCCTCCAGCCATCTCAGTGCTTTACTCACTCTGTCCTCCAAGGAGCTCTAATTATGGTTTAATGTTAGAGGTATTCAGCAAAAATGAAGAAAAAAACACATCTGTTCATTTATATAATTGTAAGAGTACAGATATACTTTGTATATTAATATATTCATTTTTCTTAATTGAATTGAATTTATTTCTCCTTACATCAACATACAATTTTAAATATTACAATAAGATCTATGTCTTCGTCAATTTCATAATACTAACTGACTATATAAAATTATAACGTATCATTATGACTCTATTACAGTATTTTAATTCTAAAACTTTTATCTTATACTATGAATTACTTGCTTCCTTAGGAGTATATACACACTAACACTCAGCTTATTGGTGTGTATAATAGTACTGTTTCTAATGATAATTTACTCCCCTATTCGTTGATCAATCACTTAGCATTCTTTATTTTTCCCTCGCCTTTCCTAAATACACTGAAAATCCATAAATTATTATACTTCTATGGTTACACTTCTTTCTAGATATCCATCCATCATTCTCTTCGTCATTCTTATCCATTTTTTTCTCTAAATAGTTTCCTATCACTTTTATATCCTTCTCTCCTTTAACAGTTAAAATCTTCCTAATTAAAATTTCCCAATTTTTTATTCCAAAACTTTTCTCTCCATAACTTTTTTTAATTAAAATATAACAAACAATGAAAATTTGTATTGCTTTTTCCACACATTAAACAATTTCCTATTCCTTTATCATGTTCTAATCCTTTTTAAATTTATAACTCCAGTTCTATCACAAGCAAACCCTTCTCTATCTGCCTTATCACATTGTTCTATGTATTTTTCTCCACCCCACACTATTTTTATTCCCCTATAAAGTCTCGATGAACTCTTTTCTCCTAAACTAATGGTTTATTTCTTCTTGTTCACTATCTTTCAATGTTACATTTAATTCTTTTCAAAAATCCTCTGTTTTGGTATTCCCTGTTTATCTATACTTTTCCCAAACCTGTTACAAAATTTCCTGTACTTTGAAATACGACGATTCTTTCCGCAAGCAGTTCTCCTGTATTCTAAAACATTCTTTAACGTTCTGGTTTGTTTCTGAAGGTTCTGTCAAAGTTTTTTTTTTACCACACATGAAATACACAAAATAACTGAACTATTAATATGAAAATAAAGTATATTATATATATACTTGAATATAATTGCTGCCTTTGAAATGTGTACCTCTTGCATCCTTACAATTATGTCATATATTTCCTTATAAGAAATTATTTTCTCAACTGAATTCACATAATTTTACTTTCAGCACATGGATATTGGTGATTTGCATTTTTTTCTTTGTGTAGTGTATTTGTTTCCTTGAAAGTTGTATTTCTTAAACACATTCTTTTCTCTAGGCATTTTAGAGCACAAAAGTAAAGTTTCTCAGGGTATTCAAACTCCAGAAATCACAATAAATAAAAAAAAATATTTCTTTTATGCGCTACAACTCAAAAACAAAGCAAAGTTAACAAGCAACATGATATTACAGTAGAACAAATAGCTTCAAAGGTATAAAACAAAATTTAACCGAAGAGTTCTTATCAGAAAGCAAATATAGGACAATTACACGAAAGATATGCAAAGGAAGCAGTAACATTTCTGAATTAAAGAAACTCGAGCCACATTTAAAGGAGCACTTAAATGCTTAAAACTATATTGGGCCTATAAACAAAGAACTTCAGAAAATATTTTAATGCTAGAATTAAAAAATAAAATTAATTTTTCGTTGTCTCAGGCGACCTGTTATCTTAAGGAACAATCCCCCGCAATAGAGAAAACATTAAGGAGGTCTCCAGGATAATATACAGGCCGATGAGAGATGTTTGCGATTCTGTGCTTGCAGAAGGACACAGTAGCTCAGTTGGTTAGAGCGTCAGGCACGGGAGGCTGAAGGCTCGTGGTTCTAATCCCTAATTTTTCAAGTTTGATTCTTCTTTTCCAGCTCATGACCTACACACGAATTATTACAGTATATAGGTACATAAATACTGATAAATTTTGGGTATAAATACATTGTAGCTATGTATTCGTGAGCACCACTCTGCAAGTATCATATCCGAATTTTTTTCTGGTTACGAATTATTCTATCCTAGGAGCTTCAAGAAGGAAGATCTCTTTATAATATCTTGGTTCAATATAAATTGTTGATATAAGACAGAATAATCATATTAAGTAATTAATGGACATTATATTTTATTTGCCAAAGAGCAGTTTACAGCAACAGAAATAAACGTAAAATTTCATTGTTTCTTTGTGATTATTCTTATTAATTAGTTCCTCTGTTGTGATCTGATATTAATTTTATATATATTTTGTGAAATTACCTAAATATTTCACTTCGTTCAGAAAACTGTTTTCAGCCGGTACAACTGTGGAACATTACATGAGTAACTCAGGAAATAACTTATTAATTATATATTTATAGTTTTCAGTTTAGGAAGAACATTTATATTCACCATTTTATTTAAGGAATAAGTATTATTTAGTTTTATACTCAGATTTCAATGACTGGGTACAATTATAATAGAATTTCGAATAAGTTTAGGATATTTTAATCTTTATCTCACATTTCTAAAATACTAGTTAATCTTACCACATTTTAGTATTTGTTTCTTCTGACATAACTTTTTCAATCGTTACAGTTAAAGACTGTAGATATGCAAATAAAGGGGTATAAGTGCTTAATCATTACGAAATTTTGCTTTTATAGTAAAGAAAAGCGTGACTTTGTGAACAACAGAATTAAGCTAACGTCCTTTAAGAGTGAAACAGGCTTTATCTTTATTGATATTAACAACGCTCTTACATGAAGGGGAAACCGCCACGGATGGCCGAGGTCGTTGAGGCGCGCAATCGTGAGTAGGAGGTCTAGGGTTCGAATCCGCCAGGACTGTCCTCCCTGACTGAAGGTTTTTCCACGTTTTCCTCAGTCCTCATAAATGGCAAATGCCGGGGAGGTACTCTAAACTTAGGCCTGAAACGTTTCTTTTCTTATGAATCCTTTCCCAATGTACCATTTCATTTCATGTATCATCAGTGTTCACCGCCTGTAGTGCCTCAGTAGTAAAAATGGGCGTTAAACACTATTAAAAATGAAGGGGATGAATTTGCAGGTACATTCTTTAGAAAAAGTATTAATCTCTAGTATTCTTCTTTCTAAAATACAATATCTTTTAGTATATATATGAAGAGTATGCTATTCCTACTTCAATTTTGGGGAAAACCCAATAGTTTGATTCAATTAATATTATAATTACATAAAGTCACTATGATATACATATGTGATAGATTATTTGAGCAAAATTCATTAGTATAAAATATTACAAGTGTGTGGTTCCCTGTCCGACATAATCACTTGACATTATTTGGCTAAATTCGACTTGTAAACATTACTGCTTCTTTGTGTGTTTCACTATTAAGTTACATGGATTAGGCCTAAAGCCTTTTCTTGGTTCTAATGGACCATACTTACGCTCCATTCCAATCTAGTTGTACTTAGCACCTACAAATGCAAGAAGTGCTGCTGATAGGCTCACATCCTCAAGTGTCAGCTAGTGTGATGCTGTGGATTACTTGGAACGTGAAATAGCCGGCACTTTTGACCAGAGATTTCTTTTTTCAAGTATGGAGTTGCTTAACATGGCTAAATCGATGACGTGGGTCCCACAGCTTAAATTCCTTCCAGAGGTTTAGCACTTGTTTCCGTCCAGAAAAAAGCTATCGATCTTGACCGGGTGAGACAGTATTTATGAGCTGCCATCCACAAATTTAATAAGAGCATTTTAATGTAACTTTCTTATTCAAAGCATGAGTAGTTTTATTTATATGTCCTGTTAAAAGTTGGATTATTGTTTGTGATGTTACATTCTTGCAAGAATGCAGAAAGCTACCCCAGCCACAAAATCTCACCTGGGAATTTCTTTGTCTATTGAAACAATATGTGTAAAGATGACCCAAGCAAAATTTCTAAAGGAGAATCCTTGAGTAAGATGTTTATTTGTATTCGTTAGAGAATTGTAAAGCAAGGAAGACGTAATAAAGAATATGATGATTACGGGGATGAAAAGACAAGGGAACAACCTCGAAGGGAGCCCTACCTATTCCAATTAATATGTAAGGGATGTAGGTGACATGCAAGTGGTAACGTAAGTCATCTGACCAATAAAGTAGCAGAAACATTTGGAGGGAACAAATTGCCCAATAGAGATGCGAAGATGGGAGAAAAGGTTCTAGATTTTTCTAAAAGCATATTTGAAAGAATAAAGATACCTTCGTGAGACCGGCAGACTGCCATGTTTATTTAGTCTTGTCATTTTACCTCCGAGAGACACTCTCCGTTCAGTTCAGTTGTTGGAAGAAAAGTCATTCTCTGTTCGACTCTAAGTCAGTGTGGAACAGTAGACACTAGTAGTCCAATTATCTGTTATAGTTTAGTTCAATAGAAGAGTATAGTTTGTGGAAAACTATCAGTGAAGAGTAGGCAATTGTGTATTAGAATTAGTTGAGTTTAGTGGAGTTCAAGAGCAGAGTTTTAGAGTTGTTAAAGTGCGTTAACATCAGAGTTATCGCCATAGTTAGAGCGAAAATGGCACATATTCTCCAGGAAATAACGGCAGTACATTTTATGTGGAGTAGTTTATAAACAATAAATCGAATTTCATCTCCCATACGAGAAATCTTATCAATCTCCGTATACTTCTTCCCCTATGGTCACATTACCAAAAAAGTATCCAGCAGCTGATCCTCAACAGCCGTGGCAAAATATAAGTCAGCGGAAACCAGCCGTGGGAGAGGAAGAAATCATCATTTACCCCTGATATTACATATAATTTAAACAATTAATCTTATATTTCCAAAATCTTTCCCTCCACATAGTATACCTATTTAATTAACATCTCTTCTTACAAAAACCACTGCACGGGTTTGCAGCTGTGAACATTGGGTTTAGAGAACAGCCTTTCTCATCTTGACTATTTATAGTTCCTTTAAAGAAATGTTGTTTTAGTTCATATATAAAACTTTTCAAAAGTAAATACTAAATATAATTGCTCATATTTGTTACATTTTTCTCACATTCTTTAAAATTCTGTCACTGCCTTATTACATAACAAATAAGGACATTAGTTAACAATGACAGCCAATTGTGAATGAATTACACGTTTTAAAGAGAAGTCATATGTACATTATTAATTTCAACTTGTGGAAGTAAATAAGAATCACCTCTGCAAACTCATATCGTTTCTATTGGATGTTATTATGAATGTGGACGCAATTTATGCGCAAAAATGAATATACCCTAACACCCTTCGTTCTAATAAAGTAAAAAAGCTACCCCTACTTATAAGGCTTCATACTTAAAATAGTTTAAGAAGTTTGTAAATGCAATTTGAGTTATTTGCACAGGCCTATTAAACCAGTAGATTACTGCTTGTGGGGCTATCTGAAGGAAAGAGAGTTCCTGAATAAACAAACGATAATTGATGTGTTAAAGAACTCTACCCCACCATGTGCAGATATTCAAGAACACGACCGCCACGGGTGGCCGAGGTCGTTAAGGCATGGACTCATGAGCGGAAGGTCTGGGTTCGAATACCGCCAGGACCGTCCTCCCTGACTGGGGTTGTTTCCAGGTTTTCCTCAGTCCTCATAAATGGCAAATGCCGCGGGGGGGGGGGTACCCTAAACTTAGGCCTGGAACGATTCCTTCCTTAAAAATAAATTCTTGCCCAATATATTTCATCTCACGAATCATCAGTGTCCATCGCCTATGGTGCCTCTGTAGCAAAAACGGACATTATATACTACTATTTATTCATTCATTCATTCATTCATTCATTCATTCATTCATTCATATTCAAGGACACGCACTTAAAACTGCTTTATACAGCATTGAAGAGAACCCGTTACTTGTACAAGAACAAAATGGTGGATACATGCAACTTTTTTTTTAATGGTTTTTAACGCCCGTTTTTACTACTGAGGCACTACAGGCGGTGGACACTGACGATATATGGGATGAAATGGTCTATTGGGAAAGGATTTTTTTTTTAAGGAAGGAAACGTTCCAGGCCTACGTTTAGGGTACCTTCCCGAAATTTGCAATGTATAAGGACGGAGGAAAACCTGGAAAAAAACTCAGTCAGGGAGGACGGTCCTCGGTGATTCGAACCCCCAGACCTCCCGCTCACGATGACCTCGGCCACCAGTGGCGATCACATGCAACTTGAATGGTAATGAGTTGTGATATAAAATGTTCCTTTATAGTTTAATAAGTCAGTATTTGAGTCGATGGAAAATAAAGAAAACTTGAGCAAATCAAGTTATATCTTAATTTTGAAAAAAGGATGTACAACTTGTTTTAATATTATTTGATTATTTCTGGTAAATAAAAAATTGCAATCATGGATATGAAAGCGTTAAGTTTACTCAAAAATTAATTACAATTGCTGCAAAGATAAAATATTTAATAAGCAGTCATACTTACAACCTCAACTTGACTATGTGACAAATACTTAAAAATTAAACCCCCATTACACGAGAAACAGGATGTGGCACCCCGATGTTGAATAATTTATTTACGTGGATGACATTAATAAAAACCCCGGGTACAGGACTCCCTGGAGATGGGCTTAAAATTGCTGACAGTTCATAAACTCAAATTGTTGTGTGGCTGAGGATGTATAGCGGTATTTCTGGCAGTGTTTGTATTTTTACCAATTATCTATTCATGTTTGCAAATATTATGTTTTTAAATTGTTTATGATTATCAGAGGCTTAATCAATTGAGCCTTAACTTATGGACAGGTGAAATAAACTGGGTTTTAGTACCTGTTCTATCGTGCTAGGAGAGAGGGTGGAGAGAAGGCTGACTATCTTTGTCAACTAATGATATTTCAGTTAAAATAGGACAGTGGAGTGCGCAAAACCGTGCTTTAGTGCTGTAGTCCGAACTTAATGATTGTTTCGTAGGATGTTCAATATCGATGGTCACGGCCGTGTACCCAGTCGCAACACAATAGTGCTTTGGTTCAGAAATTTGATTACAAATTCAGTTCAAAAAAGAAATCCACGTACCGTTCACGTACTGTTCGTACCCTCAGAAAATGTAGAAATTTTGCATCGTCAGTTATGCCATCCTGTCTCAATATACCGCCGCTTTGGGAGAATGCTGCGTTTGGATCTTCATTATCCAAGAGTTATATGAACGTGACTCAAAACCATAGCGATGGAGCTACATGGCAAGATTATCAATGGGCGTGGTCTAAGAAATGTTTTCCGGAAGTCTTCTATCAAGAAATTGTCACCTAAATTTGTCTGGACCGCTTTCCGGATCTAACAGTCATTATTTCCTCTGGGGTTTCCTCAAAATCAAAGTTGTATTTTGCAAGGCCTCACATAACTGCTGATCTAAAGTGAACTATTCACAATATTGGTACGAGCGTTGGCGAATTTCAAATAAAAAATGTGAATGAAATGGCCGTAGTGATTTTTCAAGCACAACTTTCGAAACAAAAAATATTAATCGTCCCGTTATCATGCCGGTCTCTGCAGTTCTGAAACGTTACATAATTATATATCAACTTAAGACAATTTTTAAAAAGGCAAACAGAGTAGCTTTATGTTTCGTTTATGCAGACTGTAGATGTATGCAATTCCATTTCTTGTGCAATATACAGCATCTGATGTTTGGGGAGGACGATGGATCAATTTTGTCCGGATGAGATAGGAATGAAGGAGAAGGAAGTCCCCAATGGGGTCGTTATAAGAGAGTGTGAATTGCTGGAGAAGATGCTCGGATCACTGATGCCGCGATTTGTCACTCCTACCCTGCAAGGAATAACGTTATATCCAGGACTCCATTTAAATGGAAATGACGTATTTCCTTCGCGATGATTCCAGCGTAACGTTGCGGAAAAGGAAGGTAAGGCGGAACGGCTAGCAATACAGTTGTACAGGGAGGGGATGCAGAATGTTTGCAGCCTTCTTTCCAACGTCTAAGAATATGCCACTAGTTAAGTGGGTAAGCTGCATTCATATACTGAGCCCCAAATTAGATGTGCAAAATACATTTTTAAAACGTTAATCTATAAAATCGCCTTAAAGACTTTTCATGTTTTCGTCACATATGAAATTTGAACAGTTTAACCATTGACAGAAATTGCCTCCTAAACCCAAGATCGCGGGTTCACACCCGGTCAGGACCGATGGATTTTTTTCGGGCGTAAAAATCCTAAGTATGGCTTCCTTCAGAAGGGAAGTAAAGCCGTAGGTCCCGTGTCGTACATTTACAGCACGAAAAAAAACCGTTAGCCTGTAAGAAAGGGCCTTTGAGCAAAATTTGACGGCCGTTTCACGCCTTGAATTGAATGGGACACTGATGACCTGAGATGTTAAGGAGCATCCGTAAATAAAACAAATAATTAAAATTTAGCTGGCAGAAAATGAAATATTTAATGTTTAATTGCTCATTGAGCTAATTTTGTATTGAATGAATGAGTGTATTTATTCCTATTAACATACAAACTAATAATTTTTTTAACCTTCGCAAGGGTCCACCCTTGCCGGCCTTTCATAATGCAAAAAAGTACATTATTTAAATAAATAAATACGTCATACCTCAATTAACACAGTTAAAATAATAATAATAATAATAATAATAATAATAATAATAATAATAATAATAATAATATAGTACGATCACAATATTAGCTTCATATATACATACAAAATATAGAACCCATTCCCCCTGGTTAGTGGAATAAGTAAACAACATACATACAAATATTTTTTTTAATTCAGTTTAGTTCCTCCCCCCTCTGGGTTTCAGCCTTTTCAGACCTGAGCTGTCTCACCTTGGACATGAATTTGCCAACCTACTCCTCATCCTTGCCGGCCAGCAAAGCCCAGCATGCCCCATTGCCCTCTTTTAGAGTCAGTAAAGGAAGGTGACAGACACTTTTTTCTCAACACCTCAGTGCTGCTATAGTTCGCTTGGATGTACGACTATGATTCTTCTTCTCCACTTAAAGGGCAAATCCTCGGTCCATTTTCACCTGAGATTCTGATCTGCCGCCATGCTCCAAATTTTAACCACGTGAGTCCCTGTTAATGAGTCTGGCCCCTGTTTTAATGTCCAGCTCCATCCCCTACCCATATTTTTACTCCGTTTGCACTTCTAACGAGAATCTTCTTCCCACATTGCGTGTTTGTGTGCGGCCTGTCTGTATACTTCAGGCGGTTCTTGACCTTCCTCCATACGTTCTTTTGTTATCTTGGCCTGTCATCCAAATACTTTCCAACCCGATGGTTTCTAAACCTTTTATCACTTTGAAGACCCATGTCTTATTTCCTTGTAGTCTAAGCTGCTCCTTGAAGTAGATTGCTCTAATTAAGGGTTGATTTCCGAGAATAGTTTTTAGCCAATATTTCACCGCTCTAATTTTACATTATATTGTCTCACTATGAGCCCCAAATTCCCTTTTAATTCTGCAGTTTGCTCTTCCTATCCCCAAAATCCCTTTAAAAACGCGTTCTCACCTGATCTAGATGCTCTGATCCCATTCCCGTATTTCCAAGCCATATGTCATTGTGGATCTGACCACAGCTCCGTGAAAGGTTTCCAGTAAACTTACCCGACAGATCTGGAATTCTGCTGCGTATCCTAAGAGTCTCTGTGTTTTTCCCATCTTGTGTTTCACCGTGCGTATTACTGCACTGTAGTAGGTGTCGACAGTGGATGAGTAGAGCGTGGTGTATCCAAAGGACATGGCAATTCAACCAGAAGCCAAGAGCATGTGCTTAATAAACCACTATTTAGAAAAAGTTGCTGAATGAAGCAAAGTATTTTTGGATAGTTTAACACTCCCCATTTACTGTGGTGTTCCTCTCCTTGAAGTCCATGAAGAGTATTCCTTCCCAGTCCCAAAAGATTGTGGCCATGATCTCCTTGATTGACTGAGGGACCTTGGCCTTTAGAGGCGATGCTTCGCAGGTTTACGCCACTCCATTGATTCTCTTTTGGACAAGGTATCATAGTAGAGGACCACAGTTTCATCTCCTGTAACAATGGTTTGCAGAACTTCTCTGTCGTTATTACCGCAGAGCTCCAAAAATGTCTGACAACAAATGACTCGCTGCTGCTTTTGGGTTGAGGAAAGAACCCATCTTCCACTAACGTTATTCATGTTTAAATGTTCATGAATAATTCGAAGTGCTGTTGTTTTAGAAAGGCCCAACCTTGCTGCAATTTCTATAACATTAAGCTCCTGGTCTTCCATAATTTCTCCTTCCACAAGAGCGATGTTTTCAGGAGTGAGCACATCAAAGGGTCGACCTGCACGCTCTTCGCCTTCAATGCTTTCTCGACCCATTCGAAAAAGTTTGGCCCATTATTTTACGGTAGAATATGAGGGGGAGATGCTTCCCCATATACACGGTCCACCGTGTTTAATTTCATTTGGAGTAAGTTCTTATGTGAAGAACTTAATAACAACTCGACGCTCCATTTGAACATGTCACAATTTTCTACACATATCGTTGTTTATGCAGCTGTATCTGAACAACTAAACACAGCGGATATGACACCAGATAAGGGTTTTATGAAGGCTATAATCCTTATTGGCGAGGCCGGAAACTTGTGGACCTACCCTTGTATCTTTCTTCTTTATTTTAATGTTATATAATTTTATAAACTTTATTTTGTGCACCATGAATGTCTTTGCCTAATCCACTCATATATTTATCCCAAACTAAATACATTTTTAAAAAGAGGGCTCTTTATCCAGGCATATTTCTGATACGGGTAATAAACAAGCAATGAAGTTTGCATTTATGTTATTAACGGGCCTTTTTGTACGTCACAACTGTCAGCTTGTCTTTCACCAATTTTATTTCGGTTGATGCTCTCGTTTTTATTGGCAAAGCAATTTTGTGAATTATTTTGTACATTAATCCTGTTTTTCCATTATGATTTGTACTGGGTTTCAAGCTGTGCTTTCTTAAAAGATTTTGAACTTTTCGACAAATTCCTCAGCAGCCTTGTGGGCTGAAAGTTTCTTCCTTGAAATGCTATTGCGGCTTGTCCACCGATGCAGCCATCTCTTACATGCTGTGAAAATTAATCTCTCACCTGCAAATTCTTAGGCAAAACAATTACGATTTTGAATTTTGAATTCAAATAGGGGCCCTTTTTTGGCAGAATTAAATGCATAGCATGTTAAATTTTAGTTTTCTAAATATTTTACGATTTCTTAAAGCATCTATTTCTTTCCTGTCATTGCATGTTGTTCAAGCTCTATTTAGTTTTTCCTCAAACATTTTATTTTTTAACACAAATTGCTGTTTCTGGTCAGACTCGACATTACGAAATCTTTGAAAAACGTTAAAAGTGTATCTAGCAATGTAAAGAGTTTTCATTTTCCTGTCGCAATTACAGCATATTAACGCTTTAAAAACAGAACGCACACTCCACTGTGTTGAAGGCACACACTAACACAATTTTTTTCAATAACCTCACCTACAGATAAGAAAATGGTCATCTGTGTAGAGAAAATTTCAACTTTCAGCTGGCAAAACCAAAAAAACAGACGAACATAAAAAAGATAGATATAATTACATAAGAAACAAATTAACAACAATAAAAAATGTACCATAACAAGACAGAAAGTTACACCGAGAAACCTTATATTATGTGAAAGAGTCTATTGTACTGCATTTCATTAAAATACAGGCATCAATCTAATGTCCTTCATTGTAACGGAAGAAACTAACTTGTAAATGGCGTAGAATCAAAAAGTATTTTCTAGGGATTAATAAATTACCGTCTTTGTCTTTTCACACTCAATATTACAATATGTCTTGTTACTGCCCTCTATCAACTTCTCTATAAGAGTTTAAACATGTACTTCTTCAAGGCTAACGCTGTTGAATGAATGTAAAATTGTTCAATTTTGGTTTCAGATCAATGTATTTTAATTGTTTGCACTAAACCGCGCAAAAATTTCTTTTAAAGAAATTGTTTCAAATAAATACAAAAGTGAAACATAATTGCTGAAATAGGTGCGATGACTTATTTGTTCACTAAATAAATATATTTTTAAACCTAATTTTAAACCAAAGTTTAGAATGTTTAATTTTAGAATATTGGTCCAAAGTTGGTTATATACCTTTATCTTCTAGGTTACAACTACGATCTCCTGAGTTTTCTATGGGAGCTATTCATGAGCTCGCTAGCTGATAATGGTTTCACTTTAAATGCGACTCGAATTATAAACTTAACTAGCTCTCGCGTGTTCCATATTAAGGGGGCAAGGTGACGAAACATAAAGTATTGCCACTTTTCTGAACGCTGTCCTCTATTAAAACAGACCTGTTTCTCGTCCTAGAAATAAACAATATGCAGCATCCATTCTCTTAGTATTACTCCCCATTCCATTTTTTTCGTGCCTATGAAAGACAGTGGTAGATGTACACAGAAAATGATAACGTGATTTGCCCGCGGGTTAGAGTAGCGTTTGTTTCATTGGTACGTCTTTCCTCTCCGCAGTGGGAAAGCAGAGAACTGAAAAATATGTGATTGAAACACCGCCTCTATGAAGAGGTTGGAGAATGAAAGTAACATTTTTTTTTATTTCATTGAGCAGTGTAAGTCACGTATACCATTGCATAATATAAGGGGCCCAACCCTCCTGCACAAATTTGCTAAACAGGTGTATTTAACTGATTTGATTCGATGCTTTTACAGAACACGAATAGAATTTCTATGAAATTACATTCTCCATAATAAACTAGAAATGATTCTATTTTTCCATTTTTCTAAACATGTATGACGTCCCTGGCTGATAGTGCGACTGTTTCAATAAAATTAATTTGTGTACTAGCAGTTAGTTCAGCCTTGTTTCAGTTTCAGTTTGTTCTACATCATATTATATTTTCCATGGCAAGCAAACCAAAAGTATTAGGAAATATGATGACATAAATCACCAATAATCCATTGCAGCGCTCTGATTTGGCAGGTTAAGATGTATCTCTCCTTTGTCGTATAGTGCATAAGTAATTATTAAGGTGATAGTAGATGTTGCTTTAGACATGCACGCTCCGTTTAGCCATACTTGCAACGTTCTGCATACTGACCATTATTCCAATCTACCATCTGATAACGACAATACCAGGAGTTTTAAGAAATACTTAAATTACGTGAACAGTGTGACATATAAATTTACTTGAAAGTAAATCATTTTGATGGCTATGTAAATTGGTAGGGTATACAGAAGTTAAAGGAGATATTGAGAACTTGAGCAGTTCTAAATCAGGTATTACCACCTTGTATTCCAACAGTCTCATTTTCAAATATTACATAAAGTTACGAAAGTATATAGATTCATATTGAATATATCAATAGTTAAATAATGTGATTTATTATATACTGTTTGCATTCTAGGCACAGGAGAATATTTATACGCATCAGTGTTTACCCTTGGAATACACACAAAAAAAAAAAGATATTACGAAATCGGTTTGGTGTGATATTTGGAACATAAAAGCATATTGATTGTCTTATGTTTGAATCATCAACCTTATTGTGTAATAGTACGTGAAGTAAAAGTAACAAGTGACGATTTCTTCAGTGAGATAAACTTTGGTACTAAAATAATTGAAGTAGAGTATTATAATAGATAAAAAAACAACATAAAACATGTTGCAAAAACTATGAAACTAAAAGAAGGAGAGCAAAAATAGACATTTTATACATTTAGAAAAAGATATAATATTACAGTAACAATAAAGAAAAAAGAATGAACATTATAAACACTAGAAATGAAAATATAATAATTTTTCATTGTTTTTATAGAAAGAAAAATGTTTCATCTTGTTTGTATGGTCTAATTATATAATAAATATAATAAATATTATTCTTGAAAATTGCCATAAAATATTTAATATTAGTAATTACTCAGAGAACGGGAATTAGGCAAGATGCGTTTCATATCTGAGTATCTAAGACACAAATAAGAATTAACGCGTTTCCTTACAACTGGAGTTCCTAGAACCAATTTTCATTTTGTCTTTTTTTCCTGTTTTGAGTTTTGTTGCTTACTTTAAGATTTAAAACCTTGATTTTTTGCCTCTTTTGAATGGTTATGATTTTTTCTGCAATTATTTACGCATTTTAAGAAGGACATAAAGAATTTCAATATACTGGAGTGAAAAAAAATTATAAATTAATTATTATGTTGAGCTCACAAAATATGTTTTTGAAAATTTTATTATGTATTTATTTCTTTTCAAGTAGTAAAACCCTTTCTTCTCGGCTGGTTTACTTAAACTCTATAATTAGAAGAACCTTCATAGTGAAAGGAACGTACGGTTATCTCAGGCATACGAATACCAGAAAATAGAGAAGATAAGGGAAATGTTATAGTTCTGGTCAATGATCTTTTACCGTTCTGCGCCAGACAATTCTAGGAAATTTGTGGGGGGGGGTGTAACTTCTCAATTGCATGCGTGTAACAAACAATTGCAAGAGAGAAAGATGAAAGCGGCACATCTGTGCAATAAATCGTCCTTACAATGTTTGCAGTACGAAGTCAGAGGAAATATGAAACTGATTCCTCTATAAACACTTAAATAGAAAATGAACTCGACCAGAAACTACTGCGCATCTTTTGCTCATTCGTCAGGACTATTCAAAACAACTTTATTTCGCCAATAACTTGATCAATATTTCCATGATATTCTGAAAGGTCAATGTTCTGTTGTAACTGGTATGAATCCTTCTGAAATAGCTTGTTTTAAAAATATGCTCCAATCACTTCAGAGGAAGTATAACGTTTCTTTTCTATGAAGAAAAATATGCTCTCTGACAAGTGGCTGACTATGACAGTTGATACTTCGGAAAAAAATGTTGCTTGTAACCAAGGACAATAGGCCAACGTACTTTAATTACATAAAGAAATTATAAATGATTGTAAATATCAATTTACATTAATAATAAGTTATATTACCGTCTCTTTACACTTTTAATAAATGCCTATTTTTAGTTTTAAGTGCCTTTTTGCCTGCCTATTATAACCAAAATAAATACCTGTATTTTCGGGCCCACTCGTCATACTTTTACTCCAATTTACAAACTTTTGAAATTGTTTCTCTTGAGTCAAACAAAACATGTGTTACTGATATAACACTCAGTTGGTAAAATCTCTATAACATTTCTTCTTTGCTGTAATAAGCTCTTCAGGTCAAATCTAAGAGGTGGTCAATGATCTCGGCTGAATACTCGGGTTTGCTGATGCCAATAATATTAATTCTTCTTTCGCTCTCTTCATTAGCATGGCAAAAGAACTCTTCATGAACTTCATAAACTTCATAAACTTGTTCTCTAAGAGCATCGGCTGGCCGGCCATATGCGATCATTATTATGTCGCTTGATAGACAGGAGTTCGCCCCGTGGTATGAGGAACTCCCCACCATATTAATTAGGGTTTCATGCTCAGTCACCCTCCTGGTTGTGCCGGAAGAGCGACCAAGAAGACTTTTGTGACCTTCTTCAAAACGGTTCATAGAATTGTATTCCAAGATTCAAAATGACGAATGAAATGAAATGAAAGAGCCCATTATGTCCCATAAAGGACTAGGGCCTCATAGAAGAGGGAAAAGCTCCATTATGTAACTCACGTGGTGAGCTATTCCACGTGAGTTAGCAATTCTACTGAAAAACTACACTGTTTTATAGTTTCCTGTCCTTTTTGATTCCTTGGTACTTCTCAACCTACTCATGTCTACTGCGGATGACGCTTGACCAGCAACTCCAAGATGTTTCTTGAATGTGTCTGACCATCTCGGTCGTCCTGGAGTCCTCTGTCCTGCGTAGGGGTCCCACATGGTAGTTACCTGCCCCCATCTGTCCTGCTGTTGCCTCGCCACGTACCCGTCTCATTTCCATTTTATCACTGCAGCTCTGTACAGGATGTTTTCTGGTTCCGTGATTTCTCTTGGATATCTTGTCTCTGAGCATTATACCTAGAATCTTCCTCTCCATTTTCCTTTGTATATTGTCTGTCGGCAAGGAACCAGGTTTTTACCTTTATATATCAGCACTGGGAAGACACGTATACATGTTAACATGCACTAGCACTAAAGGTGTGACCGTTAACCTTCCCCCCAAACAATTTCACCGTCACGGGTGGCCGAGGTCGTTAAGTCGCGGATTCGTGAGCGGAAGGTTTGTGTTCTAATCCCACTAGGGCCGTCCTTCCTGACTAAGGTTTTTTCCAGGTTTTCCTCAGTCCTCATAAAGGGCAAATGCCGGGGAGGTACCTTAAATTTAGGCCTGGAACGATTCCTTCCTTAAGCATAAATCCTTTCCCAATATATCATTTCATCTCATGTATCATCAGTGTCCATCGCCTGTGGTGCCTCTGTAGTAAAAACGGGCGTTAAACATCTTTCATTCATTCATTCATTCATTCATTCATTTCCAAACAATTTCACTTTGATAACGCACATTCACCTTACTGAAAGGTCGGTCCTGGTGGTGTAGTGGTTACCATACTTGCTTCATAAACCCAAGATCGCGGGTTCGAAGCCGGCCAGGACCGATGGATTTTTTCGGGCGTAAAAATCCTAAGTATGGCTTCCTTCGGAAGGGAAGGGAAGTAAAGCCGTGGGTCCCGTGTCGTACATTTACGGCACGAAAAAGAACCTCAAGCCTGAAAGAGAGATCTCTGAGCAAAATTTGTCGGCCGTTCCACGCCCTGAGTTGAATGGGACGCTGATGACCTGATGTTAAAATGCGTCCATAAATAAACCAATGAAAAAAAATCTTACTGAAAGGAAGTGTATGTTCTTTAATAAATCTACCAAAGAAATGTACATTTTTGGAAACTTGTTCTCATATGTTGACGGATGCGCATAGCTATTTAGCATCCATTAATTCTTTCCTTTCCCTAAGGCCATTTCCTTTATCTTTTTATTTAACCTTGAGTGTGAATAAAATAAGTTTATGAAAATAATTAATGCATATTTGTAATCTATATCTTTAAACACGTTTACAAGCAAACAATGTGACAAAGCGAAGGGGATTGTGAACAGTGATTAAGTCGTTATTTATGAAGGAACAAAGTTAGGTTTCAATTAATACATTAATGCAGTAGCAGCGCTAGAAGCCAGAACAAAGAAAATAATCAAATCTAATAAGTAAATACAGCAAGAACTTGCTCGTCAGTAAATCACGTTATATATTTTTGGATACTATGAATTGCGGATGTTGCACTTACCAGAACTTTGTGAGTGGATGCTTTCTCATGCTGATGGGAGATTAATGTTTATTCAATCGATTCAATTTCGAGTGAACATGACAGCGCGAGTCGCTTGCCTTGTGAATTTGAAATGCTCATACTCGACTGGTCAAAATGAACCAGTCTATTTAGTGGCGCGTGTTTAACTTTACTCTTCAATCTTTGAAGTTCAAACGTGATTTCGGTCCTGTTGGGAAGTCTGACCATAGTTTTTTCCTGACATAAAAAATGAAATGTCAGATCGTTTATGCATTGATACGTATTTTTGGCACTCTCGAGTAAGTGCCGCGCAGTGTTCCTATATATCTTTAATGGAAAGTCACTGGTGTGCTAAAATCCCAGGATTTGGCCGTAGAAGGTATTTCTACAATATTCTTGGCAGAAAACTAACAATCCTTTTCAGTTTATTAAGACATTAATATTTTAACAATCGCGCTTCTTCGATAGATGAATTGAGATATAAAAGAGCATTGAAATATGTTCATTTTATACGCATTAAATTTAGCATATTTAAACAAAGAAAAAATAATGTTGAAAAACACATTTACCCTAGAACAAGATAAAATAAAACCAATTTTACTTAAAACTTTTTTATATAAAAATAATTATTTAGCACCATTTTCCATAGTTTTACACAAATAATAAGAAATAATTTCTTACCTACTTTTTAAGACACAATATCGAAATTAAATAAAATACATAAAAGGTAATGCCTTACCTACTTTCTTCTAAAACAACGTTCAAAGTTCGTGAAAAAAGAAATTACATGCTTATACCCAGAATTCCTACTTACTTTCTCAAAATATTTATTTACAGATGCTCTTTAACATCTCAGACCATCAGCGTCCCATTCAAATCAAGGCGTGAAATGGCCGATAAATTTTGCTCAGAGGCCCCTCTTTCCGGTTTGAGGTTCTTTATCGTGCCGTAAATGTACGACACGGGACCCATGGCTTTACTTCCCTTCAGAAGGAAGCCATACCTTGGATTTTTACGCCCGAAAAAATCCATCGTCCTGGCCATGATTGAACCTGCGATCTTTGGGTTTATAAGGCAAGTATGGCTACCACTACACCACCAGGGCCGATCTGTACCAACTGAACTGTGTAGAACAGTTTATATATACTTTAAACTTATAAAACAACGATGAATTTACATAATGTAAATTGTAATTGGTAAATTAAAATGACAAATGTTTTGTATTTTGCAAACAGAAGGAAAATTTCAGCTCTTCAAACAAAAATAAATCTTGGATAAAGCTTAGGATCTTCCTTATATAGTTACTTTTTAAATTATAATACAATTTATAACAGGAGCATTCTTTATGGTTTTCTTAAAGTTTATTTGTAATTTTACATACTGTAATCTTGATGTCTTTATGAATATACAGAAGAACCGGTTTATTTAGTCTCTCCCAAAAGGTAGCATTTCTCAAGGAATTTTGTAAAAATATATTAATGAAGAAAACGAATCTTCAAAAGATGCAGCTGTGACAGAAAAAATGGCAGTTACTTTTAGTATTATGTAAACATTGGAAAAAATGTCACTATTACAATTTATATTCGAAGCAGCAAAAAATCCACTCGATCAGGAGTTTTAGGAGTTTATTCTCTACACTTTCATTTCATTTATCAAAACTATTTTACTCACGTTTCATCATCTGACTATTGTACCATCGTTGCGTGTACAACAGAACTTGTGTCATTATATGATGTCTTTTATGCCAAGTGAGGTGTGATCAAGTTTAATACAGAGGGTGCCAAAAAATGTATACACACGTCAAATAAAGAAAAAACTGTGTTAACATAACCAAACTGAACTTACAAAAACAGAAAATGATGAGCACTAATCATCTTAGTCTTTAACAGTTACAGCAGTTGCTCAAAATACCCACCATAGTCGTCGATGCACTTCTGAGCATGTTACTACTGATTGAGCAACGTTTGCGAAAGTGTTCTCAGCGAATATTTCAATTTCTTCCCGAAGTGTTGCAAGTGTAGCTGGTTTTCTACGGTATACGGTACCATGCGTCCCAAATTTGTCTCGAATGTGTGCAATTGTTACTCACGTTGGCGCTTCTGTTCTGTACACACGTCTCCATTACTTTTGAACTTCAACAACATTCTCGGTTTTTCACCACCACTTCAAAATTGCTTTCCGCTGTTCAAACGATGAAATTGGCTCCATTTTGTTGTAGTGACGCATAACGTAATGTGAGTTAGATCTGTTTACAGAACATCATGCGATAATCTTGGCTTCATTTGTTTATTGTTGATTTACCTGTCACGTAGCAACGCTACCATAATGTATGTGAGTTACATCTGTTTACAGAATATAATACGATAATCTTGGCTTCATTTGTTCATTGTTGATTTACCTGTCACGTAGCAACGCTACCATAATGTATGTGAGTCACATCTGTTTACAGAACATCATACTATACACATTACTATAGTTTTTTGGTTCATCTTTGAAATATATTAAATAGATATCTTCTGTGAGAATGTGTATACATTTTTGGTACCCTCTGTATAATTTAAAGTAAAGCTCATTTGCAATAATGTTATGCTCTCCTGGGTCATATTGTTAATGTTTGCTTTAGGTGTAAGTTTTTGACATTCAACTTTTGGCGGTACTAGTATCTTATCAATGCATATGCTACCAGGCTTTTATTCTAATTCCAAGATTATAGTATGAAAATTTGATCTTAAAACTAGGAATTCATTTTTCAAACTCTCACACAGTTCAACCTATGTTTCGATATCTACTTCGTGAGCGGAAGTTTTGGGGTTCGAATCCCGCCAGGACCATTCTTCCTGACTGAGTTTTTTTTTCAGGTTTTCCTCAATCCTCATAAATGGAAAATGTCGGGGAGGTACCCTAAACTTAGGCATGAAATGATTCCTTCCTTAAAAATAAATCATTTTCCAATATATCATTTCATCTCATCAGTGTCCATCACCTGTGGCACCTCTGTAGCAAAAACGGGCGTTGAACCTCATTTATTTATTGATACCTTCTTGTTTTGACAGTAGTACGTAAATGACATAAGCTAAAAATGTTATTAAACATAACCATTATTGTTACAATTGTGTTTTGTATGGCAAGACAGAAGGAAAATATCTTGCTTAATGTCTCAGAATCACCAAAAACCTTGGATCACTAACAAATCTCAAAACTGTATATAGCTCCAAAAAAATTAAAATTTCTTCTAAAGGTTGTACCTGCCGAGTTTCATAGAATTTAAGAAACGTTGTTCACCTTTGAGTGTTTGCAGATCTTTTTAGAATGCTCTAAAGAATACTATCCGTGATACCGCTGATGAATTACAGAAATTCATCAATGTATTTTTAAATAATATTCATTATTTTTAATGCATTATTACTTTAAATTTACTTTGTTTCGTAACGGATAAATTGTTTAAATAAGACGAATTAAAAGGATGGGTTTCACAACCCTATCTCTATGCTTTGACATTGGTGCTGTATTAAAATGTTTTATTTTTTTATTATTCCAGCCAAGCGTTAATAATATAACAGTATGAATTACGAAAGCGTTTCCATTTAAAGCATTATATACTTAGGTTTCTCGCACATGGCATCTGTGAATCGTTTAATTAGCGCTTGAGGACAAATCCTGTTTACATTTGCGCTACAGGCAAACAGAAACAAAACGCAGTGTTAATCTCGTTGTTAAAATCTTTTCTGCAGCCGCTACACCAGATGCGCATTCGATTTATTGCTTGCTGCGGGCACGATAATTGCATAATGCTACTTATTACGCCACAAATTTCTGCCGTAATAATTGCTGTAATGATGTGGCTATGCAATTAAAACGTAATGAAAATAACTAACAAGGCTTATTTTGCAAACAACGATTTCTTTGGGTGGTCTAGCTATAATAACGAATAAGAATTTTTAGCACCATTACGTGGTAAATATTTATATTTCGTTTAGTTTAGCATCATTAAAATTACGTTTAAAGTAATAGAGACAACGACTATGGGACTATGATGCCAACAACTATGAATATGAATTTTACTAGCCTCCCACCTCGAGTTGGACTTTCAATTTACGGTCAAGTTTGAAAATGTAAAGTAGAAAGGGGGATTTTCAGAATGCTTTAATTCATTCTTCGAGTTCCTTTATTTACATTATTATTTTTTCTTGCATTATGAATTCAAGTATTCCAATAGATTAATGTTGATAAAATAAAATAAGTGTTTAAAAAGTAATATAAAAATAATTTAACACATACTTACTTACTCTCAAGGGTCGGTCATGTTGGTGTAATGGTAACCATACTTGCCTTCTAAACCCAAGATCGCCATTTCGAACCCAGTCAGGACCGATGGGTTTTTTCGGGCGTAAAAATCCTAAATATAGGATTAATTCGGAAGGGAAGTAAAGCCGTGGGTCCCGTGTCGTACATTTACGGCACGAAAAAGAACTTCAAGCCTGAAAGAAGATGCCTCTGAGCAAAATTTGTCCGTCGTTTCACACCCTGAATTGAGTCGGACGCTGACCTGAGATGTTAAAGAGCGTCCATAAATGAAACAAAATTTTAAAAAATTACTCTCAAGGACAGTTGATAGATATTTTGGGTGCAAAAGTTCAGTTTGGTTTTTATGGATAATATGAAACTACAGTTTCGTACGTGTGTACCTTGATGACAATCTTCCTAATCTAGCTCCGTTGGACTTCTACCAATGGGGAACTCTTAAGGATGTTATATACCGTAGAAATACAGCTGCACTTGCAGGACTTCGGGAAGAAATTGAAACGGCATATGCTGCAATCGCTGAGGACACTTTCGCAAACGTTACTCAATCAGTAGTTCAATGTACTTAGAAGTGTATCGACGCCTATGGTGGGTATTTTGAGAAACTGTTTTAACTATAAAAGTTTAAGATGATTAGTACTCATCACTTTCTGTTTGTATAAATTCAGTTTTGTAATGTTAACACGACATATATATATATATATATATATATATATCGTTTATGTGAATGTGGCATTTAAATTCAGTTAAATGGAAATATGACGGTCTGACTGCCACACCCCGTTTACCATTTTCAGATTCTGGGTCAAAAATTAATTTTAGTGTTATACATAATATGAAACCACGTTATTTGCTGAAAGGATTGTGTAAACGGGGGGAAACAACAATAGAAATTAATATAACACCTTTGTTCGTTTGGGAAACTTAAATAGCTTAAATGGCAATACATAACACAAACGCTTAATTTTTTGTAATTTTCAGTAACTTTCATATTTTTAATTTTAGGTGGACTTTTCTTAAAGTATATGTAAGATAGAGCTAAGAATACTTTTGTGCATGTTTCAAAGTATATTGCTGTACAGAAATGACAGATTTTAACTTACTGGGGAGGTATCCTAAACTTAGGCCTGGAACGTTTCTTTCCTAAAAAAAATCATTTTCCAATATATCATTTCATTCCATGTATCATCAATATCCACCGTCGGTCCTGGTGGTGTAGTGGTTACCTTACTTGCCTCCTACAGCCAAGAACGCGGTTCGAACCCGGTCAGGACCGATGGATTTTTTTGGGGCGTAAAAATCCTAAGTATGGCTTCCTTCGGAAGGGAAATAAAGCCGTGGGTCCCGTGTCGTACATTTACGGCACGAAAAAGGACCTCAAGCCTGAAAGAGAGGCCTCTGAGCAAAGCAAAATTTGTCGGCCGTTTCACGCCCTGAGTTGAATGGGACGCTGATGACCTGAGATGTTAAAGAGCGTCCATAAACAAATCAATTAAAAAAAAAATCAATATCCACCGCCTGTGGTAGTCAAAGCGGGCGTTAAATAATATTAAAAAAGGAGTAAGAAAATATCCTGTTTTGTTTTCGTCTTAGAAAGCCAAATCACAGAAAGTCAAACTTGATAAGCTTACTTTTAATACCCTTGTGTTACTGTTAATAATATAAGATACACTAAAATATACTATTTATATACTTCATCTTTTATACTTACAAATGAAGCCATTTAAACCAAGATACTGCCTCAGATCTGTTCTCTCTCAATTTATTCTTAAGTCCATAATGACATTTGATGTTTATTGTTAGTAGGATATTGATATTTTGTGCTTCTGTTCGACTCTCGCTCGTGTCAAGCTCTCTGCGTGAGGGTTTTTTATTTACAGTTCATCCTTACTCTGAAAAAGCGAATACAACCTGTATTTAAAGCCCTAAGGACTCCGACCATACTTGCGCCATCATTAATTCCTTTCATTCACCCCATAGGCTTCCAACTTACATCTGTAGTGTTTACGTTCACAGTCTACAGATGTCGCAATAAGACAAATGCTGTCATACCGATAGTATTATTAAAACGAGTGACAAGTAAAATATAAAGATATATTAAATAATTGTTCGGAATATGATTTCAACTGTTGAAATGTATGCTGAATAATTTATTATTTGGAAAGGAAAAATCATACTCGAAAAATATTTGCTTTCCAAAAGGTACCTTCAGTCTTCCGTGCCGATGCTCTAACAATACCGTGTGCTCCTCCAAGCAGGGAACTGCGGGCTTCTTTCATTTAATTCTATGTCTTCTGGAGGCGACTCGTAATGTAACCCAGGCTTCTAGTTTCGTCACCAACTATATTGAGGTTAATTTACGTATACAAATAGCTATTTTATACTACTCTTGTGTAGTGCATAAGTGGAAAATAATTAAAAATGACAGGAGTTTGTTGAATTTTATTATTTCTTTCAAACTAATGTCGTACGTACGACTAGTGTGAAATAAGTATTTCTACATACAATGTATTGTTCTCTTGTGTAGTGCACAAGTGGAAAATAATTAAAAATGACAGAAATTTGTTGAATTTTATTATTTCTTTTCAACTAATGTCGTACGCACGACTAGTGTGAAATAAGTATTTCTACATACAATGTATTGTTCTCAGCGAAAAAATAAGAGTGCACGTGATAGATTTTGTTAAAACTGAAAACAAAAATGTGAAATTTCGTTAAAATCTACTCCACAGAAGCCCAAAAATATCGGGTTTTATACACTCTGATTTCCACACCATAAATTGCCTACCTCATATATACTAAATCCATTAAAAAGTTTCCCCAAAATTTAATGTGTTGATTTATGTCACGATAGTTCTTAATACCTCACCGATGTGTCTTTTGAATAGAAAACAGAATATTGGTTTCCGTGTTCCTTTATTGGAGGGTGGATTGCGATTTCTTAACCCATTTTCAAATCGTACACCCGTGGGCTATAATGATGAGGAAATCGATGTGTTTGGAAAGAACGTGAGAAGACGTTGTATTAGCTCTGTGTTGAGAAAACAAACAGAAGAGAGGGCAGATTCACATGAAGAGAGAAAAGGCACAATCTGCTAGTGGGTGGATCTTGCAGGTTAGGACATTAGGAACGAAAAAGAGAAGTTTAGCCCCTCCTCTGCTTGATATTTATTACTTCTTATTTTCTGTACTTACTACTGCAGGTTTTAGACTCCACAAGGTTATTTATTTATTTTTTTAATGAGGTTTGGTCTTCCAAGATATCATTTGCCTCGAGGTAACGGTTAAGGTTTGAAATAATATGTTTTGAACCTTTTATTCTTTTTCTTTCTAATGTGTGCTAGTGTAACTCTCAAGAGATTCAAAATCTTAATAAAACTAATCTAAAAGACAAATCATTATAACCAAACATATGAGAATTTTTAGACTGATTTAAATAATTTAATGTTTTATATTAAAGTTATTATTTCTTATATGTATGTGATCGAATTCTCATAATTTTTTCTTACCTCTTTTTCAGAATGTATGAAATTTATTTCATTTTGCAACAATAAATTGCCTCACAAATTTCCATTCTGACTATTGAAGCGGTTTTTATATGGTATGTCGATGATGTGCTCCACGTCGGGTGCCAATTTGAAGCGGTTGTTTTAATAGGATGTTGAAGTTTTTGTTGGATGTACCCGAGGGTCCCACCTCATACCCCGGGTCGTTCAGGGGCCCGAAGACGCCTTTCGTCTCACGAGAGGAGGGAGATGGAAGGAGGTGTCTCAAATCACACAAACTTGCTTCGTTGAACGCATTGATATGTTCCATCTCATGACACTTTGTTGTCGGCCACCTGGTTCGTTATCTCTATGACTTTAATAAGGCGAGTTACATATGCTGCTTGAAATTGCATCTGTGTGCCTCTCGTCAACTGCCTCTGGTAAAGCGATGTTGATAACCAGAGAGTCTATTGCCCCTGGTAATGCGCTGTTGATAATCAGAGCGTCTACTTCCTCTGGGACTCCCATCTGGTAAAACTATGCTGGTAATCAAGACGTGCTTTTGCAGAGTTGTTTCTCCTTATATACGAAATTTAAAACGTAGTCACTTGGTCACAAGAGCTCACAGGGGTCACAGGCAATGCACCCACGACTTCCTGAGCCTTTAAAATACTTAAATACTATTGGTGAGCTCTTGTGCTCCCAAGCTTGCTTACTTTAAATCCATCAGCTCTTTGACTCCTTATTGGAGAGGTCATGATCAGACGATATAATGACGTCATCGCCGACACCTGTTCCCCTGCTACCTTTTAAAGAATTTGAAGCATCTCCAGCAACTACGATGCAAAGGATTTTCTGACACCTGCATGCTCTTAGCTTTTGTCACAATAGAGAGACCCATTGCTTTAGTCATTATCAGTAGAATAGGGCACAAAAGATTACAAAAGGCAACCTTTTTCCTATTGTTAGAGCTATACGCTCGGTAGCCATGAATACCTTTTCGTATTGCATGAAGTGTTCCTCTTTGTTACTACATATTATGATAATTATTACTATTTGACTTATCTAAATGATTCACTCTTGGACATGCGTGGATGTGAGGACCTGTCTATGTGATGACTATTTACAAGCCAGTTCTAAATTACAAAGGGCCAGCCATCAAGTACTAAATATACCCTCTTTCCCAGTTCATTCATTCATCCCACCATCCATATTATCCACCGTTCCATTCAGCATTTGTAATAGTATTTCACGCCCGTTGTAACTACAAAGGCATCCAAGAAGGTGGACACTGGTGATACACGAGATAAAATGATAAATTGGGGAAGGACTTTTATTATTTTAAAGGAAGAAAGCTTTACAAGTCTAAGTTTAGGGTACCTCACCGGCATTTGCCGTTTTTGAAGACTGAGAGAACTTTGGAAAAAAACTCAGTTAGGGAGGACGCTCCTGGTGGGAACCAAGCCCCAGACCTCCACTTACGAATTCGTGTCTTAAAGACCTGCCACTCATGGCGACATCCAACATTTGCAAATATAATGTCACAAGTTCCACATATTTATTCCTTCGTGTTCTCTTTGGTTGTAATTTTTGTCTACTTATTTCCATGGGAAGTAATGTAAAGATGTACTATAAGTAAGCGAGGCGGCCATGCAAAACGACTTACCTAGCTATTTTGAAACATGTTGTTCAGGAATACAGGTTGCAAAGTGTGGCAATATATACTTAAGCAGCATTCACAAAATACTTCGTGGAACTGTTAATCTCTTTGTGTTAGTCCTAATGTAAGCAGATTTTTGATCATTTAGTATTTGTTGTATCAAGGTGCCGCTTATGCCGCTGGGTCCGGCCTGTTCAGGTTGTCCCATGTTCACACTACAGTGGTAAGAACATCCATAGCATTTTCATCATTCACTTTTGGCTTCATTCTTGTGTGGTTCTTGTTCTTCATATTTCCTTATTCACGTAACTGTACTTTTAGCTATTTGAATTTCAAATGTGTCATTTGTAAGTCGGTCAATGAAAAGGCCCGCTGAAGAGTGGCATACAGTACAGACATATTCTAGTTGACTGCGCTTTGTTTTGCGTTATTCGGTTTGTGCAGTTATCTCTATTATCTCTATTCTTGTCTTGTCTTTTCTTTAATATACTAGTACCGTTGTGATCATGAATAGGACCATAGGATTAAAAATTCTGAAAGCTAACTTCAACAAAAATAATGTTCGGCCTACACTCGCCTCTTTTTCGCAAATAAAAATTGTTAGGAGTAGATAAATCACTATAAGGGTCGCAAATCTAAAAAAAAAAAAAAAAAAAAAAAAAACATAAATATCAATTTATACTGCATTGTTTGCATGGTACTATATTAGCAGGTAAATCGTTATAATGGTGGTAAATCTCCTTTAACTCCGGCAGAAAAAAAAAGCATCAGAGTGTGAGGGTTCCAAAGCACTACCTTCAAACTGTAGCATGGCGCTCTAACCGTCTGAGCTATCATGTCGTTGCGCTTAAAATCCTTACTATTTAGCTATATCTGTGGAAGTCCCTACCTTCGGTTCTTTCCGTTGTTGCTCGGGACTACAGTTTATACAGCTCCAGCAGAATCAGTTGTTTCTTGCTGTATGGGCAAGTCAAGTTATCTACCTATCCTAGCCATCTGTCGGTAACCCATCATTGTAATAAGGCAGTGATAACACTTTAATAATGGTCATATAATGTTTTTGTAATATTGTGACCACATTGTTGCTGCCTACATGGACCACAATATTTATTCTATTTTATGTTATTGAGGATATAAAGTGAATATAATCTCATGTTTGCTGTACATAAAGTTCTCTAATTAACAGTAGTTATTAGTGAAACTGAGAGGTGGAGAAGTGAACTATGTAAATACAGAGGGTGTCAAAAATGTATACAAACTTAAAGTTAAGAAAAATTGTACTAACATAACAAAACAGAAATCACACAAACAGAAAATGATGAGCATTAATCATCTTAGACTTTTACAGTTACAACAGTTGCTCAAAATGCCCACCATCGGCGTCAATACGCTTCTGAGTACGTTGAACTACTGATTGAGCGACGTTTGCGAAAGTGTTCTCAGCGATTGCAGTACATACCGTTTCGATTTCTTTCCGAAGTGCTGCAATTGTAGCTGGTTTTCTACGATATATAACATTCATAAGATTCGGAGGACGCGGTACAAACTCAATCAGATATCTTTGTCCTATCCAGTGCCTTGGATAGTGTCTAGGATAATGCTTTGGATCCACTGCGTGGGACTTGTAACTGGGGGAATTCTCCCAGATCTACCCTTGTGAACATTGCATACGATACCATGAGTCTCAAATTTGTCTCAAACGCGTGCAATTATTACTCGCGTTGGCGGTTCTTTTCTGTACACACATCTCCATTGCCTTTGAACTTCAGCAACATTCTCGGTTTTCCAACTTCACTTCAAAATTGCTTTCCGCTGTTCAAACGATAATCTTGGCTCTAGTTTTTGTAGCAACGCTAGCATAACGTAATGTGTGTCACATCTATTTACAGAACATCATACTACACATTACTGTTGTTTTTGGTTCAACTTTGAATTATATTAAATAGATACCTGTTTTGAAAACGGGTATACCTTTTTGGCACCCTCGGTATATATGATTTAACTGCTATAAGATTTACCGAATTTTCTAAGTAATTATATTATTAATAAAATGTATGTAAGCGTGAATGAACCTTTTTCTATGTTTCCTTCAGTTTGTCATCTACGGCTTAAATTAGACTTAGGTCTTAGACACTTCCTTCATAAACTACCTTTCCCATTTTATCATTGCAACTCATATATCAGTAGTATCTGCCTCGATATTGCCACAGTACCGTAATTGGGAGTTAAGCTCTGTTAAAAATATTTTAGTTAAATCTTATCATCTCAAACAGTTTTCATATTTGGACATATTGCAGTCAGTGGGGCTAATAAATAATACATATTTTCCCTTGTTGTCCTAAAGGTAGGTTGATATTGGAAACATTTTGTGTAGAACTTTCATTACGAACATGTTCTGGTGGGTATGGAACAAGTTTCTTCATGTTTCATAGAAATTAATGAGTTCTATACATGTATAGGACAGAATTCTACGTAGCACTAGACGAGTGAAAACAATATTTGTGTGAAATCGCTTCAATACCTTTGCTTTTGGAGAAGTGGAAAAAAGGTGTAACTTAAAATATCAGTAAAACATGGAACGGACGAAAATAAATAAGTCAGAAACTTCAGAACCAGGAAGGAACGAGACATATGAATTCCTTTTCAGCATAAACGTCTTGTTCACCCCCTGCATTTTGCTGATTTCCTCTCATTTTCTTCTACAATACCAGCACAAGCTGCATAGAGCAATAAAGTTGCCTCCATGTTGAAACTGACTTGCAATAATACTGCAAATGTAAACACTCTTCAATTGTTTTATATGGAACAAATCTGTGTACTATGTCACATACAGTTCTTTATAAAAGCTCTCAATGTGAACGCACTCTTAAACATCGCTTTCTGAACCTGTTCTCTACCTCTCTCGCGGAATGTGAGAAGATGACGTAGGTGAATCGAGAACATCGTGTTTTTGGGTGTAAATTTTATTTGATATACGAATCATATCTTCGTTTTCTTGAGCAGTTTATTCAGAATTGCTGTTGACATTGATAATGACCGGTCTATTTGGACATAATCGTTGGTTTAAAATACTTTTAAACGTCATAAAGGGGAAATGAAATATTCTTGGAATTTATAGAACACTATGCTACTTATTGTTGGGGATTTGAGAAAGAAGAACATAAAATTGGTCAAAAAAATGAGTTCCGCGAAAACTTCAAGTGATATTCTTAGATCCACAGGAATATATAGAGTACCACGTGAATTAGTAAAATGGTGTATTGGTATTACTGCAAAATCCGTTAAAACTCGGTTCCTAGAACATATGTGACACTTACGTCCTATCAGCCGGAAAAATCTGTGATTGTGGAACAAAGCATTAAAAAAAATTGTAACGACAAGAGAATATTTTAATCTGGCTATAAGAGAGGAAACAGAGAATATCCAATTAATTTAAACAAAGACAGAGGTTTGCAAATAAGCAAGACTAGGAATCCTCTTGTAGTAAACACCTGGTGTGGTGGAGAGGGGGATTTTTAGAGAAGAAAGAATGGTCTCGTATGGTTCAGATTAGGGGCTTGGAAAGGAAACAAAACAATTCATGCTCTCGGGGAAAGAATTTACCCATGTGCGGAGCGAGCGATAACTGGATGCATATTTTGGCAGAATGCAGGATGTAGATTTTTGTGTGGGGGGGGGGGAATTTTGATTGCTATAAGGACAATATTAGCATTTACGGCCGTAAGACCCATATTCGCCCATCATTTAGAATGTATTGCAAAACGTAGAATAAAACGTCCATTAATACTACTACCACCTTTCTTATCCCCTCCCACTTCTAACGGTTCTGTATATCTGTCTCTTCAGGCACTTTCAGTACACAATGCTGCCGATCATAGAGTCGGCAAAATAGCCGAGTAATGATCACTTTCAATAACAACGCCGACCGTGAAAGCCTAAAGAGTGATTATTCATAATGTTCTTAATTTGTTGATTTCTTCCACAACAGCAAAACATTCCGTACAGATTTAAAACTTCTAGTTCAGATAAAAAGAACGAAAAAAAAAAAAGATATGTTTAAATAAAAATATCGCAAATCTTGAATGTTCATCAACAAATCCATTTTCCAAATGATATCTGAGTTTGGAACCCTGAAAGGTGCAAATACATCATTTTGATGATAGTAAGAATGTATATACTTTTAGTAGCGAATGGAATTAAAGCTTTGGTGCCACCAACTTCCGCACGCTTAGCTGCCGAGATAATGTTTCTATCTCCTATAAAATATATTAAGATTTCTTAGAGAATGAAACACAGTTGTTCTTAAATACATAATCCATAACCTCTCTTGCAGCCTTCTTAATGTTTCATAATGTGTGATTTCCTGAGCAGTGTGCAACTAAAATGGTTCCTTCATGTTAAAGCACGGAATGGAAAATATAGTTATTATCTACCAAAAACTGCAGTTAAACCTCATCAGTTATATTTTATTTCGTGACGTATTATATGTAATCGCTTAAAAATGTAAGCATAGATCAAGTTAAAGAGTCACGTATATTTTGGATTTACGGTAAGGACCTAGGGAGAGAGCGAGTGATGTGGTAGTTGTAAATATAAAATATCCAAATTATTGTTTCCGCGTTTCTTCCGTTCAAGTTGATTCAATTGGTGGTGTCATTACAAGCAGGTGGTTGCAGCGGTTTACAATAAAGAAGGGGGTTAATTAAATATGTAACATATGTGGAGGGAAAGATTTCGGAAAGATTTGATTTGATTGTTTGGGATTCTTAGGGGTAATGTTATTTCTTCCCCTCCGATGAATGGTTTCCGCTGACTTATATTTTGCCATGGCTGTTGAGACTCTGCTTTTGTCTACTTTTATGGTCCTGTGACTAAAGAGAAAGGAATATATGGTGATTAATAAGATTTCTCGTTTTAGGAGATGAAACACAATTTATTGTTCCACATAAAACACAGTTGCCGTTATTTTCTGAAGAATAAGTGTCACTTTCGTACTAACTATGACGATCACGATGAGTTTCTTAATTTGGTGCGGACTGTTCCTGAAATCAACAAATCTGAGACGCAACTGAACTCAACTAATAAAACTCTTCCACTGAACAGAACCGAACTGACCGCGCTTATCTTCCACACTGATAATGCCCCACACTGAATACTCTTCCAAAACTGGCTACAGCTTTCCACTAACTGAACTGAACTGAGAATGAATGCGGATCGATTGCCCTTGGGCCGCAAAATTGCAAGACTAAATAAAAATGGCAGTATGCCGGTTTCGTGCAGCTATCTTTATTCTTTCAAATAGTTTTTAGAAAAATCTAGAATATTTTCTCCCATCCTCACATCTCTATTGGGTAATCTGTTTCCTCCATTTTTTCGCGCTATATAATTTGTCAGATGGCTTACGTGACTTTTGCATGTCTATATCTCCTTACGTATTAAATGGAACCGTTAGGATCTCCCTTCGAGGTTATTCTCTTGCCTTTCACCCCCATATGTTTACTGTATTCGCCCTTATCTAACATGACAAAAACACAGCTCCCTAACAGTAAACAAAACAAATATATTTTCAAGGACCATGCTGCAGAATTCTCTCCAGAAAACATCGGTTTGCTTTGGTCATCTTTTACAAAATATTATTACAATAGGCAACAGAAATTTCCAGGTCAGGTGTTATGGCTGGGGTAGCTTTCTGCACCCTGGCAAGAAAATAACATTTTACACACAATGATTCAACACTTGTACAGGAAATAAAATGACATTACCTCATGACTATAATAAGGAAGTTACATAAAAGTACTTGCTTTAACTACTGTAATTAAATATGGGGGTGGCAGCTGATGAATACTGTCTCATGGTGTAGTCTTTTACCTAATATGGTGCGTTAAGACAATGTTGCCTTCTCATTGGCTTAGATTTAATCCTTAATGACAGTTGAGATTGTTTCCTGAACAATAGAAATTTTATGGAATGTTATGATATGGTTGGAACTCAATGTTGGCCATCAGTCACGCTGGCGTAGCTGTAAAGGGAGTTACAAATTAAGGTATAATTCGTTAATTAAATTCTTTGAAAGAAGTAGATAGTATTTCATTGTTATTGCGAAATTAATTAGTGTGAAACTCTGAACTACCTTGCAATGGCGAGTAAGTGTTCAGGTTAGCTTTAGGAAACGAGGGAGTCCTGAGCATTTCATTATCAATGAGAACGTTCTTTAATTATGTTATGTCTAATTAGAAACTACACTTCTTTACGCAGTGCTTGCTCTATAATAATGATGTCACAGTAGTAACATCACAGACAGTGGCAAAGTGTCTACAAGCACGTCTTTCCGTAGACGCCTTAGGGGAAAAGTGCACTAAAGTACTCGGAAAATAACACGATATAAAAATACCAACGAAATAAAATAGAAATCATAGAATTCCAGAGACAAATAGCAGTTGATAGTTAAATTTGTCATAAGAAAATATTTAAGCTGCATTCAATTCATTGACAAAACCAAAACGTTCATGAAAAAATGTCACTTTCGAAAATGAAATATTCTTAAATAAAAAAGAGAAACAACAGACATAATTAAAAATTTAGTTATTAAATCCGTAAATAATTGAAACCTAAACAATCACATAATATAGGAAACGGGCAAAATGATTTAATGTATTCTTTCAAGGTAGGATAAAAAGAGAGATTTTGATTAAATTTATATATGTTAACAAAATTTATACGTAAAAAATAATAGAATAAAAGCATGATATGAAACTTTCAGGAAATAGATAACAGAGGAAAAGCTTGAAATAAGTAGAAGAGAATGGTTCAAAATTCTACACAAATTATAATTATGTGAAATGTATTCTTATATATGTTTCAAATCTGCATAAGTACCTTCAACTATTGAAGAAATTTGAATTGAAAAATATACACCGTTTTAGTATTCTTGAATTTTCTCATTAATTATGACGTAAACAATATGGCAATCATAAAGAACTTACATATTTTCATTTCAGTTTATTATAGCTTATAATGGAAACATTCCTCTTGAAAGTGCACCTGTAGATAAGTTAATCCATATATATGTTGTATTGCATCAAAGATATAAAAATAATACGTACGAGAGTAGGTCCATAAGTTTCCGGCCTCGCCCATAAGGACTATCACCTTCACAAAACCCTTATCTGGTGTCATACCTTATCTGTTAAGTAAATAATTGCAGCTCTAATTTCCACTCCACTGTGTTCATTTGTTCAGATATAGTTGCATAAAGAAGGCTATGTGTAGAAGATTATGGCATTTTTAAATGGAATATTCAGCTGTTATTAAGTTATTTCACAAAAGAAGGACTTACTCCAAATGAAATTAAACAGCGATTGGACGGTGTATTGGACGGTGTATATTCTACCGAAAATGAATGTGTCAAACTTTTTCAAATGAGTCTAGAAAACATAGAGATGAAGAGCGTGCAGTTCCGCCCTTAGAAGCGCTCAATCCTGAAAACATCGCTCTTGCGGAAGGATAAATTATGGAAGAACGGTGGCTCAGAGCTACAGAAATAGCAGCAAGGTTACACATTTCTAAAACAGTCCTTCGAATTATTTATGAACATTTCATCATGAATAAGGTTAGTGTAAAATGGGTGCCTAGACTTCTTTCCTCAGTCCAAAAGCAGCAATGAGCCATCTGTTGCAACACAGTTTTGGAGCTCTGCCCTGGCCACGAGAGAGAAGTTTTGCAAATCATTATTACAGGAGTTGAGATTCTATAGTACTTTTAATGATACTCTGTGTGTAGTGTGTGGCGATTTTACGAGGTATCCAATATTAGAACAGAGAGTTTGCATCCAATTCTGTGCAAATCTCGGGGAAAATGCTACGGAGACCTTCGCAATGATTCAACAAGTATTTGGGGGACAAAGCATGAGCCGTACAAGTGTGTTTCAGTGGCAGGCTCGTTCAGGGCTGCCGTACAGCTATTGAAGACGATGCTAACACCGGCAGGCCCGTCAGCTGCACAACGCCTGACATTGTTGCCAAAGTTCAACACTTCGTTCGTGAGGATCGACGTCGAGCCATTGAAGACCTTGCTCGTGAAGTGTCAATTGGTTATGGAACATGCGAAAGAATTTTACTGATGAATTGGGCATGCCGCAAAATTTGTGCCAATTATACTTACTGATTGCTGATCAGAAGGCGCAGCCTGTTGAAGTTTGCACGGAGTTTCATCAGGCCGCATCCGATAACCCAACCTTCTTGTCCAGGGTCGTCACCGGCGGCGAGAGCTGGATTTAAGCTTATGACCTTGAGACAAAACAACAATCCTCCCATGGAACAGCCCGAACTCACCAAGACCAAAAAAAAGAAAGACAAGTGAAGAACAAAGTCAAGAGCATGCTCCTCGTTTTCTTTGATACCAAGGGGTGTGTGCACAAGGAGTATGTCCCAACAAATCAAACAGTGAATTGCACGCACTACTGTAACGTTTTGCGATACCTCCGTGAAAAAGTGCGGAGATAATGGTCCGAACTTTGGCGATAAGCGAACTGACTGTTGCATCACGATAATGCCCCTTGTCACAATTGCCTGTTCGCCAGGAACTTTTTGACGAAAAACAAGACGGTTGTCCCCCACCCACCGTATTCGCCTGATTTGGTACCCTGCGACTTCGCTCTGTTCCCCAAACTGAAAATCAAGTTGAAAGGATGTTGGTTCGACACAATTGAGAGGATTCAAGAAGAAACGGTGTCTGTGCTAAACACCCTCAAAGAACATGACTTCCAAGATGCACTGAGAAAATGGCGAATCGCTGGTACCGGTGTATACGTGTGGAAGGGAACTACTTCGAGGGTGACGGCGGTCATTAGTTTCAAAGTAATTTTTGTCTAGATGGCAGCACTAGTCCCGAATACTCTGCATACCACCTCGTATAGCTTCAAAGTGAAAATAAGTTGTCAACGTCAGCTGCAATTTCTTTACTCTATGAAAAGGAACACGTAATTGTCCGAAATATGTTATAGTTTGTGAAAACTTTCAGTGTTTATTTGAACGTGCATAACATTTTACAAACTTGATTTTTGTGTACTGTAGTATCTTTAAGGAATTCAGATATAAACTTTATATGCATTCTGTATACATCTATTTCTTGAGCTTTTGTACGATAAATATGATATTAGGAAATTCAACTATCCGAATTCTTTTGTTATTCTCTTCATTCACACCGACGTTTTTCTGAAACATTTGTAAATCAGCAAATACATCGTCACGATATCCGATATTGCTTAATTAAAGACTTAATTAGTCAATGGAATATTTGCGGCTCAATTCCTGTCAGGATTGACGTACATGAGTTTTTTTCCCCCAAAGATTTTCCTCAGTCCTCGCCAATAGCAAACGATGAACTGATGTCCTTAACTTAGGGCTTGAAAGCTTCCATTCCCCCAAATACGTTTTTCTTAATTTACCATTTTATCTCATTCATCATCTGTTGTGTTGAGAAATATGCATATTTGAAATTAAATTGTATACCTTAATAACTCTTAATAATTCCATGTTTCATTCTTACGAGAGAAAAGAGCAGATTTTTTTTTTTTTTTTTTTTTTTTTTTTTACGTCCGTTTTTACTACTGAGACACCACAGGCGATGGACACACTGATGATGCATGAGATGAAATGATATATTGGGAAAGGATTTTTTTTTAAGGAAGGAAGCGTTCCAGGCCTAAGTTTAGGCTACATCCCCGGCATTTACCATTTATGAGGACTTAGGAAAACTTGGAAATAACCTCAGTCAGGGCGGACGGTCCTGGTAGAATTCGAACCCCAGACCTCCCGCTCACGAGTCCGCGCTTTAACGACCTCGGCCACCCATGGCGGAACCGACATGTTGTAATATGCTGCTGATAAAGTAAAGTTTATAATACAAATCGGCGAATGTCTTCTCAGTTAATGGCGGTCCGAATTGTTAAACCTAATAATTTTAACACTTCCTTTTATAATACTATTGTTGTTTTCCTCATGAAATCTAATATTCTAAATAATTTAGCAAACTCTCGTGGCCACGAGTGGCCGAGGTCGTAAATGCGCGGATTCGTGAACGGGAGGTTTGTGGTTCGAATCCCACCAGGACCGTCCTCCTGACTGAGGTTTTTTCCAGGTTTTCCTCAGTCCTCATAAATGGTAAATGCCGGGGAGGTACCTTAAATCTAGGCCTGGAACGCTTCGTACCTTATAAAAAAATCCTTTCCCAATACATAATTTCTCATCATGTTTCATCAGCGTCCACCGCCTGTGGTGCCTCAGTAATAAGCGTTAAATACTACTCAATCAAACTCTCAAGATTATACAGCTGTGTTACTGCATATTTTAGCATTTTAAGGCTCTTATTTGAATGAATATTTTGTATTTAAAGTTAATATAATAATCAACACTAATCATTAGTGTCCACTGGTTGGTTGCCGCAGTAGTAAAAAGTCTCTGAATATATGCAAGGGATTTAGAAAGATAGTTTAATTCAGATATATTTTAATGTAATTACAAAATTACACATTGTGGCGATTGCCAGCGCATTTATATAAATTAGTAATATGGTATTAATTGCATCATAATCAGCATTATGTGATTGAGAGAGGTCACTGTGAAGGTAAACCAAATCGGTGACTAGCTATTAGGAGGGAACGTAACAGGAAGTAATTGAGATGCTGAGTAAACGACCCGAGGGAATAACAGAATAGATAGCTGAGGAATAGAGCGGAGTAATGGGCGTTATGAACCTGAAAACATCTGAATAAGTGTTCTGTTGAGAATGAAGGAAGTCAGTTGACTCGAGGGGTTAAAACGTACAGGTATCGGGCACGCTCGCCTTTAACCGTAACAATGGACAAAGGAATTTATAACAATGTATATAATGGTTCTTTTTGGAAGTTGTATGTGTTAAGAAGCTAATAGAGAATTGAGTTTTCAGTATTTTTATTTGTTTGATAACTTTGCCTTCCAAATCCAAAGTTCCGGGTATCATCATTAAGCTAATTGTAATTAATCAAGTTATTTTGGTTGTTATCGATCCCCGGGACGAAACGTTATGGTGTAGGTGCTCGGGTTTCTATCCCCCGGAACGTCACGTGGTGGAGCCGCTGGTAGAATTGTGTAATTTCATGTCCTTTTCTATTTTGCACATATATTTGAAAGTGTTCTTTAAATTCTTTGTATAATATTCAAATGTTTTTCTCTCTCTTCAAGGATTTTTAATGTATGTTCTTTTTCCTCTTCTGACTCGCTTTCCTGGTTCCCTCCTTTCTTTGTTCCTGTCCTAGCTCTGAATGTTTTTGGTTTACTCTATTGCTGTTCCACTTTCCCTCCCTTTCTTTTGTGCTTGTTCGTTGGGTTTGTGGTGCGGAGTCTTGCATACGACTGGGAAACTCCTCAATTTGTTCCATTGTGAATATTCATTCTGTATATACTCTGACCAAAAGTATATACATAAAACCCTCTATTATACAAGTAAGGACACGCTACAGGTTGAACCTAACCATCTCAATAACACTACGTGTTAAGTTTCTGCCGTTTTACGGATGGCCGAGGCCGTTAAGGCGCGAACTTGTGAGCGGGAGGTCTGGGATTCAAATCCCGCCAGGACCGTCCTCCTTGACTGAGGTTTTTTCCAGGTTTTCCTCAGTCCTCATTAAAGGCAAATGCCGGGGAGGTACCCTAGACTTAGGCCTGGAACGTTTCCTTCCTTAAAAAATAAATCCTTTCCCAATTTATCATTTCATCTCATGTATCATCAGTGTCCATCGCCTGTGGTGCCTCTAGCAAAAACGGGTTTGAAACACTATTCGTTCATTTTGTCGTTTTCTCGCTTGTCATACATTTAATTGCTAAAATATTTGTGTTATACTGTTGAATGATACCTTCTGCGTCTGTTTATGTTCTTACTTTTGCATTAGAAGGCCTAGGTCAGACAGTAAATGCAACTTTCGAGACTATGTTAGCTATAATTACGCCACTTTTGCGTAGTACCGCATTCGAACTCAGCGACCAATTGTGGATCATTTGCCGGCAGAGGAAAAGGCTGTCATCGGTTAAAATAGAAACGGCAATATTAAACTTAGGCCTTATTAATTACAACTTTTTAACTAAAATAAGAATTTCTCATTTTATTTTGATAGTCACTATTTAAATTATTTTTTGTAATGCATTTATTATATCAGTGTTGACATAAACTGTATAAGGCCTACCGTTAACCTGTCAGTCAATAATGAATTATAAGACTTATAGGGTTTAGAGGGCTTCCTACAAAATTCATTTTGGAACAAAAACTTTTATGCAGTTTAACATTTCTCTGCTCTAAATTGGCCCAATGAGAAAGGCTATAACAAACAGAAATCTATATTTCTAATAGGCGTGTGAAAACAAGAGACTAATAAACTAAATTATATGCCTGAAAATGTAAACTATTCATAATCCATAGATCTGTATTTTCTATTTCTTTTCTTCCAATTATGAATGTGCATTTAGTTATAGTAGTATGTTTAATTTTTTAAATGTTTTTTCTACATTAGTGGCATTGTAAATGAAGTACATGACGTGGCAAACTATTTTTACGTAAAAAAATATCAAAACACCATCATAAATTATTTACACAGTCTAATTTTTGAAAACTGTAGCTAATGTATACTGTAATACAGTAGTAATATTGTAAGTATAATACATTTAGTAATAGTCACTGGTAAATGCAATGTAGCTATGTTGACAAATACTTTATTGCATTACATAAGTTCATTTGAATGTATTTAAAATTAAACCTTGAAAACGATATAACGCAACGCCTACCTTTCCATGAGTTGTACAACCAAATGCACAACACCGGGCATATTAACTAAATTAAAATTTTAAAAATGTTCTTCAAATAAGCATATGGTGCAATACACAGACATCAGGCCCATATTGGCGGCTGGTGCTGGCGAACCAATCACGTAGCTCGGTTGTCTGCAAATTTCACCGCAAAGCGTGTCCATACTTGTATAATAGAGGGCATTACTAGTACCAAGCCCCGTCTTGTCTTGTAAGCGTAGTATCGTTATTATCTTGTTGCAGTCTACGGTCTATGGCTCCGCCATGCAGTTCGCAATTTTTTTTTCAACTGTAATTCTGTATTACTGCAATGGGCCAGTTAAAAATTGTGTAAATTTCGGTTGAAATTGTTCGAGTGTTTATATTATTATTAGTGTATTTAGCTCTTCTGTGTGGTAGTTTTATCCTCGAAAATGTTGGATTGATTTGATGCACTGGTGATGTTTGCTTCTAGTAGTGGTGTAACTGTCATTTTTGAAGTGATAGGTAAGTGGATTCTGAGCAAGGCTGCTTTGGCCCTGCAGGAAACATTATGTTTTTATGTATATGTTTTTATAATTTCGAATGTATGGTACAATTTTTACATTCTTTTTTTTTTTTTTTTTTTTTTTTTGCATGATTTGATGGATTGGTGTCTATATGCGCTATTGTATTATTGATAAGGGTGTTTAGCAGAATGCTGAAATAAGTGTATTTACAATTTGTGTAATGCTTTTGCATAGAAAAGTGATTTGTTTCACACAACTGTGCAATGGATTCCACTCTTACAGTGTTTCGTGGATACAGAGTGGCTTTCCCATGGGTGATTTTAAATTTCACATTAGTTGTACAAGAATATGTATTAACAAGCATAATATCATTACTCCTGATGGATGACTTATTCCATTTTAATTTTGTATTCCATGGAGCAATTAGGTATTTAATTTTTTTTTTTTTTCATATTGAACTTTTTAATTTTTTATGTTGTTACTTTTCCTGAATGATCTTTTTATTATACTTGTGCCAATTTATTTTGTGCTTGTCAATGTGGCAAAATTAATTCAGATCTTTTATTTCAGTTGAATTGTCCAATTCAGAAAATTGTTATATAAAATAATAGAAAATGTGGAAATGCAGATTAGAGTTGCTCCTTTATTAATTTTTTTTTCTTCCATGTCAGTGTTTGCATATTTGAAATGGTATATTTGTTACATTGAGGACAACTGTGTTGAGTTATTGTTTTTAAGTTTGATGGATATGTAATTAGTTTCTCAGACATGGTGCATCTGCTAAATGGTACCCTCTGGTGCTGTTTGGGAAAGAAAATATTATCTGATTTCTTATAGTCCTTTCTTTGGTGGTACACCCTTCTTTATGTTGTTATTCAGCATATTACATACTGCATAGTTGAGAAAGTCTATCAATATTACAGATTAATCCTTACAGTCGACTGGAGTAAATATGTGATATCACCAACAAGAAATTAGAGAGAAAATTATCAAACCAGGAAGACTTAAAAATGATTTTTAGAAACCTTTCTTATTTGTTAACTAACTGCAGTTTTGGATAGTATTTTTTTAATTGCATGTTGTAGTGGAATGTACATTAGGACAGGTGTGTTTGCAGTAGTATATGTTTTTGTCATCTGTGTTGTTTCACCTTATTTGGTGTTTTGTTTGTATTATGCACTTACAGCATCATAACTATTGCTCTAGAAATGTTATTGGGTTATTTATTGTGCATTTGATTGCTATGTGTAATTTTATGATTTTATCTTTGTATATATATTTCTAATCTCGTATCAGTTGTTCATAGCCAACTTGTTGTTACTTTTGTATCCTTGCCTTTAGTGATTACATTATTTTGGTCATTGTTTTATTTTTCATCCATTTATATTTATGATTTCTAATTTTTCTTTGTATTATTGCATTTGCATTGTTTTACCCCGGATGCCTTATTGTAGTACTTTTATTGTAGTACTCATCATTCATGGGAAGATGAGCCAAACAAGAGTCCACTTTGTCACCAAATTAAGAACTCGTGTACCTTCTTTTTGGGCTTTGCAATTCTCCAGTGGTGATGTCACCTTTATATTGCCACCCAAGCTAGGAGAGGACATTAATTACTGAAACACTAACCAGAAGCAACCCTTGACCAACGTTTACCAGTTTGTCGGCTGTGGGGTTGTGCCTCCTAGGGTTGTCAGTGTAGTTTCAGAAAAATTGGTCCCTCTGTCTTTGAGTGCTGTGATATTGATATTTGATAGTGGTGTTATTGCATATTTTTTTTCGCTGCAAAGACATGACCTGAATGTATGGTACACGCACATTATTCACATACTCTGTAGCAGTTTTAGGCAGACCAGTGGTGGATCATTGGAACTCAGTAGATAGGCTCAGTATAGTCAGAACCACCTTATAATTTTTTTAGAACACTTTGTTCAATTTCTCAAGGATACTTTTACTTTTGTTAACTATAAATTTTAAATATTTTTTGGTTAATATGATAATTTCATTTGGGATTATCTTTAATTTTGTATTCACCAAGACAGTGAATTGCTGGAAAGGGGGCCAGTGTGGCAATTGCCGGTACATTTATTTAAATTAATAGCATCATAAAGTTCACCTACATCAGCATGTCAGAAAGAGGGGTCACAAAGTATGAAGGTAAATTAAAGCTGGTTTATGTAAGTAATGGTTATTTTTGGAAGTTGTATGTGTTAGAGTTAATAGAGAATTGATTGAGTTTTCAGTATGTTTTTTTTTTTTTTTTAAATTAACTATGCCTTTGCCCTTCCAGTTCCAAAAATACCTTTATCATAAAGCAAGTGTTAGCAGGTTGGAATAATGAGTTCTCGATCAAGTTCTTTAGGTTATAATGAAGGTTTCTAAGTCAGGACCTCCAGAACGTCGCAATATTATATGTTTAAAAACTTTTTACTCCTTAAAAATAGTATAATTCAAGAGTACAATGTACCTGTATCATATAATTGTCTTAACACTAATTATCAAGTTTAGTTATATACTTCCAAAATATACAAAGTGCTTGCATATAGGAAAATTAACTGATCCGTCATTAATGCCTTAAAAACTAAAAATGTACATACATAATAGTGCACTGAGTAGAAGAGAATATTAAATCTGATCTAGAAGACAGGCAACACTTGTCTTTCCTTTTATATTTACATTAAAATTTATATAAATTTTGATAACAGCTTAAAGCTCTAGATCAAGCAACATAAAAGTTAGGACCTTTGTAATCTACAAAAAAAAAAAAAAAACACAATCCTTAATTCTTTATGTAGTTTTGAGATCTCTAAGCACAGCGAGTGAATGAAATGTCGGAAATGTATTGTTCTCTGTACCGACTACATCATTACGAACAATTATGACGGAAGTAACCAAGGTAAATGCCGCAACAGAATATCTGTAAAGAGTTTGAAAGGATTGGAGGTGTGTGCATTAGTTTGGAAAAAAAAAAAAAAACTTAGGTTCATACATTAGGTTATGAAACAACACTTTTATACGGACCCACTTCTTAATAAATGAAATTTATATCAAAATGTACACATCTTTTAAACGGATTGCATTCAACAGCTCAAATATGTATTTATTAAACGGCTCAAATATATATTTATTCATCAAAGAGTGCTATTAATTAACGTTTTAAGAAGTATACAGCATGATCATATAATCTTTCCATTAGAGTGGATTGGCAGAAACAAATATATTTTAGGTATTTATTTCAGTTCTACATACTCCCCGAGGGGGGGTGACCTCCGGAAAGAAGATACGGCTTATCAGGATCTAGGGGTGATGTGGCACGAACCTAGACAGGATCTCTTTAATATAGCACCTTCCCTCAAAGCTTGTCACTTTGAAGTGAAGTGGAGAGTAGAAAGTTATGTAAAAGAAAGATCCAATGCGGAATTCGCCTAAAGAATCGGGGGAAATCATAAAATTAAAAAGTCAGAATGACTGACCCTTGAGGTTTGAACTCTTGACCTCCAGAATACGAGTACCAAGCGTTAATTGTTGATCACCTCCTCGCTCTTTTGACCGATCTTATTAAGATTCTTTAGTTATTTTTGATTAAGTCTAAAAGTATACGCCATCTGAAGCGTTGGCAATTTACGCACTCTAATTTATCCTTTGACAAATAAAAAATGAAATGATCGATCTGCACAATATTTTAGAATTATTCTGTTTGAAAATATTGGCATTTTCGCTCATCTCCTGATTTTACCCGACATACCCATGGAAGATGAAAAAATATAATTTTGTCGGACACGAAATACGAAAATAGAATTTTTTTCGAGCTCAAATTAGTACTTCCAATTTTAACCTCTCAACAACCAAATCATTCCAAAAATGTATTTATTTTATAGCCATGATAAACCCACAAAAAGCAGGGAAATTTAATAAGCCTTTAATAATTTTTAAATGCACTACTTTGACAAACTGAATGGAGTGTTGATACAGTATTTGGTACCCCATTAATCGCGAAAAATTGATTAGAATATATCTTTTATTTCAGCTAGCTTTAAGCGAAGGGTTCTGCTTGTAAGAATGCCAAGAAAAGCAGGAATTTTGCTCGGACAGCAGAGAGGCCGTTTTGGCAGACAATGGAGCTTTTGTTCATTAGGAGGACGGGTGTTCGCCCCGGCCAGGTATGGTGGGAAAGAACAACGCTATGATACCGCTAAGGCCATTGATCTGTAACGTTCAGTAAAACTTGAAATTAGGCGCTGGACGAATCACCGAGTGGTTAAACTCAAATAATCAAACGGGCCAATAATATGAGAGTGGCATGAAGTCACAGCTAACCTATGAGGATGTCTAAATTCATAGTGGCGGGCAAATAGAGCGTCCCTGCATCACGTGGTAAAGCGTGCTATATTGGGTATTTAAGGACGTGAAATCGCCCTTTTCGACTCCTTTACTCTGGGAATTCCGAGCAGTTCTCGTCAGTATTCAGATGTCATAGGAACGCCAATGTTCGAGCGTCACTTCAGCTTGACACATCTTCCGAGCGGTCTGCAATCACATTGCTAGTCAAATATTACAGCTCCACGTGTCTGCCCGATGTCTCGTTACTGCGTTCCGAGCAGAAACGCCATTGGATGCACTCTTTGTTAAATAAACGACGTCAACCTGCAGATAATGTCTCTCTGGTCAGTCTTTAATTCCCTTCACTCAACCCGGCACTAACAGGTCCCGAAAACCAGCTACATCCCTGAGATCGACGAGAAGAGTTATTGAGTGGTGAGCTGGATCATAAACAATCAAACTCCTATCACCATTCTCCCCGCCACCTATAACCCCTTCAAACCTTGACCATCCAACGCGGGGCATTTATCAAAATTACCCCCCCCCCCCGCATCTTCCCACCAATAACTACTTCAGTGTGAATAATGCCGATCTGAAAATTGTTAACGAAAGAGTTGTAAGGATTTACAAAGATTCTTTGTCATAGGCAAGTCCTCTAAGTTCCTATTTTTAATGTGTTTGGGAAGTACCGCCTTTTTAATTAAATAATTTTTAAAATTATCAGAGAAGCCATTAATGAAGAGTTTTTGCAACAAAAAAAATTATCAATTCAATAGCTTTGTACACTCTAGTTCACGTTATTAAGACAAGCATTTCATTATTAGAATCCAACACTACTTTATTACAGTTAACAAACTCGAACAAGAGCAGATGCAGGAGCTGTAACAAAACGAACATTAATGGAATATGAATTTAAAATTTCAAGTAATAATTACATAGTATAAGTGTATTATAGTCCTATTTAAGGCACAATATAAATAGGTTTTGGGTTACTGTAGGATATCATATTTTAATTAGTAACTAAGAAGTACGCGCTTTTATTTAATTTTTCATTATCTATTTTTATCATCTGTTTAATCTCCAATCGTTGTATTTCAGTGTTACAAAGAATTTTTCAAAGAATAATATGCCTTGAATCACTGTTTTATTGTTATATGTGCTTATATTTAATATTCAAAGCACCAATGTACATACTACAGATAACCTGGAAATAAATGACCTATTGTCCTTTTAATATAATTTACTCGTATTAATAGCAAGTCTCTTACCCAAATATGTCTACTTTTAATAGTTTGTAATCTGCAATTATCACCCAATGCATTTTTATTTCGGAACTAAGGTAATTATTTCCGGAATACATTTAGTTTTTAAGTTTTGAGGGTATTAATTTTTTTTTTCTCACATCACGGTTCTGCGGAGAAAATAATCTTCCCCTTATGAAGTGACCACATTTTCTTCCTGATTCGAGTAGAATAATAGCACAAACCATTGCATTTTGTTCTTAACAACTGTCATGATTCCATGTCAGGGGATTTACTAACAAAATATTTGCAACCCTCATTGCTTTATTTGTAAGTGGTGGAGAGCAAATCAGAGTCATTATAGTACAACATAATACCTTGTCAATCAATAACCCATTGCATTCACTGCTGTGCTTTGCGGGTATAATATAACTCGGATACTAAAGTGAGTGAACCCTCCCCCGCCGAGACACGTATAATATAAATATCCCGCGCACGCCATGTTCTACGAGTAGGTATATGTTTTTTGCACACATGTTTAAGACGGGTTGTCTGACGTTTTTCAAAGAAGTATGAGGGTCACTGAATAGCGGTGCTAAGCACTACGTTCGTATATTCCGCGGTTTGGCGTTTATAATCGTTACTTGGGCATTCGCTTGAGGTTCGGGTGGTGCTTCAATCGAATACGCAGTAACTGCAATGTTCAACAAGGAATTACGCTGATATAATAATGATATATGGGGAGACGCCTCGAACTGCAGCTGAGGCACGAAGGCTATGTTCTGAGCACTTTCCCATTCAATGTTCCCCTTCCGCATGTGTAAACATGGATCATTTCAGGTGAAATACATTGTGGATAGGCCATTTTGCAGCGATCCAAAGATAAGGGATTCAATACAAAGATTGTAAATGATAAACAATGACAATGCATAATCTATAACTACGAGGTTAGGTCCATAAGTTTTCTAGGTATGATAAAGACAAAAACTATATTTCATTTTTCACTATGTCTGTCCTGGTGGTGTAGTGGTTACCATACTTGCTCCTAAATCCAAGATCGCGGGTTCCAACCCGGCCAGGGCCGATGGGTCTTTTCGGGAGTAAAAATCGTAAGAATGGCTTCATTCGGAAGGGAAGTAAAGCCGTGGGTCCCATGTCGTACATTTACGGCACGAAAAAGAACCTCAAGCCTGAAAGAGAGGCCTCTGAGCAAAGCAAAATTTGTCGGCCGTTTCACGCCCTGAGTTGAATGGGACGCTGATGACCTGAGATGTTAAAGAGCGTCCATAAACAAATCAATAAAAAAAAAACTTTTCAATATGGTTATCCTTTATTGCAATACACTTCTCACATCTTTTGATTAACATTTCAATCCCTCCCCCCCCAAGTCAAAAGTCTTGTCTGCAAAATGGACGTAAACAGCATCCATCTCTTGTTCGTCACACTTAAATTTCCTTCCTCGGAGGTCCTTTAGTTTTGAGAAGAGCAAATAGTCTTTGGGAGCAAAATTCGGGCTGTAGGGAGGATGATCGATCTTCTTAAAGTCACATTTCTTCACAGCTTCCTTTGTATCAAGAGCTGTGTACACAGGGGCGTTGTCGTGAAGAAGGCGCACACCACCACTGGGTTTTCCTCGCCTTTTCTCTTTGATGGAAGCACGTAGTCTGTGCAGTAAGCCAGCGTAGTACTCCTTATTTACTGTGGTGTTCCTCTCCTTGAAGTCAGTGAAGAGTATTCCTTCACAGTCCCAAAAGATTGTGGCCATGATCTTCTTGGTTGACTGAGTGGCCTTGGCCTTTAGAGGAGGTGCTTCGCTAGGTTTACGCCAGTCACTCCATAGATTCTCTTTTGGATAATGGATCATACTAGAGGACTATAGTTTCATCTTCTGTAAGAATGGTTTGCAGAAGTTCTCTCTCTTTCGTTGCCACTGTAGAGCTCCAAAAATGTTTGACAACAGATGACCCGTTACTATTTTTGGACTGAGTTAAGAAGTCTAGACACCCATTTTGCACTAACCTTATTCATGTTTAAATATTCGTAAATATTTCGAAGGAATGTTGTTTTAGAAAGGCTCAACCTTGCTATTTCTGTAACTTTGAGCCGCCGGCCGGTCTTCCATAGTTTCTCCTTCCACAAGAGCGAGCGATGTTTTCAGGAGTGAGCACCTCCAAGGGCCGACCTGCACCCTCTTCGTCTTCAATGCTTTCTCGACCCATTGGAGAAAGTTTGACCCATTCTTTTACGGTAGAATATGAAGGGGATGCTTCCCCATATACACCGTTCAATCGCTGTTTAATTTGACTTGGAGTACTTCTTTTTTGAACATAATAACAGTTCGATACTCCATATTGAACATGTCACAACTTTGTACTTTCTTCATGCGATTATAATCCCCCTAGTTGTGCGAATCCCTCAGATAGGATAATTCCACTCCAGACGCGAGTCTCTAAGAAACTGTTCCAAAGCGCAAGTTACCGTCACACTGCACCGTCCCCCTCGCTCTGGCTTTTTCCACCTTATGACATAACTAATGGAATGAAAAGAGGTGAAGAAAATTTCGTGGGATGTAAATATCCATCTCAGCATTCGCCTAACCGGTCAGGAGAAACTTAAGTTCAGAATGGCCAACCCAACGGGAATTGAACGCCGGATCTCCCGATTGCGTTACCGTCTGGAACAATCCAGCCGATAAATGCCTTATAGAGTTAATACAACCGAAAGCAAATAATTGCGCGAAATCGACTTCACCCTATAATTTTCGTTATCATTTCTTTGGTACTCTATAAAATATTTTTACCGTTGTGGGAATATACTATATTATATAAATTAAAAAAAGGTAATCTTGATCCCCATTAATGACAATATTAATATAATATGGCAATATTTTATCCTCTTGTTCACTTTAATTGATGTACTAAATTAACTTATTTACCAGCTTTGAGGAACTCCACAGCGTGTTTTAAAAACCAGGTGCTTTATCTCCTTTTGCTTATTCGGCAGTATTTCAATAACTTGGTTTGTTATTTCAGTCATTAGCACTGTTTTCTCTATATCAAATTATACCTCGTTAAATATAGTTATTTTATGCTGTTGTGGTAATTCTGTATTTATTGATTTAGTATTATTAACTGTATTAATAATTGTATTAATATTTTTCTGTTTTTCCGTATTTAAGAACAAATATAACTAATCATTTTATCTGTATATATAAACATCTTTTGGATTGTTTTAAATCACAAACCAGAACTTAACTATACTCATTTTTACGTACTCCTAAGTTATGGAATTTAATCCGATATTTCATAATTATGCTTTATTGTTCTTCTAAATATAAACATTTCTAAAATGCAAATCTTCGTGCCTAAAGTTGTAATTGTAGCTTAAAAAATATACACTTACAGAATATATATTTTCTCAATATATCCTCTCTATAGATAATTTGTTACTTATGTATCCACCCGATTATTTTTGTTTCAAAGGTCCTAACTGAGCTGTATCAGAATTTCTTACAAATTACTAACTTGCATCAATCGTACAATAGCCTAATGTCAGTAATTACAAAATAATTGAAGCACAGATGCTTAATAATAAAGTTCATTTTGCTGGAATACTTAAAAAATATAAACAAGTTATCTTGAAATATGCATATTTACATAGTATTTTAAAAATCAAACTTATATTATAAATTCAGTTACTGTTAAAATTTATACTTTAAGTTTAATGGCAAATTTATTTTAGAAAAATAATGTTGCTCCTGAAATTTAATCCTATTACTAACGTTATATTCTTTTAATTCTTGACGCTTTGAGATGAACGTTTAAACACAGCTAAACCAGTTAAAATATTGCATTTTGCTTGAGAAGTTACAATTAAATGCAGTCAGGGCATATAGGAAACGCAATAGTTTGACGATTATCATTATTTGTTGTTTTGAAAGTATTCGGATTCTCTAAAAATAATCGCCCTTTACCTCGAAAATGGAAGCCTGCGCGCATTGTCAACTATTCCTTCTGTGTTATTAGAGAAGCCATCCAAGATATTATTGGGGAATGCTGGGTATTGACATCTCTCCACAAGATCTCTTGCTGAGTCGATCGGCTTCCATTTTTAGCTGCGTTGCCATGACTATGAAAGCCTGTCATTTTCACCTGCTAGTGGCATTCCATAAAAAAAAAAAAAAAAAAGTTCTTTCCTCCACGTCCTGCATGAGAGCCTTTACAACGCTTTTTTTAAAGTTATTATTATGTCAAAAATAACAATTTCTTGTTATTCTCCATCTTATTGAAATTCAGTGCAAAAAGAAAGACTTACTACAGAATAAAAAGGCGGTGAAATTGGGAAACACTTCAATAAGAATTTTATCATTTTATTACTAGCTAATAGTTTAAACTTTTTGTTAAGCAAGGCTATAGTATTTATAATAAGCAAACCTTCATTTTTCACAAATTAAAACATATGAATAAGTTATGAACTAATTTAGTGTAATAAATTATATTTATTATAAATAATAATTGTTATTAATATGTGAAAAGTATATGATTTGCTCATTTTACTACAGTTAACAAAGCTGTTGACAAAACTGTACTGCTAATACAAGATATTCCCTCTTTAGTTCCTCAGTTACATAACCAAAATTTCTGAGTTCTATTACAGAAGTTACATTAGAACTCGTTCCTCCTTTAATATATAATTATATATTAATTTTAATTAAGTTTACATCATTTAACAAGGATATTTCTAATAGTTGCCGAAATAAAGATTAGGTCATCGGGCTATAACCTTGGGGTATATAATTTAAGTATAATTTTCTAAAATTTGTGTCCTGGCATTCTCTTTAAGCTGATACGAGTCCTTTTTTTGATTTCTCTATTTGTTCATTTACATTATCAATCTATAATTCTTCTCTTATTCCTAAATTTATTTCATCCATTAATCTATATTTTGCAAATGACCGCCACGGGTGGCTGAGGTCGTTAAGGCGCGGACTCGTGAGCGCGAGGTGTGGGGTTCGAATCCTGTCAGGACACTCCTCCCTGACTCAGGATTTTTCCAGGTTTTCCTCAGTTCTCATACATGGCAAATGTCGGGGAAGTACTACTAAACGCCTGGAACATTTCCTTCCTTAAAAAATAATTTCCCAATATATCCTTTCATCTCATATATCATCAGTGGTCACCGCCTGCGGTACCCCAGTAGTAAAAACGGTCGTTTAACACCATAAAAAAAACCTACTTTTACATGTTGCTCCTTAGATTGTGAAATTTTATCCTATAGCTGTGCCACATGCGCCTACATGATTATTAATATTACGCCAAATAAGAACTTTCTGCCTTAAGGAAATTGCATATATTCCTTTGCAGTACCCTTAGGCTGGACATATTGGTCGATTAAAATCGGCAAGGGTGGCCGAGGTCTCAGCGCGGACTCGTGAGAGGAAGGTCTGGGGTTCGAATCCCACCATGACCATCCTGCTTTACTGAGGTTGTTTCCAGGTTTTTCTCAGTCCTCATAAATGGCAAATAAAGGTCTGGAATCCTTCCTTTAAAATGAAAAATTCTTTATCAATATATCTTTCATTTCATATATCATCAGTGTCCACCACCTGGAGTGCCTCAGTAGTAAAAATCGGGCGTTAGACGCTATTAAAAACTCGCGATTAAACGTTTTTTTTTCTCCTCGGTGGCATTTACAAATATTTCTCCATCGTTGTATCCATAGTAAGAAAAAAAAAATATGAATGAATTTACAGACTAGGGTAGATTCAAAACTGAAACAAAAGTTTTAAGATTTCCTGGATACTTTTGTTTAATTCTCTTTGCTATACGATAACAAAATATTCCATTTAGTTCATCGCCTATTGTATAATTATGTGTTGAGCTGTTAATTGCTTGCATTGCTATTTTTGATATTTCTCGCCTTCATGGCCGCTGTTTTTTCGGATGAATTTCTGAGTTGAAGTACCTCTGATCACAATTTCAAACACACCGTACTAGGACATTCATTTCTTTACATGTTATTTAAACGCTGTAATGTTTCAGCGCCATTTATCATTCCTCCTTCAATTAGATTATTATCCTTTCTCGTTGTAGTAATATTCCTGAGGCTGTCGATGAAATGACGTCACAACTTTAAGGTTATTGGGGTTTCAGTCCTTCTTGGGCACAGGTTTTGAATTATTACTTATCAGGTCTGTTTTGGAATACCATATTTAAAGTAGGCATTTTTATGTATCAGATTCATTTAAATAATCCACTCAATAAAACATGTAGTTCCAAATTTCTATGGTCTATGTTTATATAACGCAAAATATTACTCTCTTATAAAAAACTAAATTGTATAATGGCATTTAATTACTACTATTTATGTAGTAATTAAGCATATACATCTCCGTAATAATGCTTTCAATCGACTTAAATATATAAATGAACAGCTCAATTAAAATTAATGAACCGTGGTGTATTATTTCATGTTATAGTCCATTACGCTTGTAAAAGGAACGTGCTACCATTGGTACTTCACGCTCTAGAGGCTTGAATCCTACCCAACCGGCGATGGGAAACCAATTAAGTTCAGGCAGAAAAGTATATCTACATAAAGGATCATTGTCCACTAGAGGCCTTACTTGAGTTTGCATTAGTTACGCTGCGTTTTAAAGTTTGCTTCTGAAGTTAGCTGTACAGTAATTTGAAATTAAGGCAATTAAACTGCATTCCGCACAACAGAAGAGTTGCTAAGAAAAGTACGCAGCAGAAGCCATAGCATTGTTTGCTTCTTCAGATAATGAAGTAACTAAAATTTTAGAACAAAAATTACCAGTGAATTGAGGAGGAAATTTCTATGAATTGAATAGTACCCAGAAACGATTCCAATCTGGTAAACAGATAGGCCCCATTCACAATTAAACGAAAACGTAAACTTCAACGTAAAAGCTACATGAAATGTATTCCAATGGAACCATTCAAAATGAATCATGTAAACATAACAATAAACTTAGAAGCTAGCATATTCAAGGTTATCCGTCTGCGTCTAAAAACTTAAGAAATCAGCTAATCAGAACGCAGCTGCTCTGTTTGTAGAACTCTATAGTAGAATTTATCCTTACACGGAGTACGGAAATCATATGCAACTCTTGCTGCTTGCTGCTGCCAGTCCCCGAGCGACGGCGGAGAGTATACAGATAGATATGGCTTTCAAGTGGAATGCGTTATAAATTGACATTTATGATTTTTTTCTGCAGCAATCAAAGCCGCCCCTATCAGTTTATATTTACAAAAAACTACTGGCCCACCCGTTTATAGGATTTGCCTGAAGTTAGCGTTAGTATATATACGATATATGAATTAGTTGCCAATTCTAATAAGAGCAGATTTGCCACCGTTACAATATTTTACCCGCCAAACAATCCCCAATCAGTTTATATTTAAAAGTTACGGAGGATAACGCATAGGTTACATTATGTTTAAAAAAAAATAATACATGCAACATTTATATTGTCACAGTAGATCGGCTCTCTCCGCTGGCGCTCGGGACTTGCAGCAGCTACGAGCAGAAGTTGCACTTGATTTCTGTGCTCCGTGTAAGGGCAATTTATGGAAGAAAGAGCTGAAGATCAGCGACTCTATAGACAGAATGGGGTCAATAGACAAAAGATTAATTACATTATACGAAAGCTATCCTTGCTCATATTACTCCAAGTAAATACTGCACTTTGCATATGCATAAACTCTACCGTCGTCTGCTCAGAAGCAGCCATTTTCAATCAGCTGTTAGTTGATCTTCGCTTGTTCTTATTTTTGATTAGCTAATACGCACGTTTGCGTCATTCATTGTGAATGCTTACAAACTACTAAGTTAACGTGTTACGTCTATGTTTACGTTTAATTTTCATTGTGAATGGGGCCTAAGTCTTCGCTAACCATGAACACGGCACTTTCACTATGAGCAAACAATACAAAGTAATCCAATTATGGAAAGTAAATGCCATTATGAGTCCTTAATGTACCGAAACACTTGCGCACATCTGACAGATACAAGGTCAATGGAGCAGCAGGATGCTTTATCCGGCGATCTTCTTTATTTCTATTGAAGATCGGTAGCTTATACTTTTGTGTAAACCGATTGAGCAAGATGGAAAAAGAGACAAGGCACTGTGGCTTCAGTCAACACGGCAGTAATACTGTTCATTTTTTTAATGGTGTTTAACGCCCGTTTTTACTACTGAGACACCACAGGCGGTGAACACTGGTGATACTTGAAATGAAACGATATATTGGGAAAGGATTTTTAAGGAAGGAAACGTTCCAGGCGTAAGTTTAGGGTACCTCCCCTGCATTTGTCAGTTATGAGGGCTGAGGAAAACCTGGAAAAAAACCTGCCAGGGAGGACGGTCCTGGCGGGATTCGAACCCTAGACCTCCCGCTCACGAGTCCGTGCCTTAACGACCTCGGCCACCCGTGGCGGTTAATACTGTCTATGATTGACGTTTCGAACTCATTTATGACTCTTGTTGTTGTACCTGTTAAATTGAGTGCATGGGTTAGCTTGCAAATTCCTGGTGTATTCAGTTTCTTTCAGCTGGTTAGAACGACGTACACTAGAGGCACAGGTATTTCTATATCATTACTAAAGCTAGTTATTTTCATTACCCTTATTATGATAACATTTTGCATTAATTATATTGGACATAGTTTAAATGTATTATTCAGAAATGTTGTGCCAGTTCGTATCATTCGAATCATACATGAGAAAATGTTTCCGTTAGAGTATATTTCACAAAACGCTTAATTGTTCGCGCAGTATATTCTCTTGCACAAATTCGGTTGTGTCGGTCCTGGAGGTGTAGTGGAAACCATACTTGCCTTCTAAACCCAAAATCGCGGGTTCGAACTCGGCCAGGATTGATGGATTTTTTCGGGCGTAAAAATCCTAAGTATGGCATCCTTCGGAAGGGAAATAAAGCCGTGGGTCCCGTGTCGTACATTTACGGCACAAAAAGAACCTCAAGCCTGAAAGAAGAGGCCTCTGAGCAAAATTTATCCGCCGTTTCACGTCTTGAATTGAATGGTACGCTGATGACCTGAGATGTTAAAGAGCGCCTGGAAATAAATCAATTAAAAAAGCAACTAATTCGGTTCTGGTCCCAAAAATATATTTTATTTCCAGATTTTTTTTTTTTTTTTTTTCATGAAGAGGTTAACGAAGGCGTTTAGTAGAAATTTCTTTCTTTCTCCCGCTGAGGCCTTTTGTTCGGGATTTGTTTTGTAAACTACTTTAAATATTAAGTTAGCAGGCTACTAATATAATTCTGTTTATTTAAATAAAATATTCCCGTAGAAACGGATTCGTTCAAATTGTGCAATTTAAAATAGATTGCCATTAGATTGACCGATGACTAGCTCTTCAGTAATGCAAATGCTGTTATCTTTCTTTGGGTATGCCTTCATAATGACGGTGTATGAGGGTAACAATTGAATGTACGTACGTAGAACAGCAGCTCGTATGTGAATATCCTATGCAGGAGACGGGTCGTCACTTTCCACTTCAGTTGATGGGGTGCCATTATTCAAAACCAGACTATTTTTAAAGCGGTTAGATATTGAATTCGTAGTAACTTTATCCCAAGTACATATGTTAGAGTGCTATCATGTGGGCTGGTTTCTTGCAGCTCTGTCGCTGGTATTTAACTTGAGTAGCTGAAGATGGTTCGTGATGTTTAATAGTAGGAATATCAATTATGTATTTAGAGTTACGGGTTGTTTAATTGATGGGAGAAACAGTGATTCAAAGTTAGAAAAGGTTTTTCCTTTCTTCTCAGTCATTTTCTATTTTACGTTCACATAATAGCTGGAAAGAGAGAAATGGTCCTCCACGTTTTATTCTCGTATTGAAACGTTAGACTTAAGGTTTTGAAACGACTTGAACTTTTATATTTTCCAATGACGTGTTGTTTGAACTTTTCAGTCACTTGAATTATCAGCGACAAGGGTGGCCGTGTTCGCAATTAAAAGGCAAGCCTACGGTTTGAATACCGCTAGGACCGTCTTTGCTAATTGAGAATTTTTCAAGGTACATACTCATAGCACTATCAATGGGACACTGGGAAGATACAGTAAACTTAGGACTAGAAAACGTTCTTCCCATAACAAAACTTCGAATTATCATTTCAACTCGTATAACGTTACTGCGTTAGTATACAACACCTAAGTTACCACAGTAGTAAAAATGAACGTTTAAAAATTGTCATAAAATTCCCTTCCTGAGTTTCCTCCCATTATATTTATTTCTCTTTATATTTAAAGTTTATTCAAGCATCAAAAGAAGAGTTTGAACTAAATCTCCCAAGCCCATACATTGACGTATCCCTTGCTTACTTTCTACTGACAGCGCTGATGTTATGTCTCTCCTATTTCCCATATTCAGTTCTTGGGTCACACAAATGCGGAAACTCCTCCCTTTTTCTGATAATTCTAAAGCCTTTTTGCTGAAATAAGTAACCCAAAACTTTAATTTTCCAAGAACACATGTTTGAACCGTCCAAAGAATAGTCCATAGAATAGACCGTCCAAAGACTTCTGACACCTTCATGTTTGACTAACCTCGTTAACTTTTTCTTCCTCTAAAATTAACATCTTGGCATATATATGTCTAATTCCTTTTATAATTTGCAATTTACGAAAGATCTGGCTGAAACCTATCAGTGCTCTGTTACTTGCATCTTAGTTTTCTCTAAACTGTAAATCATATGTCGAATTTCCTTTTGCTCTAATGTTATGCGCATAATTTCTCTTCCACCTGCAGAATTGCAGAAGACCAACAACGCTTTTACAGGTAGCGGGGCTACAGAAACTCTGAAGACAATCCGGCTTCAACCCTCTTTAATGGCGTTGTTTTTAAGTTGATAGCAATAACACAGTATGTGCACGGGAGTGTATGGAAAGAATGTACCATATGATAGTTCATTCATCTGAAAAATTACTTATGGCATATGAACCGAAGGAATCAAATTTCAAATTACAGTTTAAGCAGTTGGTTTCTCGTCTTGGGCACACAAAAGAACGTAAAGCGAATTTTATTTTTGCCGATTCATTGGCACACTAATGCCTAAAGGTGTTAAATAGCGCCCTTATATATAATAACAATGATTAAATTCATAGTTCACTTTATTCGAAATTTGATTTAAGGGGAGTATGAAAGGCCTATCCTTGTAATATTATATTTACCATTTTCAGTTCCCATTTTCTCAAGTATTATTAAAGTTAGTGAAATGAAACGTATACAGCATAAATGCACTACTAACAAATTATTTTCAGTCCAACATTTTGTTTTTTTACTTCGTCACATTTAATCCTAGCTCCAACTTATTGGATCCACATCAACACAGTAATATCATGAATAAGTGGTAAACGTTTCAAAATGATAGCTTATGCAAATCCCAATAAAAGAGAAATTTATGCAAAATCAGAGTACTTTTCAATAGTTGCAGACAAAAATATTTTTACTTTTTGAGAGAAACACCAGCTAAACTCCCCAACAATGTAAAACAACAAAAGATATTGTCATGGAAGCAAACGCGGCAAATTTATGAAATATAACTTGTTCTCAGTCAAGACAAACCACGGCCTTCTAGAGAAACTAGTTCCTGAAGTATAAAATTTTAACTGAACGAGTCCTCACGGAAAAAATGACTTCTGCAGTGACATAATGAAATGTATTAAAACAGTTATAACCAAGGTACATTAATGAAAATCATATCAAAATAAACAGAAAACTCCAAGATGAAATATTACTTTTTGACCCCCTTTCCTTTTATACTTCCCTTAAGCGGTAAATGTTCAGGTACTTTGCCCGGTACCAAATAGACCAATTAAGTCCATTCTTCGATTTATGCGATTCCAGATTAACTGGACTCTGCTACCCATATCCTAATCTAATTTTAAACACGACGCTTTTGGAGATGTATTCAAAAATATTTTCCACAATTCAAATAGTAACAATCCTATACAGTCAAGTTATTTTAGTTACGGGCCGCCTAAGCGCGGATGCTTACTGTTTACTGAGAGCCGCCGCAACAGAAAAAAGAGAGCAGGTTCGTTGTATGTAAAGATAGTATTATTACCGTTGTATTTAGATTTTTATTGAAAGCGTGTGGTTCGGAACACGTTTGTTGTCATTGAGAAATGATCATTCTTGTACTTTTTAACAAAATAGCAAACATTTTCTATACCCAGAATAATTACACAGAATATTTTATTTCGAACTATCTCACCACTTATCTGCAATAATCCATTATTGATATTTATCGTTAATAGAAACCTTTCTTTTTAGACTATATTTATGCTGAGGCAAGAATAACGGTACCGCCACAGGTGGCCGAGGTCGTTAAGGCACGGACTCGTGAGCGGAAGGTCTGCGGTTCGAATCCCGCCAGGACCGTCCTCCCTGACTGGGGTTTTTTCCAGGTTTTCCTCAGTCTTCATAACTGGAAAATGCCGGGTAATACCCTAAACTTAGGCCTGGAACGCTTCCTTCCTTAAAAAAAAATCCTTTACCAATTTATCATTTCATCTCATGTATCATCAGTGTCCACCGCCTGTGGCGCCTCAGTAGTAAAAACGGGCGTTAAACACTACTCAAAAAAAAAAAAAAAAGAATAACCGTTACCACACATTTTACACACAATTAAAGCACAGAGTAACGCACGGATGCACAACCACTCACTGGACGAAGCCTCTCTCTAACCAGCTACAAGCTACTACCTGCAGATGCTATACAGATTTGACTAATGTGTTTTTCCAGTACGCAGTCGAGCTCTGCCTGCTCGGAACTCAAATAATAGCATACAGTTTTTGCGCCATCTCTTTATAACGTATACAGCCTATATACCTATGCATCGCTCTTATATAAATAATATAATTAATTAAATTGTAGTAACACTGGTGCAATGAAATGAATGAAAAACAACTAGAAGATAAAATGGAATGTTTCTCTTATGTACATATATATTTCGTTTTATCTTTTGGTTATTTTTCATTTAGCCCGTTGCAAGTTTTAATGTCCAGTGTTACTACAATTCAATTGCAATATTATGCAACGCACAGCATGTTTTTCTGATTAATACAGCGTTCTCATTGCACTAGTAAATTGAAAATTGAATTGCTCTACAGGAGTTTCTGCGTAAATTATTGCAGTTAATTTAACAAAGCTGGTAGTTAATCTACTGTATTAACATTTATAATTTGTGGGTAAAGCTGACTCCTGGGTTTTCACTACGAGTTGCCGCTTAAGGAATAAATCTCGCACAGCAGAGAATATCTTAGGGAGACCTCCGGGGTATATAGAATCAGCTGATTTTGATTTTTGGTTTTTGGCGTCTTGCTATGAGAAGGACAGCCAATTTGGTGGAGAGTCAGCCGGGAAGACTGAAGATTCATGGTATGAATCCTGGCCATAACGGAATTTTTGTAAATCTGTATCTTCATTATTCTAATTTGTCGTGTTAATCATATTAAAGAATTTCAAGGAGAAGTTTTTAATTTATTGCCTATTTTTATTAAACTTCTCCTCTGCTAAATCCCCGATTTTTTTATCTCTGCTTCCTGTCAACGAAAACGCACTAACGGAATGAGGAAACGATATAACTAACATGCTAACTGGTTTATTAGATGTTAATACATACTTTTGGTCTCAACATCATGCTTGAAAGCTGCAAGCTAAATTATTTGATATAACACAGAAAATGTTAGTTGAGATTGTTATACTTGCTCGTTGCGCTAGTTATCTTAACTTTTAATTGAAAGTAATAAAATATAAGTTAAAGTCTTTATAGCAAAAATGAATTCTTTAAGATCTCCAACAGTCCCCAGAACATTTCTGTCCGATTTAAAAAGCACACATTTTCAAAGAAAGAAATGTAGGTGTTATATTTGTGATGTAACGATGGATAAAAAAAAAGTTCTGCACACACCAGTAGTATTGAAAGGCATATATTATGCATAGGCCAAGGAGCATCTTTATTTAACGCTGGAGTCTAGAAGCGTATCAAAAAGCAGTGTGTGTTTTGTGGCTAAATCTCTGCATAAATTGTATACACTGAATTATTAAAAGCTCCTAAGGAAAGATTGAAATTTTAGTAAAGGATGAATATGGTCGATCGTTTATTTTGTTGTTATTTAAAATGTTAATTTATTATAAAAATGAAGTTTAACATGTGTTGAATTGAAATTTCCTTACACTGTAGCTGAAAGTTTTTATTTCCATTATTTTTTCCTCCTAAACAACTTTTAAAAAATCACTAAATTTATTAAAAATATTAATATGAATGAATGTTTCTAACTTCGTGTTTTCACACACTAATAATTAAGAAAAATTCTTTTTTAAACATAAAACTAATGTTATAACAATGAAAATTCATGTAGAGGGATTAATAAAAATGTTTAGATACTTTTTTAAAATTGAGAAATTATGATTTTTTTGGGGTGGGTTAATTTATTTCAATTTGGGTGATTCAAGGTACATATTTCATTATAAGACAACTGACATTTCACCATATGGAGCAGCTTATGTATTGCTGATATTTATTATAAATTTACAACAAACATGTTTTGAAAAATTAAAGCAACTCTTTAATATAAGTGTGTATACACTAAAACGTCTGTAGATACTTTTAAAATTTGTATGTAATATTGGCACTTTCCCGTTAGAGCCAAGCAGTTTTTCTGGCTATCTTTAAAAGAAACTTCTTCAATATTTGTAATTGTATTTGTGTATTTACAATGACTCATGAAAGAGAGAACAAAAGTTAATAATATTCAAACCACTCCTTGAATAAATTAATCACGAAACAAAACTTAACACCAAGACACTGCACATTAACGCTCAGATTAAAATAAGCAAAATTGCGGCGATATATTTTCTCTAAATGCATATTAAATTTGACACATTAAGACCGAAAAATATAAATTTAAAGAAAAAAATTTACCTCTAAATAATACATATGCAATAAATTCAAAATTTATACCAAACCTTTCAAATATATATCACAGCAATATCACGAGGGTCTGAGATTGCCCATAAATTCACCAATGTAGTGAGTGAAAGACCCTGAATTGATATTTATTGGGACTATTTCACAAATAAAATAAGAATTTAAATATAATTTCCGTAAAGTTTGCGTACAAAATTATAATAATTGTACATTTGTATTATGAATACTTAACCTTTTCAAGCCATCTAGCAACAGACGAGCGTCGCTTGTCAATAATGCCAATAAAGAAGAGCGAAATATGGGTTGGGGCTATTTCATGAATAAAATAAGAATAAAAGTAATACATATTGGGAATTCGCCCACAGTATATTAACTGCTGTTATACTTACTTATGAATACCTACCTATTCACAAATCGTGAGAATGAAATAGACGAAAGTCGACTGTTACAGTCGCTACCGTTCAATTTACTAATACCAACTGAGAAAAAAAAAAAACAAAACATTTTACAATTCTGAACAACGTGTTCATTAAAATGAATGGGTTGCTTGGGCTGGTATTCAAAATGATTTCAGATTGTTTGATAAATTAAATTGGTTAAATTCATTATTACTGAAAACACGGAAAAGTGGTCAATGATACGTGCTCGAGTATTATATATATAGTGGAGGTAGAATTGGCTGCACTGACGTGTACGTTCAGTGATAAAACGGATTTGATTTTTTTTTTTTTCAATAATTTCACTGTAATATCCGGCTGTGATTACTGAAATTCAAAATTTTGTTTCGTTCATTGATCGATTTTAAGATGGCGTCACACAAATGAAATAGGCATTATAACACCACTTGTATTTAAATTAAAACAAAAGAGTCCCATAAGTTCACCCATAAGGACAAATGAATTTTTCTTAATTATTTTATTCATTCCCTTTCACATCATTTCACATAACAATTTCACTCCGTTGAAATTGGTCGATGATCGAAAGTTCCAGGGTAAGGTGGGCTGGTGCGGTGCGACGGTGACTTGTACCTTGGAAAGGTTTCTGTCCTAAAATCTGGAATGGAATCTCCTCCTGAGGAACTCGAACTCTTTGGGGAGAGGTTCTAACAACTTCGTGGTGTTTTATCTAAGAGCATGTTAAGATTTCTATGTACATCCGTGCATACTAATCATTCGGTGTCTCGCTCACCTCATTCCTCCCTCCCGATAGTTCCAATTGGGAGCCTAGGCACAACCTACCAGCCGTTGAACAAGGTTAAAGAATCTAATTATCCTCCTCCACCATTATCGATCCAATCAAACATTTTCTTAAGACCTAATTGAAGAAAGTGCACCAAAGAAAATCCTTGCCTATTACAAAAAATACAAAAATTCAGGAAAGTATGCAAAGTTAAAATAACTTAGATTTTAGTTTGTACAAAGCGACATCTGGATTAAAAACCATTTAACAAAAGAATTCCATTGTTTACTCAATTTGCCAAAGAATGCAAGTTAGCAGATACCTGAATCAATGGCAAAATTAGTAAGCGAGTTGACCGCTGCTAAACAATGAAAATTTTGAGTTAAAAAGACCGGAAAGATGCCACTGTAATAGGAGGAAATAGGAGTTAACGTATCTTAGAACGGTGGCTCGCCCGGTCTCTTTACCAAGAGCCGAAAAGAGGTTTACTAATAACCAACACTCCAATGTAAGTTGATCGAACTTTGAAGGCACTTAGATGACGCCCTGTTGCATCATATTCTGGTCAATTAGTGGTAGACGCTATTTTACCACAACTGCTGAAAAGTGGGTGTTATTATAAAGGACAGAAAGAGAGGGGCAAAAGGAAAATACATAGACGGATTGCCAAAATTACTTGTTACGTTACAAAATATACGATACATTTAAAAATGTGCAAGTCAATTTTAAAGTTTTGAAAACTTTAATTGCCCTTTCGCAAATTCTTCCCCCTTATAATCGGTTTGATGTGAACACACTTGTTGCTAATATTTAAAGTTGTTCTAGATATATATTCAATTTTATGATAGTTTAAGTCATATTCTTTTGTGCAGTTAAATATAAACGATTTTACGGATGTTTATTCCTGTATTATTAACAAATTTACAGCAAGAATTTGAAATAAATATAGCTGAAACATTGATCTGAATTAAAAATCGTTGGCTCATGTTTTATAAACCAGTCTATAATTTTAAAAGTTACTACACCAACTGTAGTTTTTAATATTAAGACGATTATTTTATGAGTATGTTGTATGTTATTTTGCAAGTTTATGTATATTATCAGATGCTAGCTGTTCTTTTGCCTGAGAGAAAACGTGATAAAGCGAATCCACATACATTTTTCCAATATCGTGCAAATGGAATTACAGGTCAATGTTTTCACTTTCTGAAGATAAAAAAGCAGCATTCAGTTAATAGCCTATAACTTGTGGTTCAAGTTGAATTAGCTTTTACTTTTCAGTGCAAAGAATTCTGTAAATAGTACTGCATTACGTTTTCAGATTAAATGAAACACTTTACAGAAAAATAAACCTATATTATTATTATTTTGAATATGCTTCGTGTAAAGTACGTGAAATGGTGTACATGGAGTAGTATAATATTTTAGTTTAAAGATAAGTTTTTGATAAATTTAATGATATGTACTAGTGTTTATCTTAAGAAGTTTAAATTAAAACTTATTATAATCCAGAATAGATTAGGTGAACCATATGTGACTCGGTTTTAATGTAGTTAGCATTTACGCATGGGCATGTTAGGCAGTACCTGCAAAACGCACCTTTGTCCATATTAATGAAGGATTAGAAAACGTATCTCCCTTTTTATTGTGTTACTTTTTTATTTTTAAATACAACGGTGAAACCTATTCCGATTAGAAAACAGTGACTACCCATTTACAATCGCGATCAGCGATAATGTTATAACTAACTTTGCCCTTTGTTATTGTTTTGTTTCTACTGAGGTCTTCTTCCCTTCTGCCTTTCACAATACCAATATATGTGAATAGCACTAATAACGAAACCACGAGGGGCTTTGTAATCAATATGATGGATGGTGCGTGATTTTTTTTTGCTTTCATTTCCGTGGGCCAACATTAGCCCATACGTGCTTGCTTATACCTCTCGCAAAGTTTTAAAATCAGATCACGTTTCAGACGAATCTAAAAAGATAGGGTATTTGGTTGCTTTGATCTCAAATGGTGCGGTCCTCCCCCCCCCCCCCCCCCGTCGCTATTTCACAGGCACCGGATTTTGCAATCAATGTTCCTGGCATAAAAAGGAATTAATGGAAAAGAGATCTGAATATAATCCGTGGTTGCCTTTATTACTCCCCGCAATTAATGAAAACCATAGTGCATGCATAATTTCTAGAATGCGCGCTGCATAATATTTCAATTGCCCAAACAAATTTACGAAATATTAGATAAGTTGAAGCGATTCTCTTTAACTGTGCCTGCATTGATTCACTTTTGTTCTGTATTGTATGTGTTTTGTTCAACACTCCGGAAAATCTTTGGTGGCCAATAAGACCTGTTCTGGTAACGTTTATCGTACAACATTTTGAAAAAATGGATATTTATTTGGTTCCAGTAAAAAGTAGATAAACTTTTACACTTTTTAAATGATATGTTTATTAATGATGATAAACAAAATAGCCTGAACCGAACCAATATACACACACACACACATATATATATATATATATATATATATATATATGATAATAGAAGCAATTGCAATTAAAATGTTTTTCTTAGTTAAAGTTAGCTAGGAACACACCACATATTACCATATAAGAGATTACTGCTGCGATCATATTCGACAGTCTAATGTGATAAATGTGGAGGAGTTTGTTGACGTATTGATGTCGATTTCCTCTTCTTCTGCTGCCGATCGAATATCGTCGTGGATTGCTAGAATTTTATGACTCTCTTAGGCCAGTGGGAAATTACGCAAAAGACGATACGAATCATGGAGCTTACTATAACGCTATTTATTTATATTAAAGTAATTTTGTTTAGAGGGCCGCCTTTAAGTTCTGAAAACATTAATGAATGTTGGCAACCTAACCTGATGGATTCTAGAGTCTATCACTGCACGGTAATTGTGCCAAACTTTCACCGCTCCACTGTTCTTTTTGTACCAGTGTTTTCGACACGGCTCCCTGTTAAAAATTTGCGTGTTTCTACTCCACAATCTGTACGATTGACTGCCCTTTTTAACTTCTATTCCTTCTGGTTTTCTCCTGGGTTTCTTTATATGGTGTTGGTTACAAGTTATTACACCCACAAGGTTTAGTTGTGTCAATAGGTTTTTATTGCCCAACCTGTGCTGGATTTTAACAAAAAAAACTAACCTTTCTGTCAGTTCATCTGACCCATTCTGTTTTTCAAGCGACGACTATTCCTATACAAAAATTCTTACAAAATATATACAAAAGATGTATAGGATCATCTGGCTCTCTCCTAAACCCAAGATTGCGGGTTCGAACCCGGCCAGGACCGATTTTTTCGGGGCGTAAAAATCCTAAGTATGGCTTCCTTCGTAAGGAGAGTAAAACCGTGGGTCCCGTGTCGTGCATTTACAGCACGAAAAAGAACCTCAAGCCTGAAAGAGAGGCCTCTGAGCAAAATTTGTCGGCCATTTCACGCCCTGATTTGAATGGGACGCTGATGACCTGAGCTGTTAAAGAGCGTCCATAAATAAATCAATCAAAAAAAAAAAAAATCTGGCTCTCCATGTCCCGTTCCCAAAACACACTTCCTGTTTTATGTCTAAAAGCTTTGTAAACAAGTTGTTGTAATACTCAGGAAATACAAATGACTTAAATATTGATATGCAGACATATAAACATATATGTCTGTATATCAGACATATAAACTGCACAAAATGATTATAATAATATTTATTATACATGTATTTTATTATACTAAAATCAATAATATAAAAATGAAGGTTGAAGCCAATTTATACTGTCTCACTGCCAACACACCAGTCTAATTTACAAAAATCAGATTACAAGAAGTTATTAGATAGGAATTGCTTATCACTGTGATTCTGTCTTATTACAATAACGAAAGATGAACAAAGTATTTATAAGGCTTACCAGCTGTGCAATATCTACATACATACCATCAGGGTGACCTTTCTGTACCAACTGCAAAACGCATTAAATTTTTTTATTATTGAAACCTCTTCTTTGTTTATTAGGTAATTCGTGCACGCACCAAAGTTAAGATATTTTTCTCAATAAAATTTGTAGCGCATATATCCTAATCTTACGTGCGAGAGTGGATTATCAGTAATTTGGTTTCTTGTAAAGCGAACAAGGTCAGTTTTGCTCAACATAGTCCCCTCGAAGTTCAACGCATTTGCTCTAACGTTTCTCTATTTTCGTGATTCCCTTGTCGAAGTGGGGTTTCCTCGAGACTGACAAAATGCTCTTTGTCGATTACCTTTCTCTCTACAATTTTTCTAATTGCTGTTATTTTATTAATTTTTGACGTAGAAATTGATCTTATACTCCCCATAACAATCAACTCAAGTGTTTTAATATGAGTTAATACTAGAATTATTTTTTTAACAATTCTATCATTGGGTTATATCATGAATGAAATCACGGCACCCTGGGTGCAAACCAGCCAGAATTAAAAGCAAAATTTCCTGGTTAGTATTTTATTTGACTTTCCGGAACGGTGATACAGCTGAAAGTATATAAGCAAGGATACAATTGGAGGATTGCCAACATTTGAAAAAATAGAATATTCCTTGTACTCTATGTGATGAAGAAAGGTGCTTGAATATGGAAACCAGTTCGTCCGTCTCCCTGTGTGATTTGTAGAAATAAGGTGACCTACAGTTCCATGTTTCCCTGCTAATACCATTAATAAAAAAGGACTAGAAACTTCCAACCTAATAAGTTACCACATATCTCGAGCTGGTGAAGCTAACGTAATTGCAAAGACTGATTAAACTTTGTGCAATCGATATTGTCAAGAGTTTGTTTGATGAAAAAGCTAGTAATTTAGCATCCAACATTCCTTTATCAAATAATACCGTTACTAGATAAATTAGCAGTATGGCTCAAAACATGGAAATGACATTTTTCAATCATATCAGGTATACCAAATTTGCGCCATAAATTGTTGAATCGACTGAGTCGTCAGGTTGGCGTTTTAATGGTATTTATCTGTTATGTTTACTTGCGGAGCTATCAGGAGGGCCTATTTCTTTGCCTATCACTCTCTGTATGAAAGAAATTCTGTGCAAATATATGCACTGACGGCACAAAGGTAATTATGGGTGACAATGCTGGAGTCATCGCCATAATTAAAGATAAGGCAAAGAAATGTAATAGTAGCCATTGCGTTCTTTGTAAACACGAGCTGGTTTCGAGAAAAAAGGCTTCTGAATATATAGTGTTGAATAAGGCATAAAAGTAATAAACTAAATAAAATCTTGACCCCTTAAAATCAGGCTCTTCAAGTTAATGTAAGAAAATATAGGTAGCCACCATCTTTTGCGCAAACCGAAGTGAAATGGTCGTCTTAAGGAAAAACGTTAACTCGTTTCATGGAATTGCGTGCACAGGTACGAGGGAGGTCTATAAGTTTCCGGCCAAACCATTCTCTTGGTATGATAAATAAACTATATTTCACTTTTCAATATAGTTACCCTTTATTACACTTCTCACATCTTTGAATTAACATTTCAATCCCCCTCCCCTAAATAGTCAGAAATCTTGTCTGCAAAATGGGCATTAACAGCATCCATCACTTCTACGTCACACTTAAATCTTCTTCCTCGAAGATCCTCGAAGTTTTGAGAAGAGGAAATAGTCGCTGGGAGCTAGATCTGGGCTGTAGGGTGATGAAGCCACATTTCTTCACACCTTCATTTGCAAAAAGATGTGTGTGCACAGACGCATTGTCGTGAAAAAGCGCACACCACCACTCAGCGTTTCTCTTTGATGGAAACACGTGGTCTGTGCATTAGGCCCAGCATAGTAATCCCCGTTTACTGTGGTGTTCCTCTGCTTGAAGTCAATGAAGAGTATTCCTTCACAGTAAAAATGGGCGTGAAACACTATATATATATTCATTAAGTAAATTTGCATTAAGTAAAATGCTGATTTTGTTAAATAATTGTTATTCGTTGCAAGGTGTGTGCTTTTGTTTTACAGTGGTATTGTTGAATATATTGCAAAGAATTGCTTAAGAATATAATTGTTAACATTTGAAAACTACTAAAATAACAATCTATAATTTATTTTGCTGCTACTGGAAAATTAAGCAATAGCAATTTTTTTCGATGATAGTATTTTAATCGGCAATAGAATTCGCGCAAACATCAGTTACAATTTTCCCTCAACAAAATTATTGTTTTTATATTTTTATTCGTTCTCTCTGTACGTAAACCACAACAAAAATGTGAAATATGTTTGAGAGATTTCGGCACAAGAAATAAAATTATATTATTGGAAGCTGTTACTACTTTTTCCTTAAAATTCGATATTTCGGTACACAACTGTGGCTGATAATTAATGCAAATTTTAAAGTGCCACATACTTGATGTGTAGTTTGCATTTGGCAATTGACGATGGACCGTGCACCATAACGTTGTGAGGGTATGCGCAATAATTCTTTTTGATTTGTCAAACTTCTATCATGTCTCTAGGGATCTACAGACCACAATACGATACTCAGCAACACGATAGGGAACGATTATAATGAATTACAACGAGAGTTAAAAAAAAAAGTCCCCTATGTAGGGAATGGAATGACAGAGAGATTGGAAATGTTTTATTCCATAATCTAAAAGCATTTAATCACGATGATGCTGGAATTTGAGCATCGTGTAATAAAGCAAACCGCAGAGATTTCTGAACATCATTCTTATTTCACCAACACAAATCTAAGTGTGGTTGCAATTCGGATATTTTCAAATACATGGATTATTTAAAATTGAAGTAATAATAATAAATAACAACATTGAAACAGTGAAATAAAATCGGAAACAAATGCTTAAAAAGTCTTCAGTCTACTACCAATAGACTAATTCCATCAACTGCGATGGTGCCTAAAGAAAACATTTGTAGTTTCGATTGCGACAAAATTGCTAAGATTAGAATGTTCATCCTCTGTGAAACGCTGGTAGGAACAGAACGTTGTGTACGCCTCTTGAGTTCAGAGAAAAGTACAAGATGTTCCGATTAGAGGTATTAAAAAATAAATGCTCACAAATCTAAACACAAGAAGACATTGTTATAATTTGCATTATACGAGATACAGAAACTACACTGGCGTAAATTATACTGCGTGTGCAAGATCATGGGCACGTACAGCAAGAGCAAACTTGGTGCTAGGTATTTAGTAGATCCACAAATACACTAAGTTTCAAACTTTTTTGACTCACGGAGCCGGTTTTTATCCCTATGGCGGAGCCCCTTAGGCGTAACCTGTCTTATTACTTCATTTAATAATATTATATTTCAATTTTGCACAATGTCTTGGCCATAAAAAGCTCATCAAAAGTTCAATAAATCAAATCATTTAATAAACTCAGTTCCTCCAATTTAATGAGTATGTGCAATTCAAATCAAATATCTACATATTCCTTCATTATTATTCGAAATGTTCATTATTTCTTATGGAACACAATTCCAAATTAATTCACATTAGGCCAAAGTTAAGATCTAACATAAAATAATGAAAAAAAAAAAAAAATCATGAGACATTTGTGGTTCCATTTTAAACATTTTTCTTATTAAACGTTCAATTGATGATAATTGAAGGCAAATGTCTGGTTCCACATTTAAGCGACTTCTGCATCTGTATAGGCTGAGAACCGCTCTTAGAGATATGTAGCTGGGAAAAGCAGTAATATTCATTTGGGTTATCTCATACAAGATTTTGAATTCATCTTGTAAATGCACAAAATCTCCGGTAGACGTTAGTTATGAAAAGCAATTTTTACTTCGCTGTGATATGTCAACTCTACGAGAACATCATATTCTTTTGAGTTTAGGCTAGCAGTTTTTTTTAATGCATTTGAATATTTTTTTGTATTTTTTCTTACATCTTGAAAGAAGAATCTTTGGCTTTTGCATAAAAACTGTAACAGTTTACATTGCAACGATAGATTCATTTCTTTCCTTTTGTAAAAAAGTTAGGCAAACATACCAAGTCATCGCCACTTAAAATCGTCTTTAATAGAGCTTTATAATCCATCAAAAACGCTGCTACGCGGGTAGATTTCCATAAGTTTCCGCCCTCGCCCATCAAGATTATCGTCTTCGCAAAACCCTTATCTGGTGTCATACCTTATCTTCTAAGTAAATAATTGCAGCTGTAACTTCCGCTCCGCTGCGCTTAGTTCAGATATAGTTTGCGTAAAGAAGGCTATGTGTATAAGATTGTGACGTTCAAAATGGAAAATCGAGCTGTTATTAAGTTCTTCACAAAAGAAGCACTTACTCCAAATGAAATTAAACAACAATTGCACGATGTATATGGGGAAGCATCCACCTCATCTTTTACCTTAAAGAAAATGGCCAAACTCGAATAGGTCGAGAAAGAATTGAAGACGAAAAGCGTGCAGGCCGGCCCTTGGAGGTGCTCATTCCTCAAAATATCTCTTGTGGAAGGAGGAAATATGGAAGTGAAAGTTACAGAACTAGCAGCAAGGTTAGGCCTTTCCGAAACAATAGTCCTTCAAATAATTCATCAACATTTAAACATGAATAAGGTTAGTGCAAATAGGTGTCTAGACTTCTTTCCTCAGTCCAAAAGCAGCAACGAGTCATCTGTTGTCAGGCATTTTTGGAACTCTGCCGTGGCAATGAGAGAGAAGTTCTGCAAACCATTGAGAGGAGATAAAACTATGGTCCTCTTCTATCCTTGTGCAAAAGAAAATATATGGAAAATGGCGTAAACCGAGCGAAGCACTCTAAAGGCCAGGTCAGTCAACCAAGAAGAACGTGGCTACAATCTTTTGGAACTGTGAAGGAATACTCTACATTGACTTCAAGGAGAAGAACACCACAGTAAATGGGGAGTACTATGCTGGCCTACTGCACAGACTACTTGCTTTCATCAAAGATTTTTTTTATTGGTTTATTTATGGACGCTCTTTAACACCGCAGGTCATCAGCATCCCATTCAACTCAGGGCGTGAAACGGCCGACAAATTTTGCTCAGAGGCCTCTCTTTCAGGCTTGAGGTTCTTTTTCGTGCCGTAAATGTACGACACGGGACCCACGGCTTTACTTCCCTTCCGAAGGAAGTCTTTCATCAAAGAGAAAAGGCGCGTAAAGCTGAGTGGTAATGTGCGCCTTCTTCATGACAACGCGCCTGTGCACACAGCTCATGTTGCAAAGGAAACTGTGAAGAAATGTGGCTTCAAGGCGATCGACCATCCACCCTACAGCCCAGATCTAGCTCCCAGTGCTATTTTCTCTTCTCAAAACTCAAGAAGGACCTTCGTGGAAGGAAATTAAAGTGTGACGAAGAAGTGGGGGAGGCTGTTTATGCCCCTTTTGCAGACGAGACTTTGTGGGGGGGGGATTGAAATATTAATTCAAAGATGTGAAAAGTGTATTGCAATAAAAGGTACACCGCTACGGGTGGCCGAGATTGTTAAGGCGCGGACTCGTGATCGGGAGTTCTGGGGTTCGAATCCCGCCAGGACCGTCCTGCCTGATTGAGGTTTTTTCCAAGTTTTCCTTAGTTTTCATAAGTGGCAAATGCTGGGGAGGTACCCTAAACTTAAGCCTGGAACGTTTTCTTCCAATAAAAAAAATTCCTTTCCCAATATATCATTTCATGCATCACCAATGTCCACCGTATGTGATGCATCAGTAGTAAAAACGGGCGTTAAACACCATTCAAAAATAAATAAATAAAAGTACCTATATTGAAAAGAGATATCCCGTTTTAGTCTTTATCATACCTAGAAAATGGTTAGGCCGGAAACTTATGGACATACCCTCATACCTGTGTTACCAAAAGTTTACTAATTATTTAATTTCAATCTCGTAAAATGTAATTTTATATTAAATACAGCGTAACTCATGTAAATGATAATGTCGAGCGATTCCTGCATATACTATGTATATGCAACATTACTAATCGAACATTTCACCCTCGAGATTCCAATGGACGAATTTGGCACTAACATTTCTTGCATATAATCGAATTTGTAGCAAAAATAACATAATAGGATGTACTAATCTTAAATTATTTAATATAAATGTGTGAAAATGTTTTCAGAATAATTAAAACATTTTAAAGTTAATACAATACGTTTATCATATAACAAACTATATTATGGTGTTCAATATAGAAATGTGAGTGTTTAATGAAAATAATTCTTGTACATTACACTTCAAAATTTATGTTTAAATGAATAAAGTCACAAAATTTATGAGATTAAATTACATGTTAGTGTTACAAGTAAATAACTGTATCCTGCAAGCTACTCCGTTATTTTATGTGAAGTTTATGTGAGAAATAAAAGAAAATCGCTCCTCCAAAACAAATTAGTAATCCCTTCACGAAATGTTCAAATGATGAAAATACTATTGTTTTGCATAATTAGAAAGGTAGGCTAAGGTAATAGGCATCTAATCTAGAATAGTTACTTCTAGGAATAATAATAATAATAATAATAATAATAGTAATAATAATAATACTCGTTCTTATTTATTGTTTTAAACCTAGGAATATTTAGTGACTATCACACTCATATGTATGGCACTGACGATAAATGGGGAAGCATTTCAGAATTGACAAAAAGTAGCTTCTTAGAGCAAGCATATATTTCCACGCTCTCTCAACTCAAGCAATTATATTACTTGAAATTTGTAAAATCTTACTTGAACAAGTGCATCTTAAATACGAATCTCTTATTGCAGGTCCTTAACCTTAGACACGCTTGACTGCATCCACCTTCTTGGAACATGTCAGCTTTATCGTGCAAATCATTGTTGTTACTTGAGAAATTATCTACTATCTAGAGAACGTGGGGTTCCAAGATTGGGAGAAAGAGCTTTCTCAGTTGGAATGAATTAAAATGCTGTACGTTAAACGCGAAAGAGTTCATAATGCTTTCTTGAAACGATAAAATTAATTTCTAACGGAAAAGGTAAAGCGAGCGAGAGGTTCATATTAATGTTGCACTGTACGCTCAAATGCAATCTATTTTATAGATATACTAAATAAACCTCTAATGTGTATTAACATTTTAAATAATGTATGTTCCCATTCATACAACTAAAATATTAACATAATTCTATTTAGTTAATTATTTATCTTTTGCTAATGCAAAATAGTAGGGCTGAAAACAGATTTCCTCTCTCAATTTATGCCTATAATATATTGAGTTGACACATGGCTGGCAACTAACACAAATATTTTGCAATATACCTTTCGTTTACGATGTATCAAATACTTGTAGATGAAAAACAATTGCTCCTTTACGATTAATGGAGTAAAATAAAATTTCTGTGTAGCCGACCTAACTAGTTTCCTCTTGCATCGTTCGATACTTTCATTAAACTGGAAACAGAAATGAACGCTTATAGCTGATTCCTGAAGTTTAATAACAGAATTGTGTTTCGTTCACAAATAACGTTGCTGAGTTCTCCGGTTATAGCGTTTTCAAGTGCCGCACGAGGGGTTCTATTGATTTTGCATTTTCGGCAGAGTAAACAATGAATGAAGGGAGCATTCATAATCCGGCCAAGGCATGAATCAGGGTGTGTCGGTGGGTGTAATGAAATACAACTTGCATTATTATTAGCAACACTGTATGTCGGACGAAATTTGCGTATGACGAATATCTGATCCTCTGTTTCCTGTGGTTAACTGATATACAGGAAATAATAATGAAATACTTACCAAGCTGACAGCGAAATTTGAGTGATTATGCAATATTAAATATGTTGCAAAACATTGCTATAATTTAACTTCCTAGTTCCATTTCTGTGCATTTATAATTATGTCCTTGCATTTATGTTCCAAAAGGAAGATTGATTAAATTTAATTATTACCAGTGTATTTTTAATATTGTAATAATGTGAAATTTTAATTTTTTCATATAAAATCTGATTTAGATGCTATATATTTCCGCTTTTGTATAAAATACTCGTTGAAATAAATTGCATTGCATTGTTGGGAAGCGGGGTAATTCTTCGACACTTCAATCATTTGTGCCTACGCCTCGGGAGATTTGAATTTTAATGCAAGTATAATGGACATTGTGAGAAAACTATTAATATATCCTTTATCTGTTCTTTCAGAGATTTCTCTTTGCATTTTATGAATTATATATCAAAAATGTACACACACTTCAAGCAAAGAAAAAACCGTGTTAACATAACAAAACTGAATTCACACAAACAGAAAATGATGAACACTAATCATCTTAGACTTTAACAGTTACAACAGTTGCTCAAAATGCCCACCATCGGCGTCGATACACTTCTGAGTACGTTGAACTACTGATTGAGCAACGTTTGCGAAAGTGTCCTCAGCGATTACAGCACAAGCCGTTTCAATTTCTTGTTTGGCGGTTTTGTTCTGTACACGCCTTTGAACTTTAACACCATTCTCGGTTTTCCAATATTACTTCAAAATTGCTTACCGCTGCTCAAACGATAATCATGGCTCCATTTTGTTATAACAATGCTAGCGTAACGTAATGTGAGTCGCATCTGTTTACAGAACATCATACGATAATCTTGGCTTCATTTGTTCATTGTTGATTTACCTGTCACGTAGCTACGCTATCATAATGCATGCGAGTCACATCTGTTTACTGAACACCGTAGTACATATTACTGTTGTTTTTTGGCCCAACTTTGAATTATGTTTAATAGATATCTAGTGTGAAATTGTGTATACCTTTTTCGATAGCCACGGTATATAGGTAACGCTATCACTTACAATGAATATCGTGAAACATTTGTGATTATAAGGCAACTGTTTCAAACTTCTATTTATGTAAACCTCTGTCCTTAATTTACACATTTTTATCTGCGTATGTCTTCTGGAATGTCTTGCTTCAGCGATCAGCAATAATCCGATCGCATAATAATACTTGCATTTGTAATCTTGACTTCTTTAAACTGTGTGAAAGATGATATTTCTTTACTCATGTCAGCCCCTTTTCAGGTAAGTAAGAAGGTGTGAGTGTAAACTCTTAATTATTACATTAGTACAAATTAAGATCCAGGAATACTCAACTTGGTTCGAATAAAATGTATAGGGATTAGCCTAACATTCTTTCTCATTCTCCGAAAAGGGCAGTGTAAAAGTGCTCTGTTAGATCATAGGTGGCTAATTATTTTTATGTTAATGAATAAGGAATCCATACTTAGGATTTTTATGCCAGAAAAAAATCCATCGATCCTGGCCGGGTTTTAACCCGCGATCTTGAGTTAAGGAGGCAAGGTATGGTTACAATTCACCAACAGGACCGGCCGGAATAGGAGGAGCAAAGGACAAATCTGCAAGACAATATGTAACAAATTAATACGTTGTGCAATACTTACATTTGCCTTGAAAGCTTATGAGAAAAAAACTTTCGTCTTTGAATTTCATAAATAGCTAAAAGATCTTAAAATAAAAAGTGTAATAAAACAAGGGTGTTTAATGAAAGATACCACTGTCCAATTGAGAATTGCCTTCTCTTTCCAATATGGCCAACTTAAAATATCAAAGATAGAAAAGGGTGTTGTTTTCAATGATATTATATAATTGGTGGAAGTTATTTTCTTTATAATATTATAAAAAGAAAATATCCTGTACTTATATTTTCTGTCACAACTCATTATGAAATATAAAGTTAAAGTTGGTATAGTTTTAATGCAATAGGGTTTTATTTTTATTATTTTTCAAATCGAAGATAACTTATGAAAAACTTGCAAGCTTAGGCAACCAATTGTTTTAAAAATAGTATTTTCCATGAATATATACTTTCTAATAGCCTTTCTGGTGTATAAAGGACAATTATGATTCAATGAGGGAATTAATAAAATGGTAATGTCTAAACAAATATTTCCATCTATGATAGGAATCTATAGTTAACTGAAGTCTCTATGTTCGAATGTTTGGGAACTATAATTCATTAGCTAAACCAATATATATATATATATATATATATATATATATATATATATATATATATATGTATATATTGCTTAAAATACGATGATAATAGTATTATACGTAAAACAAATTTAAATATATGCAGTTACAAATAATAATAATATGAGAATAAAGTCATAATTATCGTAATTAAATACATACTTGTATATTTCGGTTATTCGGCTGCTGTGTTCCACTTAGTTACGCTGTTATCACATGGAAATATCCCAATCATAATTATTCCTACACATACAATACACTTATCCAATTTCCAGAATTAATACAATACAATTTTTTGAATAATGTTTAACGCCCGTTTTTACTACTGAGGTACCACAGGCGATGGACTCTGATGATACATGAGTTGAGGAGAAGTCTTTTTTTTTAGGGAAGGAAACGTTCCAGGCCTAAGTTTAGGGTACCTTCCAGCATTTGCCATTTATGAGCACTGAGGAAAACCCGTGAAAAAAACCTGTCAGGGAGGACGGTCCTGGCGGTATTCGAACCCCAGACCTCCGCTCATGAGTCCGCGTCTTAACGATCTCGGTCACCCCTGGCGGTAACAAAAAAGAAAGTACAGTAAGTATTAAATGCGACTAGAAGATATCTTGTCAGAAACGATTATGTTCGCCAACATCTCGGAATCGTAAACATTACTAAGGAAATTCAATCATACAGAAAGAAATGGAAAGACTACAGGACTAAAATGGAAGAGATCAGACTACTTAAGCTTGCATTTCAATACAAAGCAAGAGGATGTGGATTAATGGGACGACGACCAAGGAAGAGATGGATAAGACCAGTGTTTCTGAAAATCCTTGCGTCGGAACGGGAAAATTAATACCCAGATCTTGGGTGGGGAAGAAGAAAAAGATTAAATATTTAAATCTATGTTAACGTAGATGCAAGTAGTCCTTTGGTTTTAAAGAAATACCTGCACCTTTACTAAATCCGCTGCCACAGTCCGGAAGTATCAGCCGCAACGCTTTGGATGAATGCTTCGTTTCTCGTCTGCTTGTGCACGCAGTCGCGTTTGTTATTTCATTGAATTTATTTTTATTTTCGGGATTCTACCATGTGGGTCATGTTACGTTTTTTTAAATAGCGTTTAACACCTCTTTTACTACTGAGGCACCACAGGCGATGAACACTGATGATACATGAAATGAAATGATAAATTGGGAAAGGATTTTTTTTTAAAAGGAAGGAAACGTTTCAGGCCTACGTTTAGGGCACCTCCTCGGCATTTGCCATTTTGAGGACTGAGGAAAACCTAGAAAAAACCCTGTCAGGAAGGACGATCCTGGCGGGAATCGAACCCCAGACCTCCCGCCTACGATTTCACGCCTTAATGACCTCGGCCACTCGTGGCGGTTTCATGATGCGTGGAGACTGTTGACACTTGAAGCTAATGAAGGAGTATGTAAGAATTCAGCTCTTAAAGATGATTAAAAGAGCCAGGCTAGCAAATTAATGTAATATTTTTAACATATCTGGAATAAAATTTAAGGGTTAAGCTGTTCTCAAAATGATCAATCAAAGTACAAATTCTGCTCGAACCTTCTGATTTGAGTATCAAATATTGATATACTAGGAAATGTTTCTTTCCCTCCAGACCAATAATTAGTATTAATAATTAATTAACATTCACAAGTTTATAATGATCTGTTAAAATACATGTAAACTATAATTTTAAAAGTTGTGCCCGTAAACTTTCTCTCTTCCAGTTAAGAATTCTTAGATTAACATAAAAAAAAAATTACAGAATTCTTAATTTAACAAAAAAAATTTACAGCACTTAATGTCCTTTACTTTATTCATGATAATTGATGAACATTTATTACAGTGTATTTTTAATAAATCAAGCACCGTTGTGGTTCCCGCAGCCGTTAATATAAATATTTAGAAAATAAAAAAATTCTGACAAATACAAATTTTTATATACACATGAACATTTATCAACTGCTTCCGTCAAAAACAGCACAGAAAATATTTTTTATTTAAAACATATTAAAAATGTTAATAAAACTGAATAAACAGTTAAATGAGTAGATCACTCTATTATAATTCCATATTTATTTTTGTTACTAATCTAAAGGTTTTTGCACTCATTTGTTCTATGAGCAATGTTTGCAGCTGTAACGTGGACAATGTCACTGATGTTTGCAAATTCAACATCGGTCTGAAAAGACGAGTTGACATTAAATAGGTTAGTCTTTGTTTAGTGGAGCATAAATCTTAAAAATAAATCACTGATCCTTTTCATTTAATTCAGTAATAACTAAAAAAAATCCTCTATTTCAGACAGAATCTTCTGTAACTTATTTATGATTGAAAGCACTCGTTTAAAAACTCCAAAGATTCACTAAACTGCTTATTCGTACACCAATGCGGTTAAGGGATAACGCCAACCTTTTCTAATTCTGGGCGTTACCGACTGAGGGAAGTCTACGTGTCCCCAAGAGGCTTAGAACGAGGTCTTCCCATTTCACGGTAAAAGAGGTCACACTGAAATGGCAGCCCGCCCCTTAACACTTCTGATTCTTCATGCGATGTCCCTAGAACATGGAACCGCTATTCTTCTCCTCTTAAAGACCAACCTCCCAAAGGCATCGAACCATCTCTCTTTGCCCTAGAACCCCTTCATTCCCCTAGGAAAAGTGCATAATACCAGCTACAAGGGGGACAGGGATAGTCCTAAATCAATATCATCTGTGGCCTGCCAGGCACTGAAACAGGTCTTTTGTTGTGGCAGTTGGTATCGCTTCATCTTCTTTGTCTAAAGTCAGTAAGTAAATTGAACCAGATCGGTGGCATAAAGCGCAAATGAACAAAAAGAAACAAAGCACTGTTAGCAGCATTCCCCCCTCTCTCTCATTCTGATATTTCATGCAACGAGTATTTCTCTCAAATGCTTTAACCACTGAAACGGTTTTCGTCTTAAACTAACACTGGAATAATTATGCAGCCCATAAAGAAAACATAGTGCCTGGGAAGTGCAAAGGGAAGACGAGTTAGCTCATTGAGTAATTGGAGCGCTGTTTTCAAACAGTTTACAAACGTATTCAATAGTATTAATAATAACAACTATAAACAGTTTTGGTACAAGTATAAGAGGATTATCTCCTTTCAAACGGTGCCATTCGTAGTTTGAGGTGTATGCTTTTCCGGAAATAATAAAATAAACGACCTCACCATCTATGCAGCCAAAGACAAGAAAATTTGCAAAAGTTCAATACACATTCTCTTTCTGCCTATTACTTATACAATATGCAAACATTAACCGAAGTCGTTATGGCGCGGACTCGTGAGGTCTGGGGTTCGAATGCCGCCAGGACTGTGCGTCCTGACTGAGGTTTTTTCCAAGTTTTCTTCAGTCCTCATAAATTGCAAATACCGTAGAGGTACCCTAAACTTAGGCCTGGAACGTTTCCTTCCTTAAAAAAAAACCTTTCCCAATATATTTCATCTCAAGAATCATAAGCGTCCACCGCCTGTGGTGCCTCAGCAGTAAAAACTCAAACTGTTGGTCTTAAAAAAGAATATGAATCTAATACCTTGTAAATAAGACAGTTCTTAAAGCTGTATGCCATGTTTATACCAGGCAGAAGTGGGTGGGCATGTTTATATAAAATGTCATGGCATGGCATCATTCAGTTTACTTCTAACATGTTGGAAAACTATAGTGAGCCATGCAAAATTTCCTCCTTACATCTGAACAGAGTTCATCGTTCAACTTGCCGAACGACAATTTTTAATTTTATAGACGTTCTTAAGAGCATGCAAACTGAAACATTCTTGAAGCTCAGAATCCTACAAGTAAAGTAAGACGGAAGAAAATAACCAAAGAAAAACAAGAATTCTTAAGGTTGAAAGTGATGGCACTGTGATAGAACTGCATCACTATGCTAGAGTTCATAGGGCACTTTCATTAAAGTTTCCACAGCATAGAGCTCAGCGACATGTGTTTCACCCCTTTAGATGAAAATTCCGAATTTAAAACACGAAGACTATAAGCTTTACAAATAATATTTTAACCTTACCTGTAACAAGTTATATTACACATCTTTAGCAACAAACGTATACATCATTACAGACAGTCGTAAGTCTGCAAAATATAAAGAAAAAATATATTATAGATGTTCCCGGGCCGCGTATCGAAGATCATTTCAAAATGGCATAGATGCATGATCAACAAAAACCTCCGGGGCCGCACATGCACTAGAAATAGGATTACGGCACGCTAATAGACATTCTTGTGAAGAAAAATTTGCATTGCTGATAGGAATCAATAGTTAATATGAGACCACTTTAAACAGTTAAAAGCGATTAGAATGGAAAATAAATATAGAGGTTTCCAAAAAATGTATAAATATTTTAAGCAAAGAAAAAGCTGTGTGGATATAACAAGACTGTATTCACACAAACAGAAAATGATGAGCACTAATCATCTTAGACTTTTACAGTTACAACAGTTGCTCAAAATGTCCACCATCGGCGTCAAGTACGTTGAACTACTGAGTGAGAAACGTTTGCGAAAGTGTCCTCGGCGATTGCAGCACATGTCTTTTCAATTTCTTCCTGAAGTGCTGCCAGTGTAGCTGATTTTCCACGTTATACAACATCCTTAAGAGTTCCCCATAGGTGGAAGTCCAACGGAGTTAGTTCCGGAGAACACGGTGAAAGCTCAATCGGACCTCTTCGTCCTATTCAGTGCCTTGGATACTTCAAAATTGCTTTCCGCTGCTCAAACGATAATCTTGCCTTCATTTTGTTGTAGCAACACTATCATAACGTAACTGGGTCACAACTGTTTACAGAATTACATACGATAATCTTGGCTTCATTTGTTCATTGTTGAGTTACCTGTCACATAGCAACGCTATCATACGGTATGTGTGTCAATCTGTTTACAGAACATCATACTACATGTTAGTAGTATGAAATACATTAAATAGATAGACACTGCGAAAGTGTGTATACATTTTTGATACCCTCGGTATGTTTCAAAAATAGAAAGATTTTGCTCCGTGAATATAAAAAGGAACACAATTTCTTCAATAAGTATAATATAGTACAAATTCAAATAAATTAAAGTGACTGGCATTCATATAAATTCCCAAATGCCCTTGATAAACCAAAAGAATTGCAAATTAGCAAACCAGGGAAATATTACAAAATTAAAATATACATTATTTAAATAGAGTTTAACGTTCGTTTTAGCTACTGGGGCACTACAGGCGGTATATGCAATTCCTTAAGTACTGGGTTGATTAATGTGGAGCTGGGTAAGTCATAACTATTTTAAAATGTAGTGCAGCAAGGAAACGTTGTTCACGAAAAGATTACCTGAATGCGAACCAAGTAACGATGGCTACCCGCCCGTGGTAACCAGAGGTTGTAAGAGGTTTCGATGTATACAAGTCAACTCAGGTCGTTTCGACCATAAAGAAGGATAGGAATAAAAGAAGGGCGTCACACCCTTAACGATCAATACATAAAAGGCATATGCTTTAACCATTAAAGAAGGAACAGCTTTGCGAAACATAAAGGGTAAGTGAGCTTTCAAAGAAGGGTTAAAGAAACGACGAAAGAAAGAAATAAAGTTGCAGGTGGCGACGTGTGACTTGTAGTGGCACAAGTAAAAATGTCAAAAATATTACCAATGAGATCTCTATTCACATTGGGGTGAAAATAAAATCTTAATAACTGTTTCTTTAGTGTCTGAAAGAAAATACAGAAGTCCTACTTTTATTACCTATAAATAAATATATATAACAGATGCATCTATGTAAGAGAGCTGAATGACAAGTAATTCTCATATGGACATCATTAGTTTTTTAGGGTGGAAATGAAATTAAATATAATGCAGAATTAATTCTTTATAACTTATTATAGTCACCAGATAACTGAACAAACATCAGCCAACGACGAACAAGATTCACGTCAATATCAAGGAAATCCAACCACTTTTTCTACGACACCCTGACAGCCACTAGGTGCCGTTCAAGCTTTAGGGAAGGAAAAAAAAACTGTTATACGAGGGTACGTCCATAAGTTTCCGCCCTCGCCAGTAAGGATTATCGCCTTCACAAAACCCTTATCTGGTGTGATACCATATCTTTTAAGTAAATAATTGCAGCTGTAACTTCCGCTGCGCTGTGTTTCGTTGTTATTGTTGTGACTTGTTCATAATGGGGTATCGAACTGTTATTAAGTTTTTCACAAAAGAAGAATACTCCAGGGGCCGAGAAAGCTATGAAGACGAAGAGCGGCCCTTGAAGAGGCTCATTTCTGAAAACATCGTTTTTTGGAAGGAGAAATTATGGACGACCGGCGGCTCAAATTTAAAGAAATATCAGGAAGGTTGAGCCTTTCTAAAACAACAATCCTTCGAATTGTTTATGAACATTTAAACATGAATAGTGAGATTTATTTCCTCAGTCCAAAAGCAGCAACAAGTCATCTGTTGCCAGGCATTTTTGGAGCTCTGCCGTGACAACGAGAGAGAAGTTCTGGGAACCATTGTTAATGGAGATAAAACTACGATCCCTTGTCCAAAAGAGAATCAATGGAGTGGCCCAAACCTAGAAAAGCACCGCCTCTAATTATTTGTGCTTAAACGTTTCAAGCAATCTGGCGACCGAAGAAAGCCGACTGCTAGTAATGCCAATAGAGAAGAGCAAAATAAGGGTTTAAGACTATTTCATGAATAGAATAGGAATAAAACTGATATATACTTGAAATTCGCGCACAGAATATTAACACTTGTATAAAATGTTATACTTATGAATACCTATTCAAATCAGAAACTGTGAGATTGAAATGGACAAACGTCCACTATTACAAGCGCTACCGTTCGATTTTCTAATACCAACTGAGGAAAAAAGAAACACAATGTCTGTATTTTTCTTTGTATTTTGTGGTTTGGAACTCCTAATAATAAGATCAATTTGCAAATTTAACGCATCACCAAAACGCTTTGAAGAACCCTCCATTTTGCTTTGTGATTGTCGATCGTCCATCCTTTGGTTACTATCAATAGCTCCCCACCACCTCTCAAAAGTGGTTAGTGATGCGCGTTCAGGAATTATGCAGTGGAGGTATAGAATTGGCTACACTGACCACAAGACAAATGCACGTCGCGGAATAAAACGGATTTGAAACTTTTTTTCCAACAATTTCACTCCGTAGTCCGGCTGTGATGGACAAAATTGAAAATTGTGTTTAGTTTCATTGATCAATTTTAAGATGACGTCACATGAGTGGAATAGTCACTAAAAATAATTTTCCTCAAGATAAATCAAGGAAAAGGATCCACCATGCAGGAAAGTAAGTCAATTCAGAACTTTGAAGATCATTCCAAATAGGAAATAAACAAAAGGAAGAGAAAAACCTAGCAAATATACATATTTTACTTTTATAAATGGTTTGCATAGCTAGTAATCGTTATAGGTAATGTTACAGTTTTATATCTCATACCTTAACATATGAAAATGGCATATTAAGTAGAAAAGCTTATTTATGCAATAAAATTTAATTACGATATACTATTGCAGGAACATCAATCACCGTTATGTATCGTATATTACAGCAATTTGAACAAAATTAACTTTATCTATTAAACATCAAACAGTTATTACATCAAGTAAACAGCCATATTAAACAAAGACCAAAACTGTTTGCAATAAACTCTTAGAACCTTTTCAATAATTTTTTCTGTATATACAGCGGATATGCTGCGAAACTCCTGCACAATAAAAGATAAAGAAAAATACCTAACTCACATGAAATATTTTCAGGAACTTTTATGTAATATTTCAAAATACAATTACATAAATTACTTGCAATATCAGAACTCTAGGATAACTCTATAGTAGTAATTATTTTTACAGTCAAACCCCAAGTAGATACTTTGACAACATATTATTGCATTTCTCTAAAACAAGGCAATAAACAATGTATACAATTTATCTTAAAAGAAACAAACTCTAGTTACAAATAAACAGCAAATCTAGGTGAAAATGGTAGGCAAAAAACTCCACTTACAATTTCAAAAGATTAACCGAAACAGTTCCATTCCCCTAGGAACTTCTTACTTACGCCCTGCCATTACGCGAGTTCAGAAGAAAAAGATAAAATGCTCGCGTGATCCAAAGTAATATCCCCTCAGGACTTTTATATATGGCATGTGGTAACCAAATATTAAAACAAAATGTAATACAATGAAATCTCATATAAATCACTGCGATCCTCTGACAATAGTTGGTAAATGAACAAGTAATATCGATCGGCGGAAAGTTCTCGAGTGCCAACGGACTGATAGGAGTTCTAAAATGGTGTATTATTGTAATTTTAATTTTTTCCAAAAAATAAATTGTTTTCATTATATATAATTTTTTCTATTTTTTAATTCAAATAAACAAATGATATAAATTCCTTTGCATTCTTTTGCGGCCGCGTAGTGGTCTCAGTACAGAAGAGATGTCTATATTTGTAAATATATACAACCAACATCTTTAAAATCCCCACCTTTTGCATGATGTAAGCTATCAGCTGATATCTTACGTGGATGGACCGTTTAATTAGGGCACATTTTATACAATTTATTACTGATGATATTTATCTATTTGTTGGGTGATCGATAGTGTGTATTATGATGCAATGATTACAGCAAGTGTTTTGCAGTTGTATAAATCTAAACTAGTCCTTACATCCCCAGTATGTGACTTTTGTTACAACAGTTGTCTTTGAGCTTGACTAATAAAAGAAGTTAAGTTTCTATTATTTCACAATCTCTACTTCATAACACGTGGCTAAATGCAAAGGAAAAATCATATTTAAATATATGCAACCGGTAGGTGTTTGGTATCAAGTTGTCTAACATAAAGCTTAAATCCTGACACGTGCATTGCAGAAGTATTATCATACTAGTCGAGACTTTCTCTTCTAAACAAAGATGAAATGGAAACTTTTTAGTTACATACATTGCAAGGAGAAATTATGTACTCTTTAGCGTTAAGCTCTGATAGCTGTGCTCGGCAACTTTTATTTACAAAACGCATACACCCATTCGGAATATATCTGATATCAAGGCAGTCAATAGCGAAATCCTCTTTTCCACCATGCTGCGATTAAAGCGAATCCCTCACAAAGGAGTCCTTTGTCGCATTAAAATGATCGCTTCTCAAACTCTCTTTGAATTGACATTGCAAAATATTAAATGCAGAAACCAAAAGAAAGATTTTGGATGTTGCTAGATTATTGTCCTGCCACAAACTTTTATATGAAAGAGTACCCAAATGTTTTCGAATAAGATATTTGATTTTTAAAAATATAGATAGTAGATTTAATTTACAATATTGAAGTTTTGACGAGCTGCATATGTTAGAACACCACATTCATTTTTTCAATATTATGCAAATATAACTCAAATTGCCTTTGAAGACAGCAAGTTTTGACTACAGCTTGGAGCGGTTTTAATAATGGGGGAGGTGAGTTTGGGTGATCATTGATTATCTCTCTTAAAGCCCCACGTTGGTTGCCATATGGAGTGATTTTCGAATAGGGAGTTTTAATATGTGTCGGATTAATGCCCCACTTGGTTGCGTTATATGGAGCGGTTTTCTGGAAGGCGTGTATGGGGAATGTGGAGGTTCTGTCGTAGATGAATGTTATTGTTTCGTTGTTCCACACGGGTCCTAGCTCAGTCGTTTGCTCCAATTCTATTAAGATGAATCTTATGGTTCACTCCAGTGTTTTGTTGCTCAATTTTGACCCACGGGAACAGGAAATGTATTACACATTAGATACATGAGATTAATTCCTTCGCTAATGGTTTATTCAACATTAAGGCCCCAATGATTAAAACATGACTGCTCGCCGCTGCTGATCAATTTCTATTGCTGTATTGTACTTGATATAAAGTTCCTCAATTCTAGAGCTATATCTGAGCTATAGGGTGGATGGTCGATCTCCTTGAAGCCACATTTCTTCACAATTTCCTTTGCAACAAGAGCGGTGTGTACAGGCGCATTGTCATGAAGAAGGCGCACACCACCACTCGGCTTTCTTCACCTTTTCTCTTTTATTTACATAAAAGCACGTAGTCTGTGTCGTAGGTCAGCATAACACTCTCCATTTACTGTGGTGTTTCTCTCCTTGAAGTAAATGAAAAGTATTTCTTCACAGTCGCAAAAGATTGTGGCTGTGATCTTCTGGTTGACTGAGTGACCTAGGCCTTTAGAGTCGGTGCTTCGCCAGGTATTCGCCACTCACTCCATTGATTCTCTTTTGGACAAGGGATCATATTAGAGGACCACATTGTTTCATCTCCTGTAAAAATGGTTTGCAGAACTTCTCTCTCTTTGCCACGGGGAGCTCCAAAATGCCTGACAACAGATGACTCGTTGCTGCTTTTGGACTGAGGAAAGAAGTCTACGCCCCCATCTTGCACTAATCTTATTCATGTTTAAATGTTCATGAATAATTCGAAGTACTGTTGTTTTAGAAAGGCCCGACTTTGCTGTTATTTCTATAACTTTGAGCTGCCGGTCTCTCATAATTTCTCCCTCCACAAGAGCGATGTTTTCAGGAGTGAGCACCTCCAACAGCCGACCTGCACGCTCTTCGTCTTCAATGCTTCCTTGACCCATTCGAAAAAGTTTGTCCCGTTCTTTTACAGTAGAATATGAGGGGGGGGGGTACTTCCCCGTATACATTGTCCAATTGCTCTTTAATTTCATTTAGATTAAGTCCTTCTTTTGTGAAGAACTTATTAATAGCTCGAAACTCCATTTTGAACATGTCACAAGTTCTACGCATAGTCTTCTTTATGGAACTATATCTGAACAACTGAACACAATATAGCGGAAGTTAGAGCTGCAATTATTTACTTAACAGATAAGAGATTAGAATATTGTGAAGGGAATAATCCTTATCGGCGAGGAAACTTATGGACCTAACCTCGTAGGTGTTGTATATGTACAACCTTTTGTTCTTGTAAAATTAACAGCGTCTTTACCGTGCGTATATGGCAGCTCTGAGCTCATATTCTTTAATATATTTCACAGTGTGTGCGATGGAGTCTTTAAACTTATCTGTTGCCGTACATTTGTTCAGGAACATCTTTGACTTCAGTTAACTTCACAACTAATAATCTGCTGGGGTAATATCTGACGATCGGATACTAAAAAGTAGAGCAGGACATTCCAAATGCTCACACAATATTGCAGTTCTGTTTGATTGTCAACATCAATTGAAGTAAATTTGAAGTTCAAATACTATCGTCTTATTTCCAGAACTTCGACTTCTGGACCAGTTCATCAATGGGTTTTGATGGACTAACAATAACTTCTTTATCATGACACTTATTCAGCTGAAAACTAAGGAATATTAACCAATTAGTTATTTACATAATGAAAATCTTAACAATTCGAGACGCAATAACGATGAAAGCAGTGCTCTATTAGACGCCACTATTGTATTCCATCATGAAAGGTTTGCGTACTTTTACTCATAGAGATGTTTCTGGTAAGAATTGTTGAATCATTTCGTATTCTCTTGTCTGACTGTATAACTGTATTTTTGCGGCGAAGTGAACACACGTATCAACAAATATAAAGCATAAATCTCATAAATGATAGATTGTTTTAATAATACCAAAAGCACAATGCCACAGGGGGAGCATGTAGATGTAATATGCGGATGTGAGTATATAACTCAATTGATTAAACCCTTTCGTTGCCAGTTGTTCCCAGTTTACAAATTCCTTTTCTGTTGCTGTAACCGAGTTGCTATAAGGAAAATGGGAAACATTATTTTTGGCAAATAGAAACCAACTTTTTTAAGTCGTTCAGGTCGATTAGTCAGCAGCATGAAACTGTCTTTTTAACGGTCTTCATTATTTCAAGTTGAAGCAGTAGTGTCTTTAACTGAGAAAGTTCAGAAAGAGCTACCTGCTGGGGATTGGTGAGGTATTCTCAAATTAGCGTGATCTGAAAGTTGGAGTGGAGAAGCCCATAAAGCAGCCTAAAGCGTTAATGTAGGGAACATTTAGGTCGAGACCCATGCCGAATACAGTTCTCAATATATCTCCTGCAACAAGCATGGAGAATATTTGTTATAAAATAAATATTTACCTATCCAATTAATGCACTGTTTTAACACAAGACCCTATGTTAGTTCTTATTATTTTTCTTCTTCTTTCACAAGGTATAGAGAGGCCATTGGACTTGTTATGTTCTCAATAAAACATATCACTCCATCTTGTTCTTGGTCTTCCTAAATGACTAGGTTTATAATGTTGTAAATGGTTTGGTATTCGTTTCTCATTCATTCTTAATATATGCTGATACCAATTATTTTTATTTTCATTAATTTTATCATTTAGATTACATATATATTTAGCTTTTTACGAAGCTATTCAATTCTTTGTTTGTCTAGGAGAGTAAATCCAACTACTGATCTTAAAATCTCAAGCCAGTTACTTAAAGTGTGGAATTAATTTCTTTTCGTTTAACTAGCATGGCTTTATTTATGGAAATTAAAAGTCAGATGCCTGTTACAAATATTTCATCTTCTTAAGTAATGAATGCCAGATGGAAAAATCCTTTATATTTTACTGTGTAGTTTCTCTTACGAATCTTTGGTATCGTGTTTAGAATATTTTATACTGTCAAATTTATTTTCATAAATTACTACTACAGGCATTATAAATGAGTTTGATATTTATGAGTTTAAAGTTATATTTGTTAATTTTCCTTAGTTGGATACCTATGATCATATTTTTTATTCCACTTTTTTCGTCCTGTCATTCAGTATTTCAAATACAAAACCTAAACAGTTTTAAGCATTTACAAATGCAACATTTCATAAAAAATCATTCATAAACATTAAAATTTATACTGGACGAAGTTTTAACTTGATCCTATGTAAAAATAATTTTTATTTATCGTTTTTTATCCCTTTGGCGGGCAGGAATAATTTTTTTCTGCTAGTATCCCGGGGTTTACCATGTCTAGATGAAATAAAACCTTCTTGCTTATAAACTTCAGAGGAGCTAATTGAATAAAACATTTAAATTATGTGGAAACATCAATACCTAAATACGACTATTTTGTATCTTAAATGTTCTGCATTTCTAGGTAAGTCTATTTATATTATTCACGAATGTTTAAATAAACATAATTTATTAATTCTTTCCTCTCTCTGTACTAAGTAGCCTATCTAATCAAACTATCACAGTGTTTTTCCTTGCTACTTAGTGCATTTTAAAGTAAAACAATATAAATATATTATATGTCATTATGGACACAATGTACGGTTATTTAGTTTTTCTTTGAGTATTACTCTAAATTTGAGTGCTTATTGTCACGAATTGAAGCCCTATATTGGAACAAATAAAATGAAAAATCTTTAACATCTCGGGTCATCAGCGTCCCTTTCAAACCAGGGAGTGAAACGGTCGGTAAATTTTGCTCAGAGGCCTCTTCTTTCAGGCTTGAGGTTCTTTATCGTGGCGTAAATGTACGACACGGTACCCACAGCTTTACTTCCCTTCCGAAGGAGCCATACTTAGGATTTTTACACTCGAAAAAAATCCGTTGCTAATGACCGGGATCGAACCCGCGACCTTGGGTTTAGGAACAAGTATGGTTACCACTACACCACCAGGACCGACTTTGGTGAGATACTTAAGAAAAATGTCAGATTTATCAATTTCGGTTAAGCAATGACTGCTATTTACAGGTGCTTCTGGCATGAACACAGAAAAGTCAAATCATAAGATTCCAGGGCATTCTAGATGACGAAAGATATGATAAATATTTATCCTTTAGTATTATGGGATGATGCTTAAAGATATATAAGTTAAATGTCTCTATTGATTTAGAAAACAGGGTGTTAATCCCCTCTAAGAGTGCAAATTTTATTAAAGATTAAGTTTTAGCCTTTCTGGTGTTTGTTGGTGTCGGATTACGGCTAGAAGATAGAATATGACTCGTGACTATACACGTAAGCCTTCTAAAGGACTCACTTTTGAGTCTACTGTTGACAACCCTAACTGTTGACATGTCCACACTGCACTCTTGACATGCAAGCTTAGTACAACATACCACCTTGTATTATTTTCGCATGTGATTTAGGTTCCACTTTGCCGGTTCTGTTAGTGTAGTGGTAACCTAACTTGCCTTCTAAACCCAAGATCGCGGGTTCAAACCCTGCCAGGACCGATGGATTTTTTCCGGCGTAAAAATCCTAAGTATGGCTTCCTTCGTAAGGGAAGTAAAGCCGTGGGTCCCGTGTCGCACATTTACGGCACGATAAAGAACCTCAAGCCTGAAAGAAGAGGCCTCTGAGCAAAATTTATCGGCCGTTTCACGCCCTGGTTTAATTGGGACACTGATGATCTGAGATGTTAAAGAGCGTTCGTAAATAAACCAAATCAAAACAACAGGTTCCACTATAATATGTGATTGACAATTAGGGAGCCAGGGTTTGATCCCACATGCTTCCTGTGTATGGGTATTTCCAGATGTTCCCCTGTCCTGAAAATGTATTTAGAAGCTTATAAACCCCAATAATATATTTATTATTTTAATGTTTCATCTCAATAACCTATAAAATTTTGTGGTACATTAAACATTTACAGAAAGTACACATTTGGCTAGGACGTTTTACATATAATGCTGTGAAATTCAAATCTAAGTAATATATTTCAAATGAATTTTAACATTTCTTGGTATAGAGGTATGTAATGAAGGAAATGAAAAGATCCTTAAAATACGATTTTCAATAAGAGCATTAAAATGGAATATCAGTAGCCGTTACAGAAAACTTTGATTGATGGAGTAAATTCAAAGTATATTATTACATTCCGTATCAAAATGCGTTACTGTCACCAATTCGTGACTTTGTGAAAAAATTCAATTAATTTTTATTGACAGTTAGTTATTCGTACGTGGAATAAAAGCAGTAGGGGAAAAGAGAACGCTTTTTCTTTGTGCGCATCACTTTACCTTTTCATGTTTCGCTTAAATGTATTTTCAGATGTTATCCAGAGTGCAGTTGTCAATCTGAAAGTCAATAAAAATTACGTCTATAATACGGTTTATGATAATCACTGAAGCATAAAAATTAACGGAACACATAATACTAGTTAATAAATGTAAATGTCGATATTGGCAATATTAATATAGCAAGACTACTATTTAATTTTTGCTATTTCTCTTAGAGTTTTTCTCGTATATCGTTGTTTCTAGCTAAATTTTTTTCATGAATGTTCAGCTACAAAATCGTATCTTTTATGCTCAACAGAGAATATTATAATTTTATGTAGAATATTCTGAACATTTTAAAACAAAAGTGGATTTTTAATTGTTTATACTTAAGCAGCAGCGGATGCACACACGTGCATAAAACTTAAAACATAAATGTTAAAAACAAAACTAAGAGAGAAATGGGAAATAGAAAACAATGAAATACAATCTTTTGATGAGAATATAGATTTTAATTCCCTGTGACACACCGTTTAACTAATTTCTCTTAAGGGTACCAGGTTTAAATGAGAAAATAAAATAATATAAATTAAAATTATATTAAATACCAATATATGAGATACCAAGTATGAATATATGGCAACACCAATCAAAGTTTCTGTTTTTAAATAAGCGTGTTTCAACTTTTTTAAAAATAACTCTATACAGGAATTTTTAAATATTTTAATTCTGAGTGGGATTTTTAAAAATTTTGCGCAAACTTTGAAAGTGTACAAGAAATTCCTTCATGCTTTGCCTCTCTTTACATTGTTTAATAGTGTTTAACATCCCTTTTAACTACTGAGGCATCACAGGCGGTGGGCACTGATGATATATGAGATGAAATGATAAACTGGGAAAAGTTTTTATTTTATTTTATTTTATTTTTTAAGGAAGAAAGCGTTCCAGATTAAGTTTAGGCAATTGCCATTTACGAGCACTGAGGAAAACCTGGAAAAACGCAGTTAGGGAGATCGGTCATAGGGAAATTGAACCCCTAACCTCCCGTTCACGAGTCCACGCCTTAACGACTCCGGCCACTCGTGGCGGTTCTCTCTACAGTTATGGACGAGCAATAAATGACACAATGCTTTGCGGGCAAAACGTAATTGTGTATAACTACTAATAAACTGTGATATTGTTATGAAGAAACAAGCATATATGCACCAAACGCTATCCAAGGAGCTCGATATCAGTAAACAAAGTTTCACATGCTATGCACTTCAAAGTAAAAGAAAATTTTGTTGCAGCATGTCAATGTCATTTGTTATATACGAAACGGAAGTAATATTTAGATAATCCGTGCAGTTTCCAACTATAGAAATGGAATAATAAATTAAGAATGGTGCAGGTGCATGGAGCAGATGACTTTATGAATTCTATGAATGTAGCAATTATAATTGTTTATGGTTGACAGGTATTTTGGAAAAAAAAATCATAATATAACTGGATTAATAACACACAAAGTGCACCGTTCGTGTTTAAATTATTATTACGCTAAGGTTCTGCTTTGATGCATTTTTATAATATCATCTCTGGCATGTTTGATGACATTTCACAGATATGTTCTTTACCTTTATGTTTAATTAGTGTCTAGGAGTATGTTATGCAATTTTTAAAACATGATAAAAAATTAGGCAAATGTCGACAAGAAATCATAGCGAAAATGAAAAAAACAATCATACTATAATAACGCAACCGTGTTTATTTTGACGAAACAAAAAAGTGCGGAGAAATCATTATTTACACTAAAAGTTAGAATATCATATAGCTTATTTTTAAACTAATGAATACAAAAATACGAAGTGTTGGTGATAACATAACCTTAATACATTTTTACAAAATCAAGCTTATACTTCCACAAATTTCCAAAAGATTGCTGCCTCTGAATTTTGCGATTTACATTTAGAGTAAACTTTGTGCATTTAAGAGATAAATCCTTTTCTTTGAAGTGATGAAACGAAAAAGTCTTCACTCCAAGGCACTAGCCTCTTGAATAAAAAGTAATATACACTAATTGGATAATACACTTTTACAATTTATGAACATTTTCACTACAGAGAATTGTAATACATATCTGTGAGAAAGGTTGTTGATTTATTTATGGACACTCTTTAACATCTCAGGTCATCAGCGTCCCATTCATTTCAGGGCGTGAAACGGCCAACAAATTTTGCTCAGAGACTTCTTTTTTCCGGCTAGAGGTTCTTTATCGTGCCGTAAATGTACGACACCGGACCCATGGCTTTACTTCCCTTCCGAAGGAAACCATACTTAGGATTTTTATGTCCAATAAAAATTTATTGATCCTGGCTGGGTTTGAACCCGCGATATTGGGTTTAGAAGGCAAGTATGGTTACCACTACACCACCAGGACCGGTCCTCTTGTGTTAAAGGAAATTAAATTCGTATGTTACCAGAATTAGATGCTGTGCATTTGAACACATCAACACCAAAGTGTTGTACGGAGAATATCAATTAGTTACGTCTGAACCGAGGACTCTTAGTTTCATATCTGCAAAGTCGTTCAAAATCTGTTGACATTCGATTTTATTTATTTATTTTTTACCCCTGTGCTAAAGGAAATCACGCTCTCGTTCTACATATGAAAACACCAGAAAGACATGAAATACATATATATGTAAATGTGATGCTCATCCCAGAAGACATTCATCATACTAAGAAAATTCAGCAGCTCTTTTATATTTCCATCCTCCTCTTCTTCCTTCTTCCGTAGTTTGGGAACGGCTACGCCGCGTTGCTGGCAAACCAAGGTTTACACCTATACCCGGTCTTAGGATTTTAAATCGAGTGCTCACCACTCCGATTGACGTCGCCAATGTTTTAGGGCGAACCTTCGCTGATGTTTCTAGTTCTGCCAATTACCCGGCTACATTTCGCGCATTAAGGGAGCAGGTTGAGAGGAAAGGTTTCTCGTTTGCCTCCGACCATCAGGAGAGCTACAACGTTCCTTTTACCGGCAGGGAACTGGAGCACGCCCTTTCTACCTCTCGACATTGCGCACCGGGACCTGATGACATTCATGTTGCCATGTTGCAGCATTTACCAGCAGAAGGCAAAGCATTTTTATTACGAACTTTTAATTTTATTTGGTGTAACGGCACATTTCCTTGCGCTTGGCGATTGGCTACCGTCATTCCCATACCTAAGCCTGGAAAGGACCCACATCTTCCTTCCAGTTACCGTCCGATTTCCCTCACCAGCTGCGTTTGCAAGGTGTTGGAACGAATGATTAACGGACGGCTTATGTGGTTTTTGGAGTCGAGACATCTATTGACGAACGCCCAGTGCGGTTTCCGTCGTCACCGCTCCTCTGTCGACCATCTCGTATCTCTTTCGACCCACATAATGGACGGTTTTATTCGGAAGTGCCAAACGGTTGCTGTGTTTTTCGATTTAGAGAAAGCGTACGATACTTGCTGGAGAGGCGGTATCCTCCGAACGCTTCACGATTGGAACATACAAGGGCGTATGTCTGTTTTTATTCAGGAATTTATGAAGGACCGGGTTTTTAATGTTCGCGTGGGATCAGTTTTATCGTCTAATTTTATTCAAGAGAACGGCGTACCTCAGGGCTCGGTACTTAGTTGCACACTATTTGCCATTGCGATTAACTCTATCACCGAATGTTTACCGCCAGGAATACAATCGTCGTTATTTGTGGACGATTTTGCCATCTATCTTTCCTCTCGGAGAACCTGTCTCTTGGAACGCCGCCTCCAATGCTGTCTCGACCGCCTTCACGCTTGGAGTGTCTCTCATGGGTTCCGTTTCTCCGCAGAGAAGACCGTCTGCATGAACTTCTGGCGCCACAAGGAGTATCCTCCACCTTCGCTCCATCTTGGCCCAGACGCACTCTCTTTCGCAGACGAAGTTAGGTTCCTTGGCTTGGTGCTCGATAGGAAATTATGCTGGACATCGCATATAGCACAACTCAAAGGCAAGTGTGAACGTTCTCTTTGCATTTTACGTGTTTTATGTGGCACATCTTGGGGAGCTGACCGGACTATACTTTTACGTTTTTACCGATCTCTTATCCGATCGAAACTGGATTATGGCTGTGTGGTTTATGGCTCGGCGCGACCTTCTGTGCTTCGTCGCCTTAACCCCACTCATCACCGCGGTATCCGTATTGGCATTGGAGCATTCCCCACCAGTCCTGTGTTGAGTTTATGTGCGGAGTCTGGAGAACCTCCGTTGTTTTATCGTAGGGATGTTTTACTGGCCGCGTACGGTTGTCGCTTGGCTGCGCAACCTCGTCATCCCGCGAATGGGCCGTTTTTTAATGTGTCTTTTGATCGTTTTTATGCTGCTCGGTCTTTTACTCCTAAGCCCGCTGGCTTTCGTTTTCGGGAGATTTTACGGACCTTGGACATGGAGTTACCTGCTTTTTTCTTAGCTGGGGAAACTTCTTCTCCCCCCTGGATTTTAGCAGAGGCCCCCGTTCATCTCGGGCTCACGTCCTGTCCGAAATCTTCGACCGCAGCACATATTATTCGTTGTTCTTTTAGCGAGATCAAATCCTCTTTTAATGGCTGGAATTTTATCTATACGGACGGCTCTAAATGTGACACAGGAGTAGGATGTGCTTTTGTTTTAAATGGGGCTAGTTTTACGTACGGTCTTAACGTTGCAACATCTATTTTTATGGCGGAACTTTATGCTATCTATCGGGCGGTTTTATTTATTTCTGAACAGGGGCTAGGGAACAGTGTTGTATGTTCCGACTCTTTGAGTGCAATTTTAAGTTTTAGAAATCTGTACAACCTCCACCCACTTGTACAGATGGTCCAGAATGCAGTTTTAACCCTTTACGACGCTGGCGTCAGGGTAACACTGCTATGGGTGCCTGGACACGTCGGACTCCCTGGTAATGCGGCCGCAGATGTTGCAGCGAAATCCGCTCTTTTAGACCCTGCTGAGTACGAGCAGCGTTTTTATTTCGGGGATTTTATTCATTCATTACGTAGAGCCATTTTTTCGCGCTGGCGCGAGGAGTGGGAATTACTCCCAAATAATAAGCTCCGTGAATGTAAACCCGCCCCTTTTAACTGGTCGACTTCTTCTCGCGCTGTTCGTCGCGAAGAAGTAATTTTAGCTCGTCTTAGAATTGGGCATAGCCGTTTTAGTCACTCCCATCTTTTTAATGATCAACCCGCTCCAGCTTGCCCTCACTGTGACCACCCCTTTACAGTGCGTCACATTTTAATTGATTGTGTTCATCTGACAGCTTTTAGAAATAGCTTAGGTTTGCCCTCCTCTATTGAGGATTTACTTGCAGATGATGTGGTTGCTGTTGAGCGTGTGCTCCGTTTTATCCGTGTTTGTGGTTTTTGGAGCAAGGTGTGAGTTTTTTATCTTTTACCATTGACGGCATTTTTAGACTCTTTTAAGACTGTGGTTGTTTCAGCATTTGATGCATCGTTTTTAGTACCAGTCTTTAATTGAGTTGTTATACATAGCCCTTGTTATTGTTTTGGGGTTTTATTGTTACCAGCTTAGACTTTTACATTACTGGTTTATTTTCAGCTTTTGCTGATGTGTTTTACTACCAGTTTTTATATGTTCTAGTGTTAATGGTTATAGGGTTCTATTGACCCTTTTTAGCCCATTGTAGGACTGTTGTTTTCGCGGTTGCGGCTATTTTAATACCAGTCCTTTGTTGACCATTACACCCGCTTGTTATTTGTTATGGGCTTTTATTTTGTTGCACAACATGCTGCTCAGACTTGATTTGTATTAACTATTTATATTTTAGTACTGACGCAGTTTTTAGTATGTTTGGGCGCTAATGACCTTAGCTGTTGTGCGCCCCTTAAACCACAATCATCATCATCATCATCTTCTTCCTTCTTGTTTATACAGCGTCATCTTGTGACTTGTCAGACTTCTGCTATACCGAGAAACGACATCCTTGAATCAGTTCTTAGTGCATCGGACTATAGCATGCGGAAAAAACACAGAGTTCGAGTTCTGTTTGGATACGTTGTCTGAATGAAGTTTTCCAGATTATTTTCTACCATAAGAAGGAAGAAAACATATTTGAGCTCATGGCCCCATTCATTTGTACCGTCCTTAATTTATTAATCCCATTCTATAATTAGTATTACATGTCTGAAGAAACATTGCAGGCGGCAGGCAGCGGAACCTCGAGCGTCAACGTGGTTACGTGCTATGACACAATGCTGCAGTAAAAAAAACACAGCGGTTCAGTATGTGCAGTCAGCAAGTCGGTATCAGAAGTGTACGACACAAGATCAAATGGAAACTCCGTCGAGAAAGTCATCACGCAATTTCGTACACTCGCAAAGTAGGTAAATTATGTACAAAGTGCTAAAAGTTTTTAAAGAAGAACCAAGAATGCTGTGAGAAGCACAGCAACGGCAGTGGAGAGAAGTGAAGTTATTAAAATAGCGAAGGAGGGTGAGAAACTAAAGCTCACTGGAGAAACGTTGTCCACTCTCGGTAAAAGCCGTCTACATCAATCGTGCACAGAACGTTTTTGGAATTTTATGAGCAGAGAAATGAAATTCCCACTTTACGGAAATCCTAAATAATCTGATACCGTTTGAGAGGGGAAAAAATACTTTCTGGAAAATACTGAAGCCCATAGGATTCAAGAAATGCAAAAATTTGCCACACTTGTAATGAAGCGCTGACCATATCAATTATTTGGTATCTAAACTCCCCAAGTATTTTTTGTTGCACAACATGAGACCGCAGAGACTTGCACAATCAATACACTCTTTTTAAGGGTTTGATTAGATTATTCCCAAAGAAATAAAAAATCCGCCAATTCTCAAAAATGCATTGAAAAATTATAAATATATCCTTAGTATGATCTGGTATCAAATTTTCTCTTATCATTTGCTTAAGATAACCTTACATAATTATGAGAAATATTAGCTTGTGTGGTGTAAATGTCTGCAAGTAGGATCCAATTTCTATGCACAGCAACTAAATATTTTTTTCTCAAATCCTATGCCAATTTCCCAGGACTTATCTTTTTGTTACTACAATATTAGTCAAGGAGATATACATGAGTGTTCTACATCAGAAATCATAAAGTATAAATACTTTCCTTTGGATAATTGCCCCAAAATATTAATCTATTGAATAAAAAATGGGAAAATATAAGTAAACACCACTAAAAATAAAAGTTTTATGGATGTGGTATAAGATATGAAAATAAACTGTTCTTAGAAACGGCAAATAGAAATTAATAAAATGTAAAAATTAGTTAGGAATTCAAAATAGAATAGGAGAAATTAGATAGTTGAGACAGTATTTATAAGCTGCCTCCCCATATTTAATTAGAGTAATTATAGCAAGTAGTTTTATGCAACTAACTTCTTATAGTCATGAGTGTAATGTCATTTTATTTACTGTACAAGTGTTAATTATTGTGTTTAAAATTTTATTTTCTCGCAAGTGTGCAGAAAGCTACCACAGCCATAAAATCTGACCTGGGAAATTCTGTTGCCTATTGTAACAATATTTGTACAAGATGAGTCAAGCAAACCGCTTTTTTCCGGAGAAATTTCTAAAGGAGAATCCTTGAGTAAGATATTTATTTGTATACCGTTAGGGAATTGTAAAGCAAGGAAGACGTAATAAAAAATATGACGATTACGGGGATGAGAGGATAAGCTCATAACCTCTGGAAGGGAGATTCTAACGGTCCCGTGTAATTACGTATGTGCGTTACATGCTAAAAGTCACGTAAGTCATCTAGCAATTAATATAGCAGAGAAAAAAAATGAAGGTAACAGATAACCCAATAGAGGTGCGAGGATGGGAGAAAATAATCTAGATTTTTCTAAAAACATACTTGAAAAAAATAAAGATAGCTTCGTGAGACCGGTAGACTGTCATGTTTATTTAGTCTTGCGATTTTGCTGCCCAGGGGCAGTCGATACCGATTCTATCAGTTCAGTTGGTTGAAATCCACATTCATTCTCAGTTCAGTTCAGTTAGTGGGAAGCTGTAATCAGTTTTGGAAGAGTATTCAGTATGGAAGATAGGCACGGTCAGTGCAGCTCCGTTCAATGGAAGAGCTTTATCAGTCGAGTTCAGGATCAGTCTTTATCAAATTAAGAAACGTCAAAGTGACCGTCATAGTTAGTGTGAAAGTGGCACATGTTCTGCAGAAACTAACGGCAGTACATTTTATGTGGAATAGTTTATGAACAATAAATTATGTTCCACCTCCTATAACGAGAAATCTTTTCAATCTCCATAAACACCTTCCCCTTTGGTCACAGAACATAAAAGTGGCCAGCAGCAGAGTCTGAACAGCCCTGAGAATCAGCATTACCCCTGAGAATCCAAAACAATCAAATTCAAACCCTTTCCACAATTGTCCCTCCACTTTACATATTTAATTAATTAACCCCCATTTTTTTATTTAAAACCACTCCATAGTAAATAGATAATAACCAGGTTAATAAAATTATAAGATAACAAGACGGTAAAAGGGGACAGTAACAAATGAAAGAAGTAGAATTCTCCTTATAGAGGAATATAACGATTTCAACAAGAAAAAAAAGATGTGAAAGTGATTTTCCAAGGCGAGAAGAAATAAAAAGCATAAAAGCAGCCGCTGGGTGGTGGAGAAAAGACCAAGAGACATTGTTATAAGGACCAAGTAATAGAGGAGGAAATTGAAACGGCTACGGATTATATGACAAGGTATTTCTTAGCTTTTCTCTCTTGCTGCACGGCCATTCTGAAGCACCAGCAGAAGAGATAAAAGTCAGATATCTGAGGCGAAGCTGGTAACTAGAATATAGCTGAAAATCCTTGCGGCTACAAGCGAAACGTATTGCGCTGCACCTATTTACATAATGGATCGCATGTTAGAAAGCCATTTTCAAAATTGATACTTTGGGCAGGAAGATGAGAGCTGCGTAGGAAAGAGGTGGCCCATAATCGTTACTTGTGGAAAGTCGACGACGTTTCGGGAAGCAACAATGGGTGGGAAGTCGAGGGAACTAATAGCTGTTGGATATGGCCAACCCCGGAGTGAGTGTTAAGGCATTACAAGTGGAAACGAGAAGAGATTTGATTAATAAAGGCTTAAAAAATACAGGAAATAGTTTCACCAGTTTTCCAGTCCATCTTGCTGAAGGTGCGGTATGCTCACGGCGAGAGGATGATTTGAACTACGTGATTAATTTGAAATATGAATAGAACTGTTTGTAACAAACTTTTTATTAGTTTTGTTTTTTGTTTTTTTGTGTTTTTAACAGAAACCAGAAATGTTATTCCAGGACTACTATTTTCAAAAGAGAACTGGAAAGAAAGGTGCTCTAAAATAATCTTCGAAGTTATGCCACTAATAATTCGCTTTTTAATGCAGAACGTCTCAACTGTCTATTATGCTACTTTTTTATATTTTCTTCATATTAATTTTTTATAATGCTATATCGAAATAAAGAGGCGGAGTTTGTCTGGGGCTATTATCATTGCTCTCGATAAAGTTCGAAATATTTAATATATTTGTATTTGGTGAGCTGATAAAAAGTTAAATGCATTTTTGCAACATATAAATGAGAGATATAACTCTGACTGTTTAAATGTGTTTGTTTTACTCAAGTTACTTCTTCAGTTAACGCCCATTCTTGACCAGCCAGCCATTTGACGCCGTGTCACCCAGTTCATATGTGCTCGTCTTCTCTTGAGTCACTCTGAAGTGCTGTAGAAGAGATCAGCCGTTCCTTCCTCTTTTGAGAAGAGGGGCAGATCGGAGTGTCGACTACGCCGATTCTGTGCAAATGTTTTGTAGGTAGTCGTGGCCTGTGAGCTTCCTGAAGGTGGAGCAGATTGTGCGGGTAAGGTTTTGATATAATCGGTTCTACCAACTACTGCTGCCTCCAGGAGTCCGCGACGACTTTCTTTATACTGTTTGAAATTACAAAGCATATAATGGCGTAGGTAGAAGGGGGTGAAAGTTGATTCATTGTGCATCCTTCCTTCACCAATCTGTCAACTTCTTCGTTTCGCTGATGCCATAGTGACCAGGGACCCTTTGTAAGTGAATCTCAGTTAATGGTTGCAGTCTCAGTAGTCTTTCTTTACATTGAACTACTAAATGAGCTCTGGGGAGCCCAATACTTGGAGTGCAGAAATGAAATCAGACAGGAAGACTACCCTACGTTTGATATTAAGAGAAATCAGTCTGTACTCAAGTTATTGCCTTTTGTATTTTCGTAAAATGCACAAATTCTATTTATTTAATTAAAGTTTTTGTTTTCAAAGGATAAGCTGAAATTACATTATGTGCTGTTAATGATCAGCAGTTTGGGTATACTTTAACCCATTCGAGTCATGTGACGAGCTGTACTCGCATAAGATAGTAATAGAATATAAATCGCATGACAAGCACAGCTCGCAAGATTGCGTTGATCAATAAAACTGCATGTATTTGCATTTCTAAGTCACCATTTGTATTCAAAGGAAATGAGAATGGAACTAAATACACTTAGTTCTTCGAAATCTACATGGTTTGCCTCGTAATCCGTTATATGTTCTATAAAGCTATTCTTTCATTGCAAAGTACAGTTAACCTCAGTAGCCAAAATGGCAAGTCAAGCAGTTAGATATGACAAAGAGGATTTGAGAAAGTTTATTGAAAGTGTTCTAAACAGTGACAGAGAACTTAGCGAATTTTCTGATTTTGAAATAAATAAATGAAGATACAATTAGTGCTTCTGTTCTGAATGTAATTCAGAAATTGATAATGATAATAGTGATAATAATTCCTCTCCAGGTCCTTCAAATTGTGCTGGCATTGTGACGCAGAAGAAACAAAGGGATTAGAACTGAATAAAACTCATAACTTTATATACCTACTCAGTGATTACAGTGGAGTCTGTAAAGAATTACTAATAAAATAAAATCAAGGCCCCCTTCAGAAATTGATATTTTTTTTTAGAGCTTATGGAGCCGTTGTTGGAAAAGAAAATTGTGCAAAATCAAATGCTTATGCTACAAAGTAAATGTGTAACTAAGAGAAAGAGGAGAAGAAAAAAAAAATTGAAAGATGGTTTGATACACCAAGTGACGTTAGAGCATACTTTAAGTTATTCTGATGTCTCCAGTGCAACAGTGACGAATTCGATTATACTGGAGTATGACGTTATGCATTGAGACACCAATATTTGAAGAAACAACGAGCATACAGAGTTGCATTTTCTGCAATTCATCGGCGAAATGATAAGCTAAAAAAGATTACGCCTATATTTCAGCATTTTTCTGCAAAATTGGAAAGCCTAATGAAATTCATATGTCGCCTCTCAAGGCAATAGATCCAATCGTGCAAGATTTGGAATAAAGTTTTACAAAATTTGAGAATATTATAAATATTGCTTGTACTTAAAAAGTTATGTAAACAATGATGTGATAGATCGTAGTCTAGCAGCAAGTGTAAATGTTATGCTACACCTGTGTGGCCCATTGTTAGACAGAAATACACACTGTATCTGAATAACTGGTATTCGTCTCCAGATCTCTTTAGAGGATTGATGGATATAGAAACGAGTGTACCGTGAGAGCAAATATGAAGGAAATGCCACCTGATATCTCTCACAATAAACTGAAACGTGACGATTATGAATCATGGTCTGCAAAGAATGTGCTGTGTGCGAGGTGGAAGGATAACAAAGATGTTTTTTTTTCTCATTGACAAAACACGAAGCTGCTGACGTTATAGCAAAAGGCAAGCTGAGAAGAAGAAGGAAAGGTGGAAAACCCAGGGAAGAGGTAAACAAACCAAAGTATGCTCTTGAGTAACAGAAGGGAGTGGGAGATGCGGATGTGCAAGATCAAGTGACAGCTTTGTTTGCTATAATGTGACGCGCAGTTAAAAGTTGCAAGAAAATATTTTTTTGTCTGCATACACAACTGTTTTATTGTGTTTCACAAGATAACTTGTAAGAAAAAGAAACTACATTGCCCATCATCTGCTTCAAAGCGTATCACTACCAGAGTAGAATGCTAAGAGGTCCACCTTTAGCTGAATACTCATTGAGACTGCAAGCTAAAATATGGGCCCACTTTCCGATACAAATTCCGCCCTCAAATAAGAAAAGAAAAGAAAAACACAACGTGTTGTTTGCTACAGTATCGCGGGTTCAAACCCGGCCAGGATCAATTTATTTTATCAGGCGCAAAATTCCTAAGTATGACTTACTTAGGAAGGGAAGTAAAGCCGTGGGTCCCGTGTCGTACATTTACGGCACGAAAAAACCTCAAGTCTATGACAAGAGACCTGTATTGGCCGTTTCACTCCCTGAATAGAATGGGACGCTGATGACCTGAGATGTTAAAAGAGCGTTCGTGAAAAAATCAAAAATCTTCTTCTTACCCTTCATTTGGAGAACTGTTTTTGAGATCTAACATCCCAACAAAATCATATTAGGCCAACAAAATTGTCGAGTCAATACTTCCAGTATCATGCAAGCAGAATTTCAGGAAACAAATTATATTGGTTGATTTTATATGCATTTTAAACTTTTAAACACACTTGTGCAGCTTTACAGGAATTTAAATCAGATTTCTGAGGTAGTAATGAGGGCATTAAAATACGGTACCAATCGGCTAATTCGATTTGTGGATGTCCCTTCAATTTGGCATTACATGCCTTCGGAAAAATTATATTGTTATTGCCTTAAAAGTACAATATTTCTTCTTTTATATAAGTGCAGCTAACATATAATATATTTTAAATAGAAATAACCTGAATTCTGAGGTTATCTTTAATTTCCATATCTGGCATATAACAGAACAGTCATGCGAGCCTCCTTCAAAAAGGAAAATCACCGAGTAGTGCACTATCTGATAATTATGCATGGAGACCTATAATCCCTAATGCCGCTGTGGTATCAATAAATGAAAGCTAGGCAGAAACGTTTAAAACTGGCAGAAAAGAGACACTCTGGTTTCTCTTTTACAGCGTATTTGTGGTAGACTGAATTTTGTCATTAAAGAGTATGAAGCGAAAGTTAGTTTCTGGAATTACGTATTAATAGATAAATTAGAACTCACTCAAACAAAGAACCTACCGCCCAGTCTATATGCCCGACAATATATAAATTAACAGTAATAATAAAAGTAGATAAGGATAAAATACTTAGATAAAGTCACACTTGAAAATGTTATATTTCGAACTACTGCAGTTCTTTTATGGCAAGAAGCTAGACAAGTGGAGGGGATAAAAGTAAATATTGAGTATCAAAGGGAACGTTATGCATGGAAACAGATGAAAATAGAAATGAAAATTGGGGAGGAAAAAATTAATGCGTAAGATTTAAACCAGGTGGTATACGCGCTTTATGTAAAAATATAGCTGCCATTTCTCTATCTCTGAGTAAACTTTCAGAGCATTGTGTAGATAAAGCATCAATAAGTGTTAGCTTAAAAGTATCATCAAAATCTTACAGTGAGATAAGGCATGTTGGGCAACCGGCAAGGGAGACTTGGTTTTAACAGAACGTCTATGATTGTTCATACGTAGCGAAACAACAGTAGAAGTTGAACCAATATAAAATGCTTTACAAAGCTTACAAGATAACATATATACGACGTTCTTGGAAGAACAAGTAGCAAATGAAGAAATGTTAAATTCTCTGGATAAATTGGGGCTGTGGAATGAATTGCAAGGCGTAATTACCACACAGGTTTTACATTTAGGGCGTTGGCAGGGATATGAGCCAGCAAAGGGACGTGGTGAATTCGAAGGAGATAGGTTACGGCAAAATATACTTTTAAGGTTGAGGGTGTTCTGAAAGTAAGGCGGGGTACAAATTTAGAAAAATCATTTAAAGATGGATGCATTAACAAAGCATCGTGACATTCTTTCAAAATATGTCTGATGCTTTCAATTCCAGGAACGTAAGTAGTAACAAGGTTAATGAAGTTCTTATTAGAAGTTTTAGGTTTGCATTGGAAAGTTTTGTGTACTGGGATTATATGATTTTAAAAGAGAGAAAGGATAATTCTGGTCTTAGAACTTTTGAGCTAGGTTTTTAATATATGTGTCAAGAGATGAAAAGTTGTTACAAAGACGATGACCACGGATTGAAAGAGAAAAAGGAATAGATCTTTTGATATGCAAGGGATGACAGCTATCAAAATGAAGATACTGTTGTAAATGGGTAGGCTTAATGTGCACAGACGTAAGAAAAGAGCCATTACATAAAGAAATATCAACATCTAGGAAAGTAGCAGCATTGGGAGAGACAGAAGAAGTGAACTTAACTGAAAACTTGGAGTTAAGATTAATAAGGAACTGCTCGAGAGTTTCTGAGCCATGAGTCCAAAGCACGAATACATCATCAATATATCTCAGCCATAATAATGGTGCCAAAGATTCTGACTTAAGAAATTCCTCCTCTAAGCGAGTCATAAAAAGATTGGCATAAGACGGTGCCATTCTGGTGCCCATCGCAGTATGTCTAATTTGTAGATAATATTTATTATCAAAACTAAACGCATCAATCAATACTATTTCACTAACTAACGAAAGGACATAAAAGAAACTGACACAAACTCAATATGGATTTGCAATAAAGACGACCACTGTTTCTACAGATGCTGCACCAACTATGGATGGTCTAAAGCGCTTACATTTTATTGGCATCTTCAGTGCAATACAGAAAGGTCGTTCTGACTCGAGACATCATTGAACAAGTAGAACATGCTGCGAAATGAAAAACTATGAATCATAATTTACATTTATACATATTATGACAGAACATTGGAAGTTTGTCATTCATTGACCTCTTTAGTATTTATTTTTATTTTTTAATTTTATTTTTATTCTGCATTGTCTTATATCGTGGTACCTGGTTCTACATCAGGGCATAATACTCCAGATTTATTTTATTTATTCCTCTTACTTTTTCAATATAATTTAAATTCTACACATTTTAAAATCTTACAATACTAATACTATAACTAAACAAAACTAAAACTTCAGTAAACTAAACCGGTACTGGAACGCAGCACTACAGTACCCAGTAGCAAAAATTACATTTAAAGTAATTAATTTGCAATTTTTATCCAATTTAATATCTACAATGTTCATTTCGGTTAACGCTTGGTATCCGGGTTGCTCCCCACCGGAATTCTTGGCGCCAGGACCTGGACATCAATGGAGTTGCTGCAGGTCTCAAGCAGCAGCTACACTTGACCATGGTGTATTCACAGCGTAGTTTCCTTCTATCCTGTTTTTTGATCTCTGTCTACTTCTCTCGCCTGCTTCCTTTCCGCCAAAAAACTGTTATTATTCTTTTCTTCTGTCAATTCTGCTCCCTTGTTCTGATTCGATTTGGGAGTTCTCTTCTTTATCACTTTTTTTTCAATTAATTCTACTTAAAAATATTTTTTTGCCTTTCCCTAATTCTCTGGGATTTTCTAGGGGAGTAGCTCTTTGGTACAGACATTTCCGGCGTTTCTTTCTGTCTCTCTTAATATGATAGTTTATTATTTTATTACCCAAAGATACTGGCTAGAAATTCATTTTGAAAATTGTATTATATGGGCGAAACATTTTAGAAAGCAGTGCTTTTCAAAGCAATTGCTTCATTAATGATTTTTTAAAATTTTTTTGAAACACTCCGGCTGTTTAGTGGTCATTGTTTTAAAATTAAGTACTAGATATTTTGGTAAAATGTTCTTCTTTTCGAGATTTAATAATAATAGTAATATAAATAAAAAATAATAACTCACATTAGTGCTAATTCTATTTGTTTAATTTAAATTTAGTTTTTCAGTAGGAATGCTCTCAATAACCTCAGAAATGCACAATAATTAATTAGGTTTTCATCTTATGATACTAGGGCTTGTAAAGAAGTTAGATTTTGCATTTATTTTAAACACTTGGGGCTATTTATTGTATGCCAATATGATTAATTTTATACTCTACTGTTTAATATGCCAAGAGTGGCATCAATTACGAGTTATAACTCCATCTGCTATTAACAGTACCATTGTATTACTGAACTCTTTAGCATTTTCTGCATAGTTTGGCGATTATACAGTGCGATTATTTGAGCGATGGGCCCACGAGTGTAGCTGCATATTGAGAAAAGCAAGTCACCAGGCTTCGGACTCTCTTTAACATCTCAGGTCATCAGCGGCCCATTCAAATTTGAGCGTGAAACGGTCGACAAATTTTGCTCAGAGGCTTCTGCATTCAGGTTTGACGTTCTTTTTCGTGCCGTAAAAGACACGGGATCCACGGCTTTACTTCTCTTCCGAAGGAAGCCATACTTAGGATTTTTACTCCCGAAAAATCTATCGAACCCGCGATCGACACGTTTCACATTAATTTATATTTCTATAACATATGCATATTTGTATCTAAAATATTCTGCAAAGATAAAAACGTATATAACTATACAGATTTCCGTTAAACTAATAATAAGCAAAATATTTGCCCCTAATTAAAAAAAATGTTTTTCGAAGGATGTTTTTGCATGTTTTGGTGATAGTATTTAGCGAAACTTTTTATAAATAACGTGTTTTTATCTGTGCAGAAACATTTTAGTTACAGACGCCCAAGTATTAAGTAATGAAATATAAATTTATATTCAGAAGCGTATTTTTGTAACTACAAAACACGTTATATGGTTTGAATGCTAACAATGCTATAAATAATGGACCAGGTTATTGTTTAGGCCCTGCTCTAATTTCATCCTTCCAATTATTGTAGAGTTCCTGTTAACCAGCAGTTTATGGGGGTTAAAATGGAACCAAAGTATCTAAATAGACAGAAATAATGTAATATACTTCAGATCATGCTTTATAAACGTAATAAAAATAAATACAATCTATTCCTACTACCTCCCGCTTCAGTCTGATTTTTATTTGAGTCTTAGGTGTCGGAAAAGGACGTAACTTTCATAGTTTGTTGAATCTCATTTTGATATTTTCTTTGTTTTTACATGTTTCTCTCTATCAACTTTTCAAAATTCTAATGTAAAAGCAATTCAAACCTCATATACTTCTTTTGGTTCAAAATCAATAAGTGCCTATTCTATTATACTGTGGTATTTCAAACCTAAATTTTTAAATAATTGATAGTTAAGTGAATACTTTAAATATTTCATTTACTAAATATATCAAGGGCGAGCATTCATAGTTACTTGAGGTTTAACGAAAATAGAGAATCGGAAAATAAATTTGAGAAGTTTCCTTGAGTATTAAGTGAATATTAACATAACTAAAAATTCCCTCGCTTTCTAAAGTGTTTATTAAAATTCTTTGATTAAAATATTGTAAAGAATTAAATTGGTTCAGAATGTTTAATTTTTTAGGGTGGGGACAGTTGACATGCTAAAGAGGTGATGAACAATTAAAAATAATTTTAATAAATGTTTTTGTTAGCTGCTTTGGCATTCATAGTAAAGTAATAAATAAAATAATACATAATAAAATTTGCAGATCAACACGTCCTTGCCGTTTACTGCGTGTGTGTCTGATTATGTAATGGAGCGTTACACAATGCAGGAATGAATTTAATCATGGTATAGTAGGATGCAACGCCTGAAGATCCGAAAGGGTATATAAGTATCCAGAGAAATTATCCGAATTAGAAGACTAATAGGAACTCCACGAGATTATTCAAGTCACGAAGTAATGGCAGTTACTGGAAAATAAAACCTTTCGATTTCGCCAACAACTTGCCCTTCAAAATACCTGATTTGAAGAGTTATGTATGTCAAATATTGAAGGGTCAACAATCGCACACATGTATCACCAACTGCGGGTGCAACTAAGTGGCTCCATTATTTCGCACACCGCCACGGGTGGTCGAGGTCGTTAAGGCGCGGACTCGTGAGCGGAAGGTCTGGGGTTCGAATTCCGCCAGGACCATTCACCCTGATTGAGTTTTTTTTTTTTTTTTTTCCAGGTTTTCCTCAGTTCTCATAAATGATAAATGACGGGGAGGTACCCTAAACTTAGGCATGGAAGTTTCCTGCCTTAAAATAGATGTCCTCTTAAACCCTTAAGAGCTGCAACCGTTTACTCTCGGCGCGGTTACATCGGTTAAACGTCGCAGAAGAAGATAACCTTTGAGGCCCGATTCTGCTGTTTGTGACAGTTTCAATTGGTTAATTAATAGGTTTTAATTAATTAGAATATTCGTAGTATTATAGACGTTCTCCACGTCTTCTCTCGCCGTGCCACAGCGCTGGAATTTTGTGACCTTTTCAAGTCAACAGAGTAAAGGACCGGGAATCAGACGATAGATGAACACAAGTCTAAGAATTGAAGATAGCACGATTTATTCACTTGTATTTACTGTTCTCATCTAAGAGTCGCCTTTAAGTTCTGACAATGTTAAGTGATTCTTAGATCACACTTGCACTATTTAAACTGACATACTAACCAGCTGACTGATAACTCACTGAGTTGAACTGTTAATAACTGGCTACTTGTCTAATTACACTGACTATGACTAAACCAATTGTCAATAACTCTACCCGGCTGTAGCTCTCCTGTAACTAAATAAGACTATTTAGTGTTTACTGATTGTTGACCGCCTCTCACTGCCCGCTGTTTTCTCCTGGTACGTGTGTCTTTTGTGCTCCATTTACTTTGTGTTTCTTGTGTACCATTATTTACTGTGTGTCTCGTTAAGCATTTTGTAATTTATATTATCAATGTTGTTATTGATATATCAGCATACTTATCCTTTATTAAACACAAAGGAAAAGGAAATAGCATTATGCTACATCGAAACCAAAGCCCTTAAATTATTGCAAAAGAGATGTTAGCAGCATATAACAAGAATATGACAACGAGGTCACTTTTTTAATTATGTGCATAGAAAATTTCGACCGCCTTGATAGTTTTGTCTGTCAGTCAGTATCTCGGAGCATGAAACTATAAATCAGAGTATTGCACGAAATATATTAAAGTTTTTGCACTGAGTGATGCATTGAATTTGCTATTAAGGTGCTGTGTCGAAATAATACCACCTTTGCCTTTTTCGCAAACAATTTCAACTACTAATTAGTTTGAACATGTAATGGTGTTCATTGGTTGGAACAGAGGCACCATTGCCTGGACTGCTTTCCTAGGCTCACATCGGTAACAGAGAAAGTTGTACGTGAGCCTCGCAAGAGAACAGCAATTTCATGGTGACCTTAGCTCGGAAGTGTGTTTCATTTTTATTGGCGGCGATCAACTTCTTCGTTGATCGTACTAGTGACCCAGGTATTTGTTAAATTCATAATTATGACTTTCTTTGTCATATTCAGTAATATAGGAATTTATTTATTATTTTCTTAAACCAGGCATTTTAATTGTTTTAAATTTAGTGTTTTGTGATACCTTTGCTATTAATATTTAATGTTAATATCGTTTTAATGTGTTGTTAAGTGATTTTAAATGCCCCATTACTTATTATGACCATCATTTCAATGTATGTTCTGCTTGAATTCATGATATATTCACAGGAGGCGTACCTTTCTTAAATTAATAATGGCTTAAAGCTTTGACACACAAATTCAGTATTACACATGTCCCTTTCAAGACCAAATGATATTTTGTCATATCAAGGAAAAGTATAAAATTGCATAGCATTAACGGGAGAGCGCCACCTAATGTCGCAATGCGAAAGTGGTGCTTTGCTTTTTGAACTCATACATTTTTATAAAGAACACAAAAAGGGAGGGGAAAAAAGGGACAATAAATTAACACTTATCCAGAAAATAGGAAATTTTACTCTGTTATACCAGCGCAAAAATGCAGAGGTAGATTCAGAAACATCTTTCTGGGGTGGGGTTTCTAATGAAAAATCTATACGAACTGTTGAACACAACAGACCTCATGAAGCATGTCAAAATTACGGAATGTGAATGGGGAGGACATATTACCAGATGGACCAATGAAGTCATTATGTGGATTGACTACACCGGAAAGGGAAACCTAGAAACAACAGGAGGCAAATGGGAGGCAACAAGTATAGGGAAAAACGCAGAAATTCACGGAAAGCAAAAGTGCAAAAAGGATGACGAAACTAACAGTATATGGCAGGATAACGAATTGTTACATTGTAGAATAAATAAGTCCATACTTCATGTTTTTACACACTTAATACCGTTCTTCTTTTATTTGCTTAAAATAATTCACCAAGTGAATTTTTAGTTTAGATATTGTTCTAATTTTAGGCGTTTCTTTTTACTAATGAGACAATATAAACCCTTTCAATATTACATTTAGTCATTTATATATATGCATATATACATTATTATGCATATATCTATTTAATATATTTCAAAGTTGGACCGAAAAACAACAGTAATGTGTAATACGATGTTCTGTAAACAGATGTGATTCGCATTACGTAATACTAGCACTGGCACAACAAAATGGAGCCAAAATTATCGTTTGAACAGCGGAAAGCAATTTTGAAGTGGTATTGAAAAACCGAGAATGTTGTTGAAGTTCAAAGGCAATGGATACATGTGTACAGAACAGAACCGCCAACGCGAGTAACACTTCTATCTTACCCTCCATTTATTCAATCTATGGAAATGAGGAACTTTATTTCCAACAGGATGGCGCACCACCATATTACAACCAAGATGTACGTGCGGCTTTTGATGATAATTTTCCAAGGCACTGTATAGGACGAAGAGGTCCAATTGAGTTTTCACCCCGTTCTTCGGATCTAACTCCGTTGGACTTCTGCCTTTGGGGAACTCTTAAGGATGTTACACTGGCAGCACTTCGGGAAGAAATTGAAATGCGTGAGCTGCAATCGCTGAGGACACTTGCGCAAACGTTACTCAATCTACTGATTGATTCAACGTACTCAGAAGTGTATCGATGCCGATGGTGGACATTTTGAGCAACTGTTGTAACTGTAAAAGTCTAAGATGGTTAATGCTCATCATTTTCTGTTTGTGTGCATTCATTTTTTGTTTTCTATGCTTGAAGTGTATATACATTTTGGCATTCTCTGTATATTGCAGCGGTATTTAATAAAGGAAGAGGATGGTTAATTAAATATTAATGGATGGAGGGAAAGATTTTGGAAGGATTTGATTTGTTTTGATTATGGATTCTCAGGGATAATGATAATTCTTTCTTTCTCTCCGACGATGGCTACCGCTGTCTTTTCAGTTTTGCCACGGCGGTTGAGACTCTGCTGCTGGATATTTTTATGATCGTGTGACCATAGGCGAAGGAGTTCCTGAGGTTAATAATATTTTCCGTTATGGGAGATGGAACATAATTTATTGTTCATACACTATTACACATAAACTATTGCACTATTGCACTTAACTAATAAAGATCGTCCACTTAATCCTCCCAATACCAACTGCCGCTTTCCTCTAATTGATTGGAACTGAGAAAGCCCTTCAACTGACATTACCCCGCTGAATACTCTTGCCAAAACTAACTGTGGGCCTCAAAGTTACAAAATAAGTAAACATGGTCTACATGACGTTTTCCATGTAGCGGTTGGCTTCTTCCCTTGAAGAGCGGCCCATCTTTTCATCCCTGCAATCGCCAAAAGTTTTATGGTACCTCCCTTGCTTAAGAAACTCTCTAACAAAATACCAATAAACATCTTGCTAAAGAATTCTTTACAAATATTGTTACAACAGGCTACAGAAATTCCCAGGTCAGATTTTATGGCTGGGATAAGTTTCTGCTCACTTGCGAGAAAATAACATTTTACACATAATAACTCAACACTTGTACAGCAAAATGGCATTACACTCATGGTTATTACGAAGTTACATAAAATTACTTGCTATAATTAATCTAATTAAATATGAGGGTGACAGCTCATAAATACTGCCTCAATATATAAGTAGTTCAGCTGGTTACTATATTTTCAGCTAAACATATAGAGTGCTGTAGGATGACACCCTGTTTCTTGGATTTTTCCAGGAGAGCTGATGATGCAGCATAAGTTTATCCACTACATATTCAGTTACCCTTTGTAATAAAGTCAAATTATCCATAATTAGCAAGGAAACTCCCAATTGATTCATTGATGGCAAATACTTTAAAAAAAACTTGAGAATTTAAGAAATAATGATCATAAGGTACAAAATGTGTATAAAGAAAACAGACAGAAGCCGTTCAGAAAAATGCAGAGTCAATTGGTCAATTTATGCTCGGTGGAAACTTTGCTAAAAATAAAATTTACGTAATGAAGTTATCATATTTTGTATAACCATCTTGCTTATGGATTATCTTTGAATGGATAATCCATTTATGTTCATATTTTTATCAATATGTTTATGGATCCATAGTGTCCGAATGTTTTCCATCGCATAGCGCAGAATTTGTAAAGGCTGACTATCTTATTAGTAACAGAATAAACTAATCACTGTCCTCTATTCAAAACGTTATGCTGGTGAGCCTACTTTCCTTATATAGTTAGTCCTTCATAGCATCTCTTCAATCCATGATATTTCTAAACACTTACACCCTATCTGGTGCCAAGATGTTAAGAATACTCCCTTGAACTATCGTCGATGTCAGAAAATTTTTTTTTCTAAGACATCTCTACAATGATCCGGTGATTACAGTAGCCAGAGCAAAACTGTGAGGTCTCTCGTGTTTCCCACATCGTGTAGTGTGTACTAGAGTTATATTTTTCTGCTAAAAGTTGGCATTCTTTGCACTGAAGACTGCAAGAACATGATTGCTGTTCATATGTACATAATTACTTAAATGAGCCATGCGCACGAGTGGTCGAAGTCATTATGTCACGAACTCTTGAGGGGGAGGTCTGAAGTTCGATTTGCATCATGACCGTTCTTCCTGAGTTTTTTTTTTCCTCCAGTTTTTACTCAGTCATAAATGGCAAATGCCGGGGAGGTATCTTAAACTTAGGTCTGTGACGCTTTCTTCGTTTAAAAAAAATCTTTCCCATGTTATTTTATTTCATGTAATTATCCACTGTGTAGTGCCTCAGTAGTTAAAACGGGCGTTAAACATTATTAAAAAGTATATAATAAATGGGTCAAAGGTAATTGCGCAACAATAATTCGATCCTTTATTTATTAGATAAATATTGCGCAAACACTCGCACCGCATTCACCAGCTTGCTGTCTGCTAATGCCATCGCTTTTAGTGCATACCCTGTCATTCACTACAAGAAAAAATTTCTTCCATTGATCCATGGTTCAATGCTGATGTGTGTATTCCCGTTGAAGCTTCTTTGACTATCAATGCAGGGGCTTACATGGATAAATCGACATGACATGGTGCACAAGGGGATGATGTACTGTGTTT